>CM046037.1:85316611-85449254 GCA_025215565.1 Flaveria ramosissima
GGCACGAGCCCCGAGCCCTTGGCTCGTCTTGCACAATTCAATCCCATCTTGTCCCTCGTTTATTCTAATTTTCACGTTTTGTTTTCTTTATGTTTTTATGAGTTTTTCAAGCTATTATACGAAATATAAGATTTTCAATTAGTAGACTTTAGGTAAAGCCTACCATTGTACGGTCATTGTTGTGTTTTTTCTGTATATCTTTGTAATTTTATGATTTATTTAAATTATTAGTCATAATCATGGAATGAAACCATCTTGTCAAGACCAATCAGTAAAGCTATCAATGTCACCATGTACAAAGCCCAATTTGTGTCCATACGTATCATATAGTCTTATATACAATACACATGGAATTCTTTAATCATAGTTCTTGTCAAATTTAAAAGTAAATTTTCGGGTCAAAGTCTTCATCATGGTTAAAGTTAAAGTCAAGTCGACATAAAGTCAAAGTCAAAACTAATGCCCTTGTTTGGCGACGAATGTCACAATATCCTCCACTTGAAAGAATTTTGTCTTGAAATTCAATTGGAGTTACCATCTGTAACATCTTCTTTGAAGACGTGAGGGTACTTGAGCCACATTTAATCTTTGTGTTCCCAAGTAAATTCAGAACCTTTCTTGGAGTTCCATCTAACCTTGAAGCTCGAGATTATACTACGCTTCAAATTCTTGATTTCCCTATCCATAATCTCAACTACTTCTTCGACGAATCAAAGCTTGTCGTCCACTCAAATTTCCTCGAGTGGCACATGGACTAAGTCAACTTTAATATGTTTAACTTGTATTTCATGTAATTTTTGATTTTGTAAACCTTTAAAAATTCAATAAACATTGAAACTTAGTTTATTTTATTTGCATTTTATTTTATCAAAAAGTCAACTTTAGTTTGGAGCCTATCCGAACCGGTTTGGCTAGGATTCAGTTCACTAACCCCGGAATCAGTTTAAAATCAAACCGGATTCCCCTCAACCCGCTTTTCGACCATGGTTGATCGAACCGGACCCGTTATAAATGGTTTTATACTTTTTAATTAGGCATCCGACATTAAAACCATAAAATTATAAATCATATATAATAAACAAATGAAAAAAACGTTAAGATAAGTAAAAGATTTATACTTACATTTTGTACTATCTTAAGCATATGTGTCAATGGATATTTTTTTTCTTTTTTGTTTTTTATGAATTTAGAAAAAAATTGTTAAATATTTTTGTTTGGGAAGATTTTGATGGATCAAATATACGGATTTAAGCTATTAAATTATCATGGTGGAATCATAATAATCAATAATCAATGAACATATCACAGTAATAATAGAATTACTCATAAATTTCTCTTTTTATATTGATGATCAAAATACAAAAAGCAGGAACTTAGGGTTTGTAGGACCGGTGAAGTGGGTCAATGAAATAGTTTCACAGTGTTAGAAGAGTTTTAGAACATTAACATATCAAACAGGGAACCAGCTTACGATGAAACAAAGAAGAAAAGTAAAAAACATAACAAGAACAAGATAATATGGTTTTAAAAATGATGTATATTGCTCTCAAGTTCTTACAAGTGTTACAAAGCTTACATGGAATTTACAAGTACTTACGATACTTTATACTACATCCTACAGACGACCATACTTTAAAAGCTAGCCGAAAACACTAATATAGACAACAAAATCAATGTAAAGTCAAAATGCATAAGACCTTAATCTACAGTTTGACAAAAGTATAGAGTTTTCACCAACTCATCTAAGTTGGTGAGTCTTCAAAGGTGGCAGCAGAAAGTAGTCAGCTTTTGTCAAAAGGTGATTTAGCAAAAAACGTGTCTTCTCTGTCTTTGGAAGAAATCAGTCTTTGGCTTCAAAAGACATTGTCTTTGAAACTTCGAAACACTTCATCTTTGGATTCGGAAGATTTGATACTTAGCATAATTTACCGAGTTATATCAAATCTTCCAAATTAACTTTCTTGTACTTAGAATGTGCATGCTAAGAGCTCTTTGGTTGCATCAGCCTCTAAGTATAATCTTTACAAACTCCCACTAGGCTAATGCTACCAAAACTAAAGGATAACTTTGAAGCTTGATATTCATCTGTTGACAATCCACATAGATTCAAGACCATTCCCTTCATCATATGTTGGTCAGGATTCCTCAAACTTTCAAAGTACCTTCTCATGTCATAGAGATCATGCAGAGGGAGGTTAAGAATGTTTTTCCTAAAGTATATATCTTGACCTCCTTGATCTTTAGTAACATACCATCTGTCTGAGTTAGTAGCAAATGCCCAAGACAAGATGGGTCTCTCAGCTGCAAGAGTCTCTACAATGAGCGGACTTGGTTGAGCAACCTCTTCTTGAGCACCTTCAAGATGTTCTGACCTATTAGAGGTGCAAAGGAGGATGCTTTGGACTTCTTCTTCTTCTTGTCCATTTTGATGGCCATCCTCTTCCTCTTTCTATACTTTAACTGAGAAGGCTGGCCTTCAGTACCAGATGGTTCTTGTTTGTCATTTTTAGTTGGGTCCTTTTCCTTCATAGGTTCAGAAAAAGAAGGATCATGACCTTTCTATGGGTCAGAAGATAAAGCTGGCTATTATGCAACACTAGATCATGGTTGAGTTGTCTCTTTTGGTTCAACCTTGACCTCAGCTTTGGGTACAACCTAACTTGGTGCAGATTGCAAGTCAACCAGCTCACCCCTCTTAATCCTCTAGTAGATCACCCTAATATGCTCATCCATGGTGGATAGAGACATTGGACCAAGTCTCGTACCGAAGAATCCATACAACTTCAAGAAGCTCACCATCTTCTGTCTTTCGGCAGACTTCTTTTGATTTGCTTTTATGGTGGCTCTTGACTTTGCAGTATCTTCCCTTATCTCCCTCTTAACACCTTTTTGCTCTTTTAGCAATTCTTGCTCAAGCTGCTTGAGGTATTTAATTCAATGTATTCATAGAATAAGGGAAGAAGGTCTACTACATGGTAGAGGCCTGTGGCACTCAAGTAGGTTATCATGTTTGTCTTGTTCCCTACCTACTTGAGTTTGTGGCTCAGTAGCCATAGCCTCTGCCTCAGAGCTTTCCTGAACTGGGGAGAGGGTAGGAGCTTTGTACAATCTCTTTTTTCTTCTTTGATTTTGAGGAGCAGTTCTACATCCTCATCTTCATTCCTCTCCTTTGACACTCCCATGTCAGCCATTTCATTCAATTTTTCCAAGGGAAGAGAGATGAGTTCATCAACATTGTAGTTCCTATACCCTAGATAGTTCAATCTGGTTGCCCTCAACTCATCTTCTTGAGTGCTTGGCTTGGGGGTAGCCCTGATTGCAACTTCTATAAAGCTAGGGGTCTTACTTGAACTCTCTCCCATTGTCTTCCTCTTACTCTCATTCTTCTCATCCTCAATCTTCTCAGACGTCATCTTCCTCTTCCCTTTGTCAGTCACTGGCATGTTTGACTCACGGTGGAGAGAGCGTTGGACTTCATTGCTTGGTGTAGCACTTGAGTTCTAGCTAAACAAAGGTTGTGAGACACCTTCACCAGTTGGTGCCTCACTGAGGGTACTAGATGTTGAAGCAGTTCTTGTCTCAAGGTTTACAGATTTAGCTACTAGGCCTTTAGCCAAGGTTTCCCCTTCAAAGCTAATCTTAGGGTCCACGTCAGCATCTAATTGACTAACACTCTTACCTGCTAGCCTTTCTATATATACTTTGGTTCTTCTTTTGAACTCTTCAAGCACCTTATCTTGAATCCAATCAGCAAACCATACAAATTGCTTGTTTTGACTTGGGTTGGCAAGTGGCAGGTCAACCAAATAGGTGTTGTCATAGTGGGCTGGCAATGCCTGATCTGTTTGTGACACGATTAAACCTGTTAAATAAAAAATTATTTTGTAACTTTTAACATTTTTTAAAGTAATTGAAATCAGAAGACTAGACTTCATTATTTCTCTTTCTTGGTGCATAAAAACATTTAAAAAATTTATAGGCATAATTAGATAGTTAAACAAGTCATTATCATGTTTGATACTTGTGTTACTCACGTCATCTTAAACCTGTTAAACACGATAAGACCTGTTTTACCGGCCCTTAGTATCTCAAGTTGTGAAAGTTGAATACTTATTATTTTACTTGAGACCTAGAGATTACCAGCGCTCTCCTATCAGCATCATACTCCATCCCATTATTGGATTTTCAGCAGGGAAGAATGGGATAGACATTGCCCTTGGTATACCCTCCTTAAACAAACTTTGAATCAAAGAATCCACATTAATATGGGTTTGAGTAAATTGTTGAGTATGGACAACTATAAGTGACGGTGGTGAGTCCTCTATGTCCATACTCTAGGCAGAACTTCAAGGTTCTATGATTATAGGTAGGACTTTCTCCCCCTTTTTGGTAGCATCCTCTTGCACACGGGAGCTAAAGGTTAGGTCCACCACATCCACAAGTTCTTACGGACTTGGTTAAGTTTGCTTGACAGGTCTGTCAGCTAACTTGCCCTTGAGATTGGTGATCTCAAGTTGCTGGTCACTGACCACTCTTTGTAAGGTAGCCACCTGAAATTCTAGGTGACTTACCTTTGAAACTAAATAGGTACATGTTTTAGATAGTTTTTGCACCTTTAGTTGCAGACTCCCCTTATCTTCATCAGAAGAATCATAGGGGGATGAGAGAATAGGACCAAAATCTTCTTCCTTGTCACCAGCTTGGGGTTCTTGGTTGCTGGATCTCCCATGCACCATGACGGCTTCATGAGAAGTGTCAATGGGCTGGGTTGCCACGGTTGAGGTCTTAATAATGTAGTCACTTGCAAAAGTGAGAGACTCTTCTATATGGACTTCCTGAGCAGGTTTAGGGAGGTCCACCTCAGTTGGGGTTAGATGATGTGGGCTAAATATGGGTGATTCGGGAGCACTCATCTCTCCTTGAGTAGAGGTGGAGAAAAGAGACTCATGGTACTCACTAAATCCCATATCCTCGTCACCAGAGAATTGAAGGTCAGGGATGGGTTGGTTTAAATCTAACGGCTTGGGATGTAGCTTTCCCTTGAAGGTGGATCACTAAAGTTTTAAGACTTAGAATGATGGCTTAAGGTTGGGGCAATAAGCTCATCAAACTGAGCATGAGGAATCGCATCACTGATCAAAGAAGTAATGCGAGTGGTCTACTCCTAAGGAGCAGTGGGAGCTTTTGTTTCCACTTCCTCCTGCATGGGTAGTTGTATGGGGTTTATTTGGATTTTCTGGTGTAGGTTATGGTTATTTTGGCTGTGTGGGTGGTGCAGATGTAGAAGGTGTGGATTCAACATTGGCTGGTGCTGCCAACTTCTCATCTTTGAGCAATGAGCTGTAACATTTTTGGGACAAGGGTTGTTTCCATGCCTAAGAAGCCATGAGTGGACTTTCTCATTGTTTTGAAGATGTCATGATTCATCTATCCCAGTTTAAGGGTATTAAATGTTTCTCATAACTATGAGTGCAGTTCACAGTTAAGAATGTGTTAAACATATCTAGGGAACATGTAGTACTCTGAGGAGTCTATGTTAGGAAGCAGGTTTGTATCGACAAACTATGAGTACTTGAACTTGACCCGTTGAATGTAGGATAAGTACTCAGGAATCTTGTCCCAACTTCCATGTTTGTTAGAGAGAAAGTGAATAACAACATGGAGGAGGTTCGTCCATTGAGAGGAGACCTTAGCCATTTTAAAGGTTCTTACAGAGTAGTCCCCTACATAGCCCATCTGCCGAAATGAGTTGTTGACAACAGATATTTAGGAAGGACAACTCGTCTTCTTAATCATACAGTCTTAGATGAGAGTTGATGGTGGTTGTAGTGATAAAATTGTCTTCCTCTGCACTGTGGCAGACAGTGCCTTCTCACCATCCAAGATCACCTCTTGGCAAGTCCTCTAGAACTCTATGAGTTGATCTTCATATAATGGAGTCTATTGTGAGAGCAATGAGGTAGTTTGAGTGAGTTAAGAAGCAGCAAACATCTGAGAAACCTTGATCTTTCTCATATGATAAAAGAAAAACTTGATTATGTTGCCAGTGTAGATGCATGGAAAAATCTGGTTGGTTTCGGGACCAGGGCCATTATGAGTAGCTTAGAAGTGAAGAAAGCTAAGAACAAAGTCGGTTTGTGGGTGAATTTAGGGTTTTAACTTTTGGAGATGAAGAGGAAGGAGAAAGAGGGGGAGCCGTTGAAGGTATATTTATATGGTTGGGTTCAAGACAAAGTTATTGCAAGAGGATAAACATTAAAATCCGGATGTCGGTCTCATCTCTGAAAAAGTACCCAAAATGGTAGTTCTCATGGAAGTCTAAAATCTTCCCAAGATAATTTGTCTTCGGAGGTTTTTTGAGAAAACTTCCAAAGCCAATTTTACTTTGGAAGATATTGCTTAGCTTGATAAAAATTTGTTTTAGAAGAAAAACACTTAGAGTATTTTTGCTTCCGAGATATATTTGGTTTCAAAATATGTTAAAATTCATAAGATTTATTCAAATAATTAAGAAAGCTTCTGAGACTTAATTGCTTTCGGAGGAAAATTGTCCTTCAAAATATATAAGTACTTAGAAGCATATATAAGTTTCGGAAGATATATCTAAATTTCTTTCGAAGGTAAATTTTTAGTAAGTAGTTATTAGTTTTGAAAACATAACTTTCTTTTGAAGTCAACTTACTGCCTTCTGAAAGAAAATATATCTTAAGTTTTCAAAATTCTAAGGAACACCATTTTAAAAAATTTCTTCCAAAATAAACTAGGATTATATAGGTGATGATATAGACAACTTAAGACACACATATTTGAAAAAGTAATCTTGAATTGAGTTTAAGAAGAAAATCTACTCAAAGTTAATCATCACAATAGCTGATACAAGATACTTAAATCTCTATTCTTCAAAAGCTTTTGTTAATAGATCAGAATATTGTTCATTTGTGTTGCCAAAGTGTCACCTTGAGCAATGAGCTCTAACATTTTTTGGGCCAGGGTTATTTCTACCCCTGAGAAACCAATAGTGAACTTTCTTATGTTTTAAAGATAACGAGCTTCATCTGTCCCAATTAAAAAGTATTACATGTTCCCCTTAACTGTGAGCCCAGTTCACAGTCAAGAATGTGTTGAACATATATATGGAACATGTAGTACTCTAAGGAGTCCAAGTTAGCAAGCAGATTTGTATAAATAAACTTAGAGTACATGAACTTGATCCCTTGAACCATCCCATGTTCTATGTAGGATAAGTACTTAGGAATTTGATCCCAAACTCTATGTTTGTTGGACAGAGAATGTACGACCACATGGAGGAGGTACTTTCACTGTGAGGAAACCTTATCCTTTCTGAAATTTCTTACTAAGTAGTCCCTATTTTCCAAAATGAGTTGTTTACAATAGACCTGGGGAAGGACAATTCACCTTCTTCATCATCCACCCTCAGATGAGAGTTGACGGTGGCTAGAGTGACAAAATTGTCATCCCCTGCACTATGGCAGATAGTGCCTTCTCACCGCCCAAGATGACCTCTTGGCATGTGCTCTAGAACTCTAAAAGTTGATCTTCATACAAAGAAGGGTATATTGTGAGTGCAATGAGGTAGTTGGAGTGAGACAAGAAGCAGCAAACATCTGAGAAACCTGGATCTTTCTCAGATGATAACAGAGCAACTTGGTTGTGTTGCCTGTGTAGTTGCATGGAAAAATCTAGTAGGTTTCGGGGATCAGGGTTGGCCATTTTGAGTAGATTTGAAGTGAAAAAAGGTAAGAACATATTCGGTTTGTGGGTGAATTTAGGGTTTGAAATTATACAGATAAAGAAGAGGAGAAAGAGGGTGTTAGATCTAGGAACAATAGATCTAGATCCTTTTGTATAGGCTTAGCACTTTAATCAATATTTTGTAATGAACTCTTGTAATTCTTTAATATAGTGTATGCATAATGTATATAGGTTAACACACACACACACATAGATATATATATATGTATTTTGATTTACGTGTCATGGCAGGATTATCATCATTCTTGGTCAATTTTGTAAATTGACCAAGTGTAAGAAGTATCTGCGGGTGAACACTTTGTTCTTCCGTAGATATGTTGCTGCGTATGAACAACTTGCTGCAGATGAACGACATGCTAAACAACATGTTGTGAAGAGTCCAAGCAAAGATTCCCAAGAGAAGAGTCCAAGTAAAGATTCCTACGGAAGACCAATCACCTACGGAAGACCAACACTTGTATTTACTTCATCAAGTAAATCAAGTCAACAAGTCAAACACCGACTCAAAGAGATTCGTTGTTCCTTTAATAGAATCCTTGAGCCTATAAATACTAGTCCTAGGTTGACTCATGGGACACGGGTGAATAAATAACAATATTCGCATAAACACATCAATCAATCACAAACCCTAGCAGCCGCCACATCAAATACACCAAAACCTCGTAGTTTATCAACGCAATCATCATATTCATCATCATTGTTTGATTTTCTGTAATCATGAATTGAGTTTTAATGAAATACTGTTTAATCAAACCTTTGTCGTTCATTCATTGATATTAATTGTTTTTCTTTTAAACATTAATTTATTGTTGCTATTGATAATTCATACTTAATCAATTAAAACATCGTTTAGCGATAATTCCACAATCACTATTCGAATTAATCTAACCTGATAATTCATGTCTGCGATCCTTGGATTCACAATTGGTATCAT
Organism: Flaveria ramosissima; assembly: GCA_025215565.1. Taxonomy (NCBI): domain Eukaryota; kingdom Viridiplantae; phylum Streptophyta; class Magnoliopsida; order Asterales; family Asteraceae; genus Flaveria; species Flaveria ramosissima. Next base: position 85,325,319 of record CM046037.1, read on the forward strand.
AGCCAAGTGCTCATTGATTTAGATCAATTGATCTATTAGTGTTGATCAATTGTCTGTGTCATTAGCTCTGTCAGTTTTTCTAATTAGTTCTATTGATTTTTAGTAAAACTTGGTTGTTTTTAAGTGTTTATAACATTAATTTACTCAACAATTTGGTGTATTTTTTTTAAAAAACAAACAAATTGTGATTTATCGTTCAGCGAGTATTGTTACATTGCTCGAATTACATTAATCTACTTTAAATCAATTGATACGTAGATCTATGTTATTGATCGATAATCAATAATTGTTCAATTCAATTGAACAAATCACATCAACAAATATCCTTGACTTGTTTTTAAATCAACAAGAGGATTGACTGATTTGTGATTACAACAACTTAATTAGTCAATAATCAATTGTTTGTCACAAATTAGTTCATTTGCAAAAAGAATTCTGTCTTAGTTAAAAATCAATATGTAAGGATTTCTATAAGTTTGATGCAGCCAAAACATCCAAAGTCTCTCTGCATGCATGCACTAAAGTACAAAAGTAGAAATGCTTCGGAAGTTTTACACCTCGCACTAGAAAATATTCTAAGTGTAAAATCTTCCGACGCCAAGACCAACATCTTCCGAAGCCAAAAGTGAAGTCTTCTGAAGCTTCAAAGACAAAGTCTTTCGAAGCCAAAGAGTTCAGACAGATTTCTTTTGAAGACTTTTATGAACATGTTTTATCTGATGTACTTTACCATAAAGCTGGACCACCTTTCCGCTGCAACATTGTTCAGTCACCAACTTACATGAGTTGGTGAAAAGATCCATGCTTTTGGTAACTGTACATTAAGGTCTTGAGTCTGAGCTTTCTACTTTATGTACTTTTATCCTTTTTGTAATATATTAGCATGTGAGCTATGGCATGTCATAGTCACTAGTCAAAAGGCAATGAAGATCATGTATAGGTTGGACTCACCTTAGATTAGATTATGTTTATATTCCATTGTAATAGGTTTAATGTTAGTTTACTTTTGTATGTTGCTTATTTTGTGTAGTTTTGCTGCCCAGCGAAACTATGAGCGAAACTGCAGTTTCGCTCATAGTCAGTTGATTAGTTCACTCGGTGAAACTGTTAGTCTCTGCCGGCGAAACTACATCTTCGGCAGCATAGTTTCGCTGACAGCGAAACTGTCAGCGAAACTTTGTCTTCTACATATAGTTTTGATCTTGCTCATTGTTGAGCATCCTTGCAAAACCCTAATCGAATATGTCTGTTGCAAGAGGCTATTGTAAGCTAGTTCTTTATTGAAATATATTGAGCTTTGTTACCTTTGATTGTATTGGATCCTTATTGCTTATATATGAATACATTGGGGTTGTTCTTATTTTTATTCATCTTTGTTGTTTGTTATTGTTTCTGATATTGAACTATTCAACATATCATTTTTACTGAAATTCGATCAAATGGACCAACAAAATGGTATCAGAGCCATAATGCTCTTGATTGTTTGAGGTTTTTGGTTGTTTTTGTTCAGTATCAATATTTCATCAATTCCGGATCAAATTTGAGTGTATTTGATTGAATTTTTCTTGATATTGGTTGTGAAAGCTCTTTTAATCACCAGACCTCAAATCCATTGAGATTTAGGCAATTTCAGATTGATTTCGTGTTGAAAAAGCTTTTAAGATTCATCCAGCGAATTTACAGCTCATCCAACGAAATTGTCATCATCTTCCAGCGAAAGTACAAGTGTTTTACACTTTGTAGTTGTTTTCAGCATCTCAGCGAAAGTAGAGACCTTGAACGAAAGTTAACATGTGCTTGTGTCCATCTTTCAAGCGAAATTGCTGTCAAAATAATCATTGAATGAAAGGCGCGGAATTGTCAGCGAAACTAAGCATTCTCAAGCTTCTGGCTAGCGAAACTGCTGCCGAAATTTCCAGCAAAATTATAGTCTGATCTGCGAAACTAGTCTTCTCTGCGAAACTAGCTTTTCTCTGTGAAACTAGCTAATTTCTACAAAATTGTTATTTCTTCTACGAAACTAGCATGCCAAAGATGACTACTCTCACCCTCGCAGATTTAGAAAGTGTAGCTCCCAACAGACCTCCGAGACTCATAAATGGAGACAACTTTGAAGATTGGAAGAGATGTCTTAAAGCCTTTTTCTTCTATACCGACCACAACCAATGGGAATCCATCATCTCTGGTCCGCACATACCAACTGTCACTGTTGGTGATGTCTTGTCTCAAAACAAGGACCCAGCAACGTTCAACGAAAAGGATCTAAAGCTGATTGATAGAGACCAGAAAGCTTTTTGGAGCATTAACCTTATGTCTTGCACCAGACATCTACAATCGATTTGCTGAACATAAGAATGCTAAGTGACTCTTTGATGCTCTCTGTGAGTTTTATGATGGTAACGATGAGCTGGTAAAAGACAAGAGTATTCAAGCTGAAAAGGAGTTTAACTCTTTTGTGGGATACAAGAACGAGAGTCTCACAGATCTTACAAATTGTTTTCTGATAGTTTTGAGCACGATGAAGAAATATGATGAGAAACTTTCCATCAGTGAGCAAGTTAACAGGTTGTTAGACTCTCACCCACCTCAGTGGAGTTTACAGGTGAGAATGTTAAAGCAGAAAAGAGGTTTTACTGATTACAAGCTTATGGACATCATTAATAAGCTTGAGTCTTTTGAGTTAGACATGAAGACAAAAGAATTTAATTAAACCATGATGCCCACATCTGGTTTCACTCAGAATGCTGCATTACTGTCTTCCGCTGCAAGCTCTCCAATGCAGGCATCCCGACAAGGTGGAGTGAATACTGGTGATTATTCTGGTGGTAGTGGTAGTGTTGGGAGAGATCAAGCTAACTTAAAAGCAAATGCTGAACCATCAGTTCCATCCAAATGATGGCTCTGTTTGGTATGTTTGTGCGGAGTTATGAAGCCTTGGTGCCTGGGGAGTTGAAAGGTAAAGGAATGACAATGGAGGATATGTATCAGGTGGATTCTGATGATCTTGAAAAGACTGACATACATTGGCAAATGGCGATGTTGACTCTCAGAGCTCGAAGATTCATGGAGCGTACTGGAAGGAAGAATTTTGGAGGTCAAAACTCTAACTCCATATTCGGATTTGACAAGTCTAAACTGAGGTGTTTTAATTGTAAACAGTTGGGACACTTCAAACGAGAATGTCCATTGCCGATCGTCACTGGTCCTAGTAATTCAGGAGTCCCAAGACTGGTTTCAAGCGGGAATAAAGAAGAAATGAATCACAAGAAAGAGACAGCCTTGATCTCTAATTTTCATTGGAATGCAGAAGATGAAGAGACGAGAGAAGAAATTAACCAAGCGTTGGTGATTGAGATTGTGGAAGAGAAGAAGAAGGTGAACAGTAAGGATGAATATGATCCGTTCAAAGAACTTAGAGATGAAGTTGAAGTATCTTTAAAGGTGAAAGAAGATGAAATGGTGATAGAAAGTAAGGATGAAAAGATGCAAAAGGAAGAAAGTCATCCCACAGAGCAGAGTAATGGAAAAGATGATGCTCCTACCACTGTTGAGGAAAACAAGTTGAGTACTCCGGTGTGCCAATGTGAGAAAGCTTTTGCAGCGGAAAAGGTGGTGATGAGACTTTCTTATGAGGTAATTCAGGACATGCGCTCTTCAACAGGAAAAATTAGGCTATTTGGGGTATACAAAGCTAATCGTCTATTAATTGATAATGAAAAAGATTTATAACGAATTAGTGAAGAACTTAAAATAAACGAGTCTAAATATTTTGTTAAATTAAACGAAGCTTTGAAAGAAAATGATCATTTAAAAAGAATCGTTTTGGAAAGAAATGTTGAAATTAACACTTTGACTTAAAGGGTTGCACTTGCTGAATTTGAAACAAGCAAACTTCAGTCAAAGCTCGATAAATGGACAATATCTGGGATGAAACATGATGATTTATGCAAATCTCAAAGGGGGGCTAGTATTAAAACAGGTTTGGGCTATGAAAATGCTAAGGTTTATCCTCCTCCTAGTACTTACTGTTATTCACCTGGGCTATGAAAATGCTAAGGTTTATCCTCCTCCTAGTACTTACTGTTATTCACCTATGCATGTTCCTCATCCTTCTAATGATTTGATCACAATAGATACTAACAGTATATCTGCAAATTTAGAAGGTGTGAACACTAAGCACGTTCGTGAGGACTATGATTATGGACCGACTAGCGGGCTTGGATGCACTAGTCTTAGTACACCTGAATCTCAGCATTCTGTCTTAGATCATAAATCTAGTTTAAATTTTGTTTTTGTTTCAAGTCAATCTTTAGCAGACATTGTCTCATCTTGTTCTAGTGATGTTTCTATTTCCTCTTTAAATAATTTGCATTGTAATGATGATGCCTCTTCTGATTGCGTTGATGTTGTGAATGGTTCCACTGTGAAGAGTGACGAGAAAATTAAAAATAATTGTTTTGAAAAATTCTTTTATCACCCTATTCCATCTTTTACCCCAACTAATATTTCTTTATTAAGTGAAAGGGTAACGTCATCAGCTGAGGCAAGTAAAAGTGGTACAAGTACTACATGTACTTTAGAGGAAGACTCATCTTCTTTTGTAAATAATCATTCTTTTTTAAGTAAACACAGAACTAGAGACATGTATGAGACTTACAGTGATGTCGATTCTAGATTGTCTGAATGTGATGAGGAAATATACATTGATAAAATCCCTACCTTGTTGCATAACAGACCTAGATTAAAATCACACTGTTTTCGGTGTGGTAAAAATGATCATGTAGTTAAGCACTGTTCTAAGCTACATCATAGAAATGTTAATAGGAATTCATTTGGGAGTAGATTGACTCAATTGGTTAATAATTTCTTTTGTAAGAAGCCAATCTCTCCAAAACCCAAAGTTGTTCAAACTTGGGTTCCTGTTTTACCTGGTTAATTTGTTCTTTGACATATTTGCAGGAGTCATCCTCTAATGTTGTAAATAGTGTATGGCATGTTGATAGTGGATGCTCCAGACACATGACGGGGCTAAAGGACTTATTGACCAATTATCGTATAATCAATGGAGGATATGTCGCATTTGCCGGTGACAAGAAAAGAGGGAAAATGGTTGGCCAAGGGGAGGTTTTCAACGGCTCTCTTACTCTAGAGAAAGTCAACTATGTACTGAACTTGCTTTCAATCTGTTGAGTGTCTCTCAGATTTGTGATAAAGATATTACGGTCTTGTTCAAGTCCAATGAATGTCTCTTTCTGAAATCGGAGATTGATATTCCAGAAGAGATGGTACTAATGCGGGCTCCAAGAAAGAATGACACATATCTTCTTGACATGGGTTCAAAGGAGTCAACGTCTACCGTCACTTGTCTTTTGTCCAAAGCTTCCACTTCTGAGTCTTTCCTATGACATCGCAGATTGGGACACGTTAATTTCAAAAATATAAACAAATTAGTTAAAAACAATCTCGTTAGGGGGCTACCTTTAAAAGATTTTTCTGTGGTTGAAAAATGTATGGCATGTGCCAAGGGAAAACCACATAAGAAACCACATAAACCAAAACTTGAAAATAGCATATGTAATCCCCTCGAGTTGTTACCTACTGATTTGTTTGGCCCAATCAGTGTTAAATCAATTGCTAAAAAACCTTTCTGTCTTGTGGTTACAGATGATTTTTCCAAATATTCCTGGGTGAGATTTCTTGCCCACAAAGGAAAGGCTGCTGAGGAGCTGCAGAAGTTAATTCTTTCTATTGAGATGATAAGCAAGAGGAAGGATATGGCGATTAGAAGTGACAATGGTACCGAATTCAGAAATCAGAGTTTTGATTCTTTCTATGCTGGTAAGGGAATTCTAAGACAGTTCAGTGCTGCGAGAACTCCTTAACAGAATGGTGTTGCTTAAAGAAAGAATCGCACCCTCATTGAAGCCGCTCGTACAATGTTGATTGAATCCTCTTTACCCATCACCTTTTGGGCAGAGGCGGTGAATTGTGCTTCATTTGTTCTGAACAAGGTGCTGATCGCCAAAGACAAAATGAAGACTACTTATGAACTGTTTCATAAGAGAAAGCCTTTGATTGACTTCTTTCGACCATTTGGTTGCTCGTGCACTTTACTGAATACCCAGGCGCAAAAAGACGAAATTCGGTGCTGTGTCTGATGAATGCTACTTCGTCGGCTACTCATTCTTCTTAGAAAGCTTATCGAGTGTATAACAAGAGAAGCCGTATTGTGCAAGAGTCCTTTTATGTTGATTGGCAGGAATCTAATTCCTCAGATGTTCGATCTGAACCAGCATGGTTCTTTGACTCCGATACAGTGTTTAACTCTTTTAATCTTCCAGTTTTCGATGATGATGCGTCCTTCTCCAATGTCCAAACAAACATCATTCCTCCAGCTCCATTACCTGTCATTCCTCAAGCCCCTCCCAATACATCAGCAAACGATGCTACATCAGTTGATATTGCATCTTCCTCATCATCCTTTGACATTCCACCTCCACCTGTCTCTACATATCTTCCCTATCACCTACATCTACCTCACCTCAACCTGTACCACCCACCTCTCCAATTGATTCTACCTTACCATCTTCCTCACCTTCATCTACCCATCAGCCAACCTTCTTCAAATATCCTACCCATAACTACTGATTTCAAAACTTTGAAAGATCACCCCTATGATAACATCATTGGATCTATCACTGATGCAGTTCGGACACGGAGTCAATCTGGTTTGATTAATGAATGCCTATTCTCTTGTTTTATATCCCAAATTGTACCCAAGAATGTTCACGCAGCTCTTCAGGATACGTGCTGGGTTGAATCGATGCAATTAGAGCTGCAACAATTTAGGAAGCTCAAAGTGTGGACCCTGGTTGATCTTCCACAGAACAAATGCCCAATAGGCACGAAATGGGTGTTCAAGAACAAACCAGATGACCGTGGTATTGTGGTAAGAAATAAGTCAAGATTGGTGGTTCAGGGCTTTGCTCAAGAAGAAGGGATAGACTACACGGAAGTCTTTGCTCCCGTAGCCCGTCTTGAAGCCATTCGGATCTTTCTGGCTCATGTCGCCCATAAGCAGTTCAAAGTCTATCAGATGGATGTCAAATGTGCATTCCTTTATGGAGAAATTGACGAAGAGATTTACGTGTGTCAACCACCAGCGTTTGAGGATCCCGACTTTCCTGATAAAGTCTACAAGCTTGATAAGTCCCTTTATGGTCTTCATCAGGCTCCTCGGATCTGGTACGAAGCTCTAACACAGTATCTCCTAAGCAATGGTTTTTCTCGTGGCACCATTGATATGATGTTATTCAAGAAGGAAGTGGATGGTGAGATGTTGATTGTACAAATCTATGCAGATGATATTTTTTTGGCTCCACCAATCCAAAAGTTTTCGGGAGTTTGAGGAGGTTATGCGTAGTCGCTTTGAAATGAGCATGATGAGGGAGATGTGCTTTTTCCTTTTGTTGCAGGTTGAACAAAAGCCAGAGGGAATTCTCATTCATCAGAAGTATATTAAAGAAATATTGAAGAAGTTCAAGATTGATGATGCTTCTCCTGAACTGACTCCATTTACTGCTAAAACCTGCCTCACTCCTGACGAGAACGAGAAACATGTTGATCCTCATCTCCATAGATCCATGATCGGTTCCCTTATGTATCTTACAGCAAGTCGTCCTGGCATCACCTTTGCTATAGGATATTGTGCTCGATACCAATCTGGCCCGAAAGAGTCACATGAAAAGGCTGTAAAACGAATCTTTCGTTATCTTAAAGGTTCATATCGTTTAGGGCTTTGGTATCCTTATGGTGGAAATTTTGACTTACATGCTTATTCTGATAGTGATTCTAATGGTTGCAGGTTAAACAAAAAGTCGGTTACTGGAGGCTGTTAGTACTTAGGAAATTGTCTGGTATCATGGCAGAGCAAGAACCAGACCACTGTTTCTCTCTCTACGGGTGAAGCAGAATAAATTGCTACTTCAAGCTGTTGTTCACAAGTGCTCTGGATACAACACCAGATGATTGACTACGGGATCAACTTTCTCCATACACCGTTGTTCTGTGACAACGAAGCAGCTATTGGCATTACCAAGAATCCTATTCATCATTCCCGAACCAAGCACATTGAGACACAGATTCATGCAATTCGTGATGCTCAGGAAAAGGGTTTTATTGATATTATTCCCATTGATAAAAAAAATCAAAAAGAAGATCTTTTCACTAAAACATTTGATAAACCTCATTTTTATGAATTGATCTCTATGTTAGGATTAATATCATTTTCCTTAAAACAATGTCATGTACATATTGTTTATACTTCTTTTGTTATTCTCTTTCTTTCTTTTCGTTTTTCTGCACGCTCCATAGTCCTTCATCATTTTACATATATAAAAATAATAATAATAATAATAATAAAATAAAAAATAAAAATAAAAAATGAATGATCTATCTATATTATTAAGAAATTTCTCCATCTTGCTGATTCGTAGAAATTTCGGGGGAGAATAATAAATGTTTCTCTTGTTTTCTTTTGCCGAATTCTCCTAAATAAAATTGGCTGCCTAGATGATATGAAGGAGGTCAACAGTATTGTGTTGGGATATGCTTGATAGGTTCAGCCAGAAAGCAAAGTAGTCAGTAATCTCGTGGCTTAACTAACAAAATAAGAATCTTGATGACTCAGATAATCATCTTGACATTTTTGGCCTTCATAAAATTTCAAGTCCTTGTTAAAAATGGGTTGAGAACGTGATATCTTTGCGTTGAGTTATTCTTATCTGAAGTATCCTTGTGTCTAAATCACCCATCCTATCTCAAAAGCTATATGTTTACTCATCTTTGTATCTAAGAAGCTCCTTATTGTATTCTTTCTCTGCTTATCTCCTCTGCTATGTGTGAACATTGACCTGGAGTGATGATCTCCTTTGTTGTACGATAGTACTGACCTGGAGCTCTCATCGGCACGATATGATGATCTTCTCTGTTATACGTAAGTATAGACCTGAAGCTCTCATCTGTTAGTGTTAGATCTAGGAACAATAGATCTAGATCATTTTGTATAGGCTTAGAACTTTAATCAATATTTGTAATCAATGATTGTAATTCATTATTTTGATATATGCATTGTGTATATAGGTTAACCCATATGTGTGTTGATCTGTGCATGATTGCAGGTACAAACATAATACTTGATCAATTATTGAAATTGACTAAGTGTAAGAAACATCTACGGATGAACATTTTGTTCTTCCGTAGATATGTTTCTTACGAGTAACAAACATCCGCAGATCATCTACGGATGAACAATCAACTGGAGTTTAAGTGAAAATCAGAGTTCAAGTGAAGACTCCTGCGGATGAGCAAACTCCTGCGGATGAGCAAACATCTACGGAAGACTAAGTACCTTCAGAAGAACTAAGTACCTTTGGAAGACTATGTAGTTGCGGAATCCAAACACTTGTATTTAAATAATACAAGTGTTACAAGTCAACAAGTCAACAAGTCAACAAGACATTGTGCGAATCCCAAGAGATCCGGTGTTTCCTTAACTGAAACACATGTGCCTATAAATATGGATCCTAGGTTTCACATCAAAACGATACACGACGACACACAAACACAAACAACCAAGCATTAATAAGGAAAACCCAAACATCACATCAATTCACAAAAACATAAACCGTAGCAGCCGTCACATCAACATCAACACGTTCGAAGCATTTATTGTTCATTATTTATTCATCTGTAACCATTAATCAATTTAATGAAATACGTTTGAATCAAATATTTTCTTTTGGTTATTAATTGTGTTCTTCTCATTTTGTTCGTCATAATCATTAAACATTATATTTGATATTTACTTATAAAACAATTAAACAAGGTTAATGTTGATTCCGTAAACATTAACTTGATTCCCTATTAACACCGATAATTCCTGATTGCGATCCTTGGATTCACAGGTGGTATCAGAGCCAAGTGCTCATTGATTTAGATCGATTGATCTATTAGTTTTAATAGTGTTTAATTGTTTGTTTGTTTCATTAGATTTGTCAGTTTTTGCTGATTAGATCTATTGTTTTTTTAAGCAAATCGGTTTTGTGTGAATTGATTAAAAAAAGATGAATTGTCCTTCAGCAAGTACTGTTTCATTGCTTGATTAACTTGGGTCAATATTCAAATCAATTGAATAGTAGATCTTGATTATTGATTGACATTCATAAATTGTTCAAGTTTATTTGAACAAATTCATTAACCAATTTCTGATTCAACAAATAAAAACATGAGTAACTTTGGTGGATCATCATACCAACCTCCAAAGTTGGAAACAAAAGCAGATTTTAAATCCTGGAAAATCAAATTCAGGAATCATGTGAATTATACAGATTCTGACTTATGGGTGTCTATAAATGAAGGTCCTTATATTCCACCCACTCTTAGGCCGGATTATAATGACAATAATCAACCCATAAGTACAAAGGATCTGTCACCTGATGATGTTAAGAAGGTTAAAGTCGATATTAAGTCATACAACTTACTAAGTATGGCTTTACCTGAAGAAATATTGATCAGATGTGAGAATTACAAAACAACAAATTCCTTGTGGAAGATTCTTCATACACTCTGTGAAGGGAGTGATGAAATCAGAACCATTAGGAAGGACACCCTTCGTTCACAATATGAAACCTTTCATCATATTGAGGGTGAATCAATTCCTCAACAACTCCATAGATTTATGCAACTTGTAACAGAGATGAACATCTTGGAGTTGAAATATACAAATGAGGAATTAAACAAGAAGATGCTCCATACTTTGCGTGAAAGTTGGAAGCAAACTGTGTCCATGTTCAAGAACACCATTGACCTCAAAGCAACTGGTTTAGATACATTGGTAGCTAAAGTTGAGGCTCTTGAAATGGATGAAAAATCAAGAAACAAGAGTGTGAGAACACATGTCTCACCTATCACTTTAAAGAAACAAAAAGTGCTGGAAGTTCCTTTATTTCCAACAATGATAGTGATAACTCTTGTACTTTGAGTGAAGATGAAGAGGAAGTAAGTTTCTATGCATCAAAGCCTTCAAAGAAATCTTCTCAAAGTAAGTCAAGAAAAGAAAAATGAAGAACTGATGATCAAAGAGATACATCATCAGCAAAGTCTTCATCAAAGAACAATCAAACGGAGCCCATCACTGTCATTCTGGACTCTGAAGAACAAAAAACAGCTTTTGCAGCTTTTAGTTCAAGTTTTCAAGCTTATCTGGGAATCTCGTTAACATCTGCCAACATTTGCCAGTAAGACTTGGAAGAACTACATCCAGATGTAATGGAGGAGATGGATCTACAATGGCAAATGGCAATGATTGCTTATAGAGCCAAACAATATCTCAGGAGAAATAAAAATTTGGCTGCTGCAAGTAAATCATCAAAGATTGGTGTTGATAAGTCAAAGGTAAGATGTTTCAAGTGCAATCTCTATGGACATTTTTCTAGAGAATGCAATCAACAATCAAATCCTAATTTGACACAACATCAACAACATCAGTCTTACCAACCATCATCATCTCCAAGATCTTTCAGACAACCACAAATTACCAACTCATCCCCACCAGCCACAAATACATCAGTAGGAACAAGTAACTCTAAAGAAACTGGGCTGATCATACTTCAAGATGGAACCTGTGACTGGAGTATGTATGAGAAAGAAGTCTTGGAAGAAAATCAAGCTTTAATGGCTCACATGGAAAACAAAGTTCCACCCATGGCTAGAGAGTAAGAGATAGGTTATGTTCATCAACATGTGTTGAGGAAGTTGAAAGATATAGAGTCCATGCTCAACAACTAGCTGATAAAGTTAGAGAAACAACGATTTTGAATGAATCTCATGTAAGAGAACATAAATTATATCAGATCAAAATTAACTCTTTACAAAAGGATTTAGATAAACTTGTTTCAGAAAATTACAGTTTAAAAGCACAAGTTGAGCATCTGACCACTTCCTTAACTAAATACATGGTTGATCATGCATCAACTGAAGTGAAACTTCAGAAGTTTCAACTTTCATCTCAGCAGTATGAGAAATTATTAAATTCTCATATTGAATCAAAGAACAGGTATGGGTTAGGATATAATGTTATGGCACCTCCTATAAACAATAATTACTCACCTTTACCTGATTCAATGACAAATAACTTGTCAAATCATTTTGTGCCAAGCACCAAGTTTGAAACTGTTAGGACCGTGTACGTACGGAGTACTAACTGGTAATGCGTGTATACCTAATCAAATAGTGCAGAATCCTATTTGATTGGCGATCCAATCAGTGAGAACGCAGTTTCGATCAATCTAGAGATTAATGAAACATTATGAACGATTAGAACACGATCAACTGCGATCTATGAAGTTGGAACAGGTTCTCTGGACGGCTAGGGTACGTATGCGAGTCGAAATTCTTCAAGTGTTTCGTTTTTCCACGAATTAAGTGGTATTTATAGGTTAGGGTTTGTCAATCGTGCGACTGAACCATTAGTATGGTTCAGTCGTGCGACTGAATCATACGATTGGTCCATACGCACGACTGAAGGTTCAGTCGTGCGACTGAGCCAATCTTATGTCTCAATCGTGCGACTGATCCAGTCTCCTGGTTCAGTCGTGCGACTGGTCCATTAGCATGAAGTGTTCATGCGTATGGTCCATTAGCATGGTCTATTCTCATGAATACTTCATACGATTAAGTTTAAACACATTTCTCAACCATTCTTGACTAAGAACTATGTATAAAACAACCACAAACCTATATAGTTAGTTCAATATGTGTTATGATACAATAAACTATGAAACATTAAACAATATAAGCATCAATCAACTCATTCATTACATATATGTAAGACATGAAAGACATTTTCCATTAAGCTCCTAAACTAGGTACATATGTATCAACAAACTCCCCCTTGGACCTAGTTTACATCATTGTCTAACATTCTTCATTAGCTCCTCAAACTTCTTGTACTTTTCCTCTATTGTAACTCCGGCATGTATCTCGAATGCAAAACAGAGTCGTATGACATTTTGGAACTGGAGGGCTTGTACAATAACCTGCGAGTCATAGAATAGTGGCCACTTGTATAATGTATACACGTCGTCAGCAGACAAGTTGGTCAGCCACATAGGGTCAAATACCCGGATAGTATCCATTTGGCTCTCTTTCTGTAAGACTATGACTGCTTCACCTTATCTCCAATCGTAGTACCACCACTTGAAGTGTGGAGTGAAGTCCTGTGGCATTTTCCTTATTGGGATTTTGGATATTGTATGCGGAGGACTCCACTTTAGCACTACCTTAGGCTTTCCAGTAATGGGATCAACTTCAGACCGTCTGATGTACCTCTTCGGTTGTTGAGGTCTGAAGTTAACCCACCTGGTGTGGTATTCTTTCCTCAGTGCAGCCTCAAACCAGCCTAACATCTTTTCGGGTCAACATACAACAACTTTAGGCGTGCCAGCTGGGTGAGCTCAAAACCAGGGAGAGTCTTTAGATCATGTGGGAATCTAAAGTACTCTATGCCCTTTTCTCTTTTCACTGCATACACATTCAGATCCACAAAATAAGCCCATGCAATGATCTTGCCTGACACCTTTAAGTGTTTCTTGACTTTGTATAGCTTGGTGTAGACATTGGGCTTTTGTGCAGTACGCATGGCTCGAATCTCAGCAAAACAGGCCGCCCATTCAGCCTTTTTGATGTCAACATCGGCGTCTAAGGCTTGGGCTTGACCCTCGGTCTTCTCAGCCTCTTTCTCCATCTGATCTAGCTTGTCAAATATATCACTGCCGAGAGTATCACCAAAGTTGGGGACTACATTTCCCTCTCGGTCAGTGTACTCTGGATAATGGTCAGCAGTGACATCCTCTATCTCGATTTCATCTATGTTGTTGAGCTCATCATCACTTGTCACCTCAAAAGTAGGAGCATCCTTGACAATCTCGTCCGGGTTCAGCCTGAACATCTCAGCAAGTTGCTCGTCAGTCAGGTCATGAATGATTTCTCCTTCTTCGGGAGTATAGCTCACTGACCGTCTGACAATCCCTTGCAAATCAAGAATCATTGTGAGTTGAGACTTGATTTGCTGAAGGGGAGCAACATCGTATTCATCTTGCTGATATGTTTGATTTTTGCCCTGAATAGCAGGCTCGTCAGCTGGAGGGGCTGAGGGCGAGGCTCCCTGATCCTGAGCCTTCTTTGACCGTCGCTCTCTAGCCTATGTGGATGCTGATGCAGCAGCATCATCTCCTTCATCCTCATCTTCTCCCTTCTCTCTCCTTCAGCTCCATCACCTTCTTCATCCGTCTCATCATCATCATCCTCATCATCGTCATCATCACCATCATCGTGTCCTTCTCTGATTTTGAGGGGCTCATCTTTGGAGCCTTTGAGTCGTAGCATCAACTTCTTGTTCTTCGCCTCAAGATCATCTATCCTCTGTACTGAAGAAGTCCGCAGCTCACGAAGCTCAACGATCTCCTGACTCTGAGCTGCTATCTGCTGAGCCTGAGCAACATTGAGCTCCATCAGCTGGTTTAGCTGTGTAGCTCGTTGCTCATCAGTAGCAAGCAGCTTAAGCACAATCCGGTTTAGATTGGCCAGCTGCTACTCTAACCCAACGGAGGGCAGAGAGGATCCAAAGCTCAGTGGGACCTGAGATGAAGTCCCGGCTCGATGGGTGGTGGTAGTGGTGGTAGCTGTGGTAAAGATGGGTGGTGGTATAGGTATAACTGGTGGAGGTATGGCTGTAGTAGTGGAGGGTGGAGGTGTGGTAGTAATGGTGGGTGGTGTGGTAGTGATGGTGGAGGGTGTGGTAGTGGTGGTGGTAGCTGTGGTGGTGGTGGTGGTAGAGGTGGTGATCAAAGTGAATCTTCGTCTCTTACTCTTCATCCCGTGCGGCTGAGCCATCCTCTTTTTCCTCGATCCCTTCGAGGAGGATGCTCCCCCTTGGCTACTAGGCTGGTCTGGGGAGTAAGATGTATCAGTATCAGCCTCCCCAGACTCACCCTGGCGTCCACCTACCGCCCTAATCCCTCGCTCGGTGGCAACCACCTTGCTGCCCACCGTCCGAACTAATGGCTCCTCATCAGACTCCTCCTCCTCATCAGGACGGAAGTCCTGATGGAATCCTGCCATATCAGCTCCTCCGTGGGTGGATGATGGAGATGTAGCATCTCTGGTAGTGGCCCTAGATTGGATGGGGCCAGTATCTCCACCATCACCACTATCATCAACATCAGAATCGTCGGATGGGAGCACAATCGGCTCAGAATCTGAGTCACTATCATCACGACGCCACTTTCTCCTAGCTGGCGCCACGTAGTCCTCTCGGGCCAAATGCCCAAACAACCTCCTCACCGGGGGCTTCACCTGCTTGCCCCGATAGACCTTCATCCTGCCTAAGGTGGTATCATCCATCACCTCAAGCACCACAACATCTTCTTTCTCCTTGGGCAGTGACGGAAGCTTCTGGTCGATGATCATCTGAATGAACCGTGGGTACATGCAGAAGCCTTCCTTGCCTTTGGCCTCAATGTTCTCCACCAAGTAGGTGAAGATCATCCTCGAAAAGCTAAACGGGTGGTTCAGCAACAGAGCTACATACGTGTTCTGGATCTGATTTGCCATCTCATCAAATCCGCCCTTCCTCGAGGCAATACACTTTAGCAGCACATGGGCTAAGTACTTGAGTTGGTGGCACAGATTGCTCTTGTTGAGCACACCTGCGTTTATGTCCCCCGAGTACTTAGCCCGAAGAAAACATCCTCGAACTATCAACGGATGCAGTCTGGTAGGGCAATCACCATCATCTCCCAACTCTAAGACTGTCCTCAGATCCTCCTCACTGATCTCAATGTCCTGACCAAAGATGGAACTCCTAATACGGTGAGGCTCTGAGGACCTATCTACAACCGCGCTTTCCCAGAAAGCCTACTGTATCGATCTGTATGGTGTGCACGGAGTGGAGATAGCTCTGAAATTCCTCGATCTCCGTAGAAATGTAATAATGCCCGCGAACTCAGACGCGTTCCGGGACGTAATGTCTAGATGAGCACATATGTTGTGCTTGGTGCTCATCGTCCACCGACTCGCCATGCTGCTGTAACACAAGATAGATAAACGTTAGATTGTGTGTAAATGAATGACATTTGAATTTATTTGACTTGAATCCTTCTGTTCTGTCGTGCGAAAGGACAGTGCGACTGAGTCTGAGTCATGCGATTGAGCTCATTCGTGCGATTGAGCATGCGACTGCGCTTAGTCATATGTTGTCCCATGCAGTTGAACCAGTCGTGCGACTGGACTCATACGCATGGTTCAGTCGTACGATTGTGCAATCGCCCAGCTCAGTCGTGCGATTGAGGTTCATCAGTATGTCCATTCGCATGACAGTCTGTTTTTCCATTCAAATTTCAAATCTTGAGCAAAACTTGATGTTAGACGTTGTGGTTTGGCTTATTAGACTCGCAATCGTTCCAACTAATATCTAACACATTTTAAAATAGCAATTTACTTAGTTTTACAGGTTTATTTAAGTCTATTTAGGTCACGATTTGATGAACATTTGAGTGGATAACGTCGCACATTACCTATATAAATAACAGAAATCGTTAGAATCAACAATAATCAGTCTAGAACACTCAATCACAATTTTGGCAGAGTAACGGTGCAATTCGTGCGAAGAGAGAGCGATTGGGGGGTGATGAGTGTCTGCGATTGACTCCCCCTTATTTATACTAGGGTTTCTTTCAGTCGTGCGACTGAACCTAATCGCACTGTTGATTCGTGCGACTGAGGCTCAGTTGTACGACTGGCTCAGTTGGTCACCTTAAGTCGTGCGACTAGGTTTCAGTCGTGCAACTGTCTCATTCGGTCACCTCCACTCGTGCGATTGGTTCATTCTGATGATCCAATCGTATGGATTGACCCATGCTTATGGTCCAATCGCACGTCTGGTCCATACATGTGGTTTAGTCGTGCGATTGGGCTCATACGTATGGTCCAATCATACGACTGGTCCATACTCATGGTCCAGTCGTGCGAATGGCTCATACTTATGAGTTTGACCTTATGACCATTCATACACTTAGCCCTGTTACTTATTGATAAGAAATTTTAACCATTGATCATCTCAGAATGATCATTTTAACTTAGAAAAATTGTTGATCACCTCAGACGTGATCCTTTTACCTTTGAAAACCCCATTGGTCACCTCAGACGTGACCCTTTTGGTGAGTGAATCCCAGATTGACTTCCGATGCGTAGTCCGACATTTAACTACTAAATTAACTGAAATTAACTAAATTAAACAATTAGACATAAAACAAAGCTAAAACATAATTTTGTATTTTTGTGTGAGGTTGAAGTCCTAAAATAAGTATCTACCAGATTTTTCTTTCTGGACAGTGTAGCGTCAAGTTACTTTGATCATAACTAGAATGATTCATTATGGAATCATACAGGTTTATCAAATCATTTGGGACATTTTACCAAAGCCTTTTGATGCTAGATTCTTGTTATCATCGAGAGTCATTAGCAAGTTTAGGAAATCATACTAGTGCTGTGAGATACACACAATGATTTGGACTTTCAAGAATTGCAGCCACGATGATTGTCAGTATACTTGTCCACTTAAATCCATACACAGATTTTTGACACAGATTGGTGATGAATTAAGGTTTAATTATTTCAACAAGCATTTGTGGATCCCACGCTTATATGGTAATCAACATTCCTCAGGGGATTTTTGAGCGGTCTACGGGTGTTTTGACAAGAAGAAACTATTCTAAGAGCTTTCAAAGAGATGCCAAGCCTCAGGTCAGTGCCATCGCACAACATAGAGGAGCAAACAACAATGAATTCTAGAATATTTAGGTTATGCTTATCCTCAGGTCAGTGCCATCGCACAGCAGAGAGGCACACAACCTATCTTCTTATGAGAGCATTTTTCTTTTCTTTTTGCACGTAACACACCAACAACATTTGTTATTAGCTTGATAGCGCTTACATATTTTTTTTCTCGTGCTTTGCTCTTTTTATGGTCATCCGCACACATTTGTGGCGTTTATTTGCTCGTCACCCCTTATTGGAACTACGTTGATTGTGTTAACCAGGGATAAGATGGGAACCCACAGCAAGTTGAACAGTTTAGTTTGAATTTAAAGCACCAATGAGGTCTACTCATCTATTGTGTTGAATCTACCAACACATCATATAATGAACTAGCAAGCTCTAGGTCTACTTTCTCAATGTTACCTTAGAAGCATACTAGTTTTACTATCATTTTTTCTTTTATTTTGCTTTGACTTCTCAGAATTATACTTCGAATTTTGCATTTTAATCAGTTAAATTCTTTTAAAGTCCCAAACTTTTTGTTCTTGTGTACTATCATTTTCCAAAAGCATTGAATCAGTATCACAGATTTGATTTCTATCCTTTTAGGTACGCTGTCCTCCTCCCTCGTTTTTTTTAAGTACTGAAATTAAAACACCTAATTTAATACTACTCTAACCTATTCTCCCCCTAAAATTCTAAAACCGAAAATATTTTTTGAGTTTTTGGATTTTATAGAAACAGGAAATTAAAATACGAAAAATAAAAGAAAACAAAAAATAAAAAATAACTCTACTCGTCGGACTAAGTACTGTCATCTTCTGGAATCACTTCACATTTCTTTTTGACGCCGCTGACCTCTAATAGATATAAAAATCTTGGTTTATCAAACGCTTTTGTGTAGAGGTCAGCGCGTTGAAAGTCCGTATTAATTTTAACAATATCGATTAAATTCTTTTCAAAACAATCACGTATAAAGTGATATTTAATTCCGACGTGTTTGGTTTTAGGATGTTGGACATGATTTTTAGTTACGGCTATAGCAGCAGAATTATCAACAAATATAGGAGTGTTAGAGAATTTCAAACCGTAGTCCCGCATTTGCTGTTGAATCCAGATGATTTATGAACAGCAGCTTGCAGCAGCAACATATTCAGCTTCACAAGTTGACATAGCAACCGATGTCTGCTTCTTACACTGCCACGTGACTAATTTTCTCCTAAAGAATTGACATCCTGCTGAAGTTGACTTGTAGTTCATTTTGCAGCCGCCATAATCCGAATCGCTGTATGCTGTAAGCTCAAAGTCATCGTCATGAGGATACCACAACCCAAGTGTTGGAGTACCCTTTAGAAAATGAAATATCCTTTTGACTCCTATGAGATGGTTGACTTTCGGCTTTGCCTGATATCTGGAGCATAGATACGTCGCGTACATGATACAGGTCGTGAGGCATGAGGTACATGAGGGATCTGATCATTCCTCGGTACATGGTGGCATCCACCAGATCACCATTTTCGTCGGGTGCCACGTCGTGGTTTGTAGCAAGTGGAGTTCCAGCTGCCGAAGCATTCTCCATATCGAACCGACTTAGGATATCACCTACATACTTGGTCTGATATAGAAATATTCCCTTTGGTGTCTGATCCACCTGTAACCCGAGAAAGAACTTCATTTCTCCCATTGCACTCATCTCAAATTCAGCTTTCATTACTGCTTCAAATTCTTTACATAGATCTTCATTTTTGGAACCAAAGATTATGTCATCAACATAAATCTGTACGAGCACTAAGTCACCATCCTTTTCTTTGATGAACAGTGTACAATCAATCACTCCTCTACGAAAGCCGTGTTTCACAAGATGAGTCGAGAGCTTCTCATACCAAGCTCTTGGGGCTTGATGGAGCCCGTAGAGAGCCTATCTAGTTTATAAACTCTGTCCCGATGATACGGATCCTCAAATCCTTTGGGTTGACTGACGTACACTGTCTCCCGGATTTCACCATGAAGGAATGCACTATTTACATCTAATTGATAAACTTTGATCTTCATGTAAGAGGCATATGCTAGGAAGATACGGATTGCTTCCATCCTTGCCACAGGTGCAAACACTTCATTATAATCGATTCCTTTGACTTGTCTAAAATATTGAATGACAAGTCGAGCCTTGTTGCAAATTATGACCCCTTGATCGTCTTTCTTGCATTTCAAGACCCATTTAGTTCCAATGACTTTAGCACCTTTTGGTCTGTCCACAAGGGTCCATACTCCTAGCTTCTTGAACTGTAGGAGTTCTTCTTGCATCACTCTTACCCATGCCTCATCGTTTAACGCTTCACTAACATATTTTGGCTCAAATTGAGACACAAAACATCGATAAGCACCGTCGTGAAGATATCCCTTTTCCATGACTGAGGCATAATCAGCTGAGTATAGCTGATTTCTGGTATGTACTCCTGATCGAACAGCTCCAATGACATTGTCCAAAGGATGATAAACATTTAGTCGTGATCTAGGAGTGGTGGGAACAACTACCTCATTATCCAGATTGTGAACACCAGTTTCAGCATCTGAGGCAGTGGGAGTGTGAGGTTCTGAAGTGTCAGAGGCATCAACATCAGATGCTTGTGTACTTGCAGTAGTAGGAACCTATTCCTCCTGGTTCACCTGTTCAGTCTCCACTTCTTCATCGTCAGAGGAGGAGTCACTTACCTCAAGTGCTCCCCCTGAAGAACTGGAAGGCTCACCTTGTGAAGCGGAGTTGTCGGGTCCAGTGATGGTGTATTTAAGACATCATACATCATCCTGGTCGCTAACTCATCATCAGAAGGGGAGAGAAGGATGTTAAAGGACTTAAAAAATCCATCATAATCGAAGAAGAATGCGAGTCCTTTTCCAGCAAGGGGTGGTGTATCTCTGAACGTCAACGTTGCACCACACTTCTACTTGACCCGTTGAGTTGTTGTAAACTCTCTTATTCGGTATGTTGTATCCTAGAAAAATTCCTTCTTCAGCCTTTTCACTGAACTTCCCTGACTGATTTTTCTTCAGCAGCGTACATGATGCACCAAACGGTTCGAGGTACTCTAGATTAGGTTTACGTCGTTGGAGCAGCTCGTAACACGTTTTACCATGATGTTTGACCACCAGGACTCGATTTAGGGTGTAACATGCATTGGCAACTGCCTCGTTCCAAAATTGGATAGGCAGTTTCGAGTCTGCTAGCATCGTCCGGGCTGTCTCTATCAAGCTTCGATTCTTTCTTTCAGCAACTCCGTTCATTTGAGGAGTGTAGGCAGATGTGAACTGGTGCACAATTCCTTTTTCTTTGCAGAATGCCTCCATTCATTGGTTCTTGAACTCGGTGCCGTTGTCTAAGCGAACTTGCCTTACCTTCAGCTTGTAGAGTGACTCCAATGTAGTTACCAACTCCTTGAATGATTCATATGTCTCTGATTTGGATTTCAGAAACATCACCCAAGAAAATCTTGAGTAATCATCCGTAACAACATAGCAATACAAATCGCCGACAATGCTCTTTGTACTAACTGGCCCAAACAGATCCATGTGAAGAAGCTCAAGAGGTAGGTCAATTGAGTGAACTTTCTTTTCCTTATGAGACTTCTTTGTCTGTTTCCCTTTCTTACACGCAACACAAAAATCCGGTAATTGGAAGTTCTTAACATTTACTCCACGCACTAGATCATTCAGGATCAAGTGATTCATCTTCCATGGATTAATGTGTCCCATTCTCCTATACCAGGAAATGGAGTCTTTCTCTGTTTCCTTTGACAAGAAGCATTGAACTTGATGATCGGTTGTGGAGGCCTTTGATAGGTCCAAGACATATAGATCACTATATCTTGAAGCTGACATTAAGACTTGGTCCTTCGGGATTACATACTCCTTCTTCAACACATAGCACTTCTTGTTGTCAAAGACTACCTTGAAACCTTTGTCACAAATCTGGGATACAGAAAGCAAGTTATTTTGTAATTGTTGAACGTATTTAACCTTGTCAAACTTGACTTTCTGGTTTCCCACTTCGCCTTGAGCCGTGATGTATCCTCCTTTATTTCCAGCAAATGATACATGTCCCCCTTTAATTTGTTTGACATTGAAAAGGAGAGACAAGTTCCCGGTCATGTGCCTAGACGCCCCACTATCAACAATCCAGGTATTTGTGATAGCATTGTAACGGACTGTTAGGATCTGGTATTTGAACGAAACACCAACTGATTAACGTGTTAACCAAACCAAATAGTGCGGAATCCTATTTGATTGGCGATCCAATCAGTGAGAACGCACGTAGAAACAATAACGTATTGAATCTAACGTCAAGAATCGATTAGGAATCGATCTATAGCGTTCTATGAACTTGGAGTATGAACTTAGAGGCTTCTGGACGGCTAGGGTACGCTTGGAGTCGAATTGGAATGAATGCTTACGTTTTTCAACGAATTAGGTGGTATTTATAGGTTAGGGTTGCTCATTCGGGCGACTGAACCATTAGTATGGTTCAGTCGTGCGATTGAGCCATGCGGTTGATCCATTCACACGACTGAGTGTTCAGTCGTGTGACTGAGTCAATCGCATGAAGTTGTTCAGGCGCATGGACTGTTTAGGCGCATGGACTCTCAGTCGCATGGCCATTCGGACGCATGACCACTGTTGGGGCACATGGTCCAGTCGGACGCATGTGACCTTCACTTAACCAAGTTTGAATGAATTTATTAATATAACATTATGTGTATCAATTCAAACAATCACAAACCTATATAATCAAGTCAATATCAACTCATTAATGAAATATTAAACATTATAAATAACAACCAAACATTCTTATTTCATTAATAACCCAAGCATTACATAAGTGTAAGACAATCAAGACATATTACATTCATATCAGGATCTAGGTACATATGTATCAACAAACTCCCCCTTGGACCTAGATCTATCTAATGTCTTACCTTCTGCATCACCTCTTCATACTTCTTGTACTTCTCCTCTCTTATGACTCCTGCGTGTATCTCAAACGCAAAGCAGAGTCGTATGACATTTTGGAATTGGAGGGTTTGTACAATATCTTGCGTGTCATAGAATAATGGCCACTTGTATAATGTGTATACATCATCAACAGACAAGTTAGTGAGCCACATCGGGTCAAACACCCTGATGGTATCCATTTTTCCCTCTTCATTCAGAACTATGACCGCCTCCCCTGTTCTCCAATCATAGTACCACCATTTAAAGTGTGGAGTGAAGTCCTGTGGCATTTCCCTGAGAGGGATTCTTGACATTGTTCTTGGGGGACTCCACTTCAGCACTATCTTGGGCTTACCGGTTATGGGATCAACTTCAGAGCGTCTGATATACCTTGTAGGTTGTTGAGGTTTGAAGTTGACCCACCTGGTGTGGTACTCTTTCTTCAGGGCAGCCTCAAACCAGCCTGACATTTTCCTCGGGTCAGCATATAGTAGCTTCAATTTAGCCAGCTGGTTGAGCTCAAAACCCAGTAGAGTCTTTAGATCATGTGGGAATCTAAAGTACTCAATACCCTTCTCTCTTTTTATGGCATAAACGTTAAGATCCTCAAAATGTGCTCACGCAATAATCTTGCCTGACACCTTGTGATGTTTCTTCACTTTGTAGAGCTTGGTGCAGACATTCTGTTTAGGAGCAGCGCGTTGGGCTCGGATTTCCTCGAAGCATGCAGCCCATTCTGCCTTTCTGATATCAATATCGGCTTTTGAGGCTTGGGCTTGTTCTTTAATCTTCTCAGACTCTTGCTCCATCTGATCTAATATCTCAAATGTATCACTGACTAGGGATTCACCCAGATTGGGAAACACATTTCCCTCGTTGTTAGCGTACTCAGGATAATGCTCTGCTGTGACGTCCTCGATTTCTATCTCATCAATGTCGTTCAGCTCTTCGTCACTAGTAGACTCAAAAGATGGAGCGTCCTTGATAATCTCATCAGGATTCAGCTTGAACATTTCAGCCAGTTGCTCATTTGTAAGATCATGAATTATTTCCCCCTCTTCAAGGGTATAACTCATTGATCTCCTGACGATCCCTTGCAGATAAAGAATCATAGTCAGTTGAGTCTTGACCTGCTGAAGGGGAGCAACATCATATTCATCCCTTTGAAAGTTTGGATTTGCTTGATTTAAACATGTAACACATCAAACATTAGTTAATAATCAAAACAGAAATACATTAACATTATATAAACATTATGTACATAAGTTTAATACATGATTCAAGTACAAAAGCTATCAAATACATAAACGTCTAATCATTACTTTTGTCCTGAATAGCTGGCTCATCAGTAGGTGAGGCAGAAGAAGAAGCTCGTTGGTCTTGATTTCTCTTCGAACGTCTTTCTTGACCCTGAGTTGAGGCAGATGCAGCTGCATCTCCTCCTTCATCATCATCATCATGCTGCCTTTCCTCTGTCTTTTCTTCATCATTCGCTTCATCATCATCACTATCTTCATCTTCATCCTCATCCTCATCCTCATCATCATCATCACCATCGTCATCACCATCTCTTTCCTTTATCTTCAGAGGCTCATCTTTAGTTCCTTTAAGCTTGAGCATGATAGTGTTTTTGGCATCCTCCAACTCCTTAATCTTCTTCGCTGATATAACTTTATGCTCCTGAAGTTGTGCAATCTCTTGGCTCTGAGCAGCCATTTGCTGTGCCTGCTGCTCAATCAGCTGAGCCTGCTGAGAAATCTGCTGGGATTGTGCAGCTGTAAGATCTACCAACTGACGAATCTGAGCTGTCTTCTCGTCATCGGCTGCCAGCAGCCTCAGCACCATACGGTTCAGTGTTGAGAGCTGTTCCTCTACCCCACTGGGAGGTAAAGGTGATCCAGATAGATGGGTGGGATGTGATGATGGCCCGGCTTGGTGGCTACTAGTGGTGGTGGTGGTAGTGGTGAAGATTGGGTTAGGTCTAGATGATAATGGTGGTGGATTGGGTGTGGTAGATGGGATATATCTAGTGGTGGGTGGTGTGGTGACAGTGGTAGAGGGTGTAGTAGTGGTGGTAGGAGCTGTGGTGGTGGCTGTGGTGGTGATCAGGGTAAATCTTCTTCTCTTGCTCTTCATGCCATGAGGCTGAGCCATCATCTTTTTCCTAGTTCCCTTTGAGGAGGATGCTCCCCCTTGGCTGCTGGGTGGGTCCGGAGTATATGATGGATCTGTATCAGCAACTGCAGCATCCCCGGACTCCCCATGGCGCCCACCGACCGCCCTAATACCTCTCTCAGTGGCAACCACCTTGCTGCCCACTGTTCGCACCAGAGGTTCTTCATCTGACTCCTCCTCCTCTTCCATTTGGAAGTCAGGGTGAATAGGAGCTGATTCGGGGCCACCCTAAACATCCCCTCCCTGATCAGCATCATGATCATCGTCGTCAGAGTCATCGGAGGGTAGAGCAATCTGCTCAACGTCCGAGTCACTGTCATTGTGGCGCCACTTCCTCCGAGCTGGTGCCACATAATCCTCATGGGCAGATGCCCAAACAGTCGTCTGACAGGGGGTTTCACCTGCTTCCCCCTGTACACCTTCATCCTGCCTAAGGTGGTATCATCCATCACCTCAAGCACCACGGCATCTTCCTTCTCCTTCGGAAGGAAGGGAGCTTCTGGTCAATAATCATCTGCATGAATCGAGGGTACATGCAGAAGCCCTCCTTCCCTTTCCCCTCAATGTTCTCCACCAAGTAGGTGAAGATCATCCTAGAGAAGCTGAACGGATGGTTCAGCACCAACGCTGCATATGCGTTCTGGATTTGATCAGACAGCTCATCAAATCCTCCCTTCCTGGACGCTATGCACTTCAGCAGCACATGAGCGAGGTACTTGAGCTGGGGACACAGGTTGCTCTTGTTGAGCACCCCTGCGTTTATGTCCCCAGAGTTCTTAGCTCGTAAGAAACATCCTCTAACAGTAAGGGGGTGTAGTCTACTGGGACAGTCAGCATCATCCCCAAACTGCAGCACAATCCTGAGATCCTCCTCCGTGATCTCAATGGCCTCTCCAAAAATAGTACTCCTGATACAATGAGGCTTAGAAGATTTGTCAACAACTGCACCTTCCCAGAAGGCCTGCTGAATAGAGCGATACGGTGTACATGGAGCAGATATAGCATGAGCAATCCTCGATTTCCACAGAAATGTGATAATGCCAGAAAAGTCCGAAGCAGTTTTGGATGTCAGATCCAGATGAGCACAAATGTTGTGCTTAGTACTCATGGTCCAGCAACTCGCCATCTGTTACACAATGAATATAAACATTAGTATCCGTTGGCTAAAAATATCTTGAATCACTTGGACTTGAAAATATTCTTTTCTGTCATGCGAATGAGGCTGTGCGACTGAGATCAAGTCGTGCGAATGAGCAGTGCGACTGAGATTCAGTCGTGCGAATGACCTCATACGTACGACTGAGTGTGCGACTAGACTTATACGTATGTAAACTCATGCGTTTACACCAGGCGTGTGACTGAACTCATATGCATGGTTCAGTGGTGCGGTTTAGCTATTCGCACACCTCAGTCGTGCGACTGAAGTTCATCAACCTGTCCATTCGCATGACTTTCTGACTGTTCAATTCAAATTCAATTTTCACCAATTTTTAAGTTTAGACGTCGTGTTCTGGTTCATTAGACTCGCAATCCTTTAGTTTATCACCTAACAACTTTAATTTTATTAGTTTACTTAGTTTCGTTAGGTGATTTGTCCAAACATGTTTCGGTTTTTTTTTTGAATGGGTCCGATTTTCCAGATTTGGTCTCAAATTGAATGAAGAACTGATGGATTTTCACCGCAATATACCTGTAGAATCAGTGCAGAGAGTCAGTACACAACAATCAAGGATTTTTAGTGATCAAATGAAAATTGGGCAGAGTAACGCTAAGTCGTGCGAATTAGGGCAAATTTGGGAGTGATGAGTCTCTCTGACCGACTCCCCCTCTATTTATACTAAACCTGAATTCAATCGTACGACTGGGCTCATACGCTCATTTCATTCGGGCGAATGGGCCTCAGTCGTGCGATTGGTTCAGTCGCCCCCCTTCAGTCGTCCGACTGGAGTTCAGTCGTGCGACTTATTCATTCGCTCGCTCTTAATCGTCCGACTGGGTCATTCGTATAGGCCATTCGGTTGAATGGTCCATACTCATGTCCATTCGGCTATAGAAGGCATGAGTG
This sequence comes from Flaveria ramosissima, assembly GCA_025215565.1. Lineage (NCBI taxonomy): Eukaryota > Viridiplantae > Streptophyta > Magnoliopsida > Asterales > Asteraceae > Flaveria > Flaveria ramosissima. The sequence continues at coordinate 85,352,422 of CM046037.1, forward strand.
TGGTCCATTCGTACGATTGGCCCAAACTCATGGTCCAGTCGTGCGACTGGGTCATACTTATAAAATTTTCTGCATTTCTTACCATTTGACATTTAAACCCTTTTAAAATGTAGAATTAACATTATAAGCATTTGATCATCTCAGACATGATCATTTTAACTTGAATAACTGTTGATCACCTCAGACGTGATCCTTTTACATACTTTGTCACCTCAGACGTGACCCATTTATCTTTTGAAAACACATGTGGTCACCTCAGACATGACCCTTTTAGATGGTTTACTCCCTTACTGAATTCCATGATGTAGTCCGATATCAAACAAACTGAATTGACTAAATAAATAGAAAATTAAACTGAAGTACAAGAATTAGGCTTGTTTTTGATTTTTTGTGAGGTGTAAATCCTAAGATAGAAATCTACTGGATTCGGTTCCGGAATTGGCAGCTTCAATTTAGTTTGACCATAATTGGACCAATTCAATTTTGGAATCATACAAGCAAGTCAAATCATTTGGGACATGTTATCAAAACCTTTTGATGCTCACTTCTTGGTGTTCATCCAGAGTCGTTAGAAAATTTAGGAAATCATACTGGTACTATTAGATTCCCACATTGATTTGGACTTTCAAGAATGTAGCCATGATGATTGTCAGTATATTTATCCTCTTAAATCCATACACAGACTTTTGACACGGATTGGTGACAGTTTAAAGTATAATTATTTCAACCAACTTTTGTGGATCCCACGCTTATGTGGTAATCAACATTCCTCAGGAGCTTTTGAGCGGTCTACGGGTATTTTGACAAGAAGAGACTATTCTTAGAGCTTTCAAAGAGAAGCCAATCCTCAGGTCAGTGCCATCGCACAGCAGAGAGGCGGCAAACAACAATGAACTCTAGAATATCTAGGTTATTCTTATCCTCAGGTCAGTGCCACCGCACAGCAGAGAGGCACACAACCTATCTTCTTGTTAGAGCATCTTTATTTTTCTTTTGCACATAACCCACCAACAACATAAGTTATTAGCTTGATAGCATTTGGTTTTCATTTTTTTTGTGCTTTGCTCTATTTATGGTCATCCGCTCACATTTGTGGCGTTTATTTGCTCGTTACCCCTTATTGGAATATTGTTGATTGTGTTAACCAGTGATAAGATGGGAGCCCACAGTCAGTTGAACAACTTAGTTTGATCTTGAGATCACCAGTCAGGTCTAATCATCTATTGTGTTGAATCTACCGACATATCATCTGTGGGCTAGCAACCTCTAGGTCTACTTTCGTTGTGTTACCTTAGTAGTTACCAGTTTTTCTATCATATTTCCTTTTATATTGCTCAGACTACACAGACTTATACTTTGAATTTGCATCTTGTCTAAATTAAAATTTTAAAGTCCCACTTGATTTGTTCCTGTGTACTATCATTTTCCAAAGTATTTAAATCGGTATCACAGATACGATCTACCTTCTATCAGCTAGCCTCTCCTTCTCCCTCGTTTTTTTTATAATGTTACTGGCTGACCTATTCTCCCCCTAAAATTCTAAAATCGTAACCGATTTACATTTTTAGGATTTTAATAGACAACTAAATAACATGTATTTAATTTAAACAGAAAATAGAATAAATAAAGGAAATATAAAGAAAAAAATTAAAAATTAGACTAAACTGCATCGGACTACACATGGTCATCATCTGGAATGACATCTTCTTTTTAACGTCATTGACCTCTAACAGATATAGAAAACGCGGTTTGTCAAAAGCCTTTGTATAGAGGTCAGCGCGTTGAAAATCAGTATTTATCTTACCACATCGATTAAATTCTTTTCAAAACAATCCCGTATAAAATGATATTTTATATCGATGTGTTTGGTCTTAGGATGTTGTACTGGATTTTTAGTTACTGCAATTGCAGCAGAGTTATCAACAAAAATAGGAGTAGAAGAGAAATTTAAACCGTAGTCCCGCATTTGCTGTTGAATCCAAAAGATTTGTGAACAGCAACTTGTAGCAGCAACGTATTCGGCTTCACAGGTTGATAATGCAACCAAGGTGTGCTTCTTACACTGCCAGGTCACTAATCTCCTCCCAAAGAATTGACACCCTACTGATGTAGACTTGTAATTCATCTTGCAGCCGCCGTAATCCGAGTCACTATACGCGTGAGCTCAAAATCATCATCATGAGGTTACCACAACCCAAGTGTGGGTGTGCCCTTCAGATAACGAAATATCCTTTTGACCCCAATCAGATGGTTAACCTTTGGCTTAGCCTGATATCTAGAACATAGACATGTAGCATACATGATGTCAGGTCTTGAGGCAGTGAGGTACATGAGAGATCCAATCATTCCTCGGTACATGGTTGCATCGACCATATCTCCATTTTCATCGGGTGCTATATCATGGTTTGTAGCAAGTGGAGTCCCAGCTGCAGAAGCATTTTCCATATCAAACTGACTGAGAATGTCTCCTACATACTTGGTCTGATGTAAGAAAATTCATTTGGGTGTCTGATCCACCTGTAACCCGAGAAAGAATTTCATCTCCCCCATGGCACTCATCTCAAACTCCGCCTTCATTACTGCTTCAAATTCTTTGCATAATTCTTCGTTCTTCGAACCGAAGATTATGTCATCTACATAGATCTGTACTAGCAGTAAGTCTCCATCTTTTTCTTTGATAAACAGTGTGCAGTCAATGACTCCCCTGCGAAAACCGTGTTTCACAAGATGAGTCAAGAGTTTCACATACCAGGCCCTTGGAGCTTGATGAAGCCCGTATAAAGCCTTGCCGAGTTTGTAAACTCTGTCCCGATGATAGGGATCTTCAAATCCCTCGGGTTGACTGACATAAACTGTCTCTCGGATTTCACCATGAAGGAATGTACTCTTCACATCTAATTGATAAACTTTAATCTTCATATACGATGCATAGGCAAGGAAGATGCGGATGGCTTCCATCCTTGCCATGGGTGCAAACACTTCATTGTAATCAATGCCCTCGACTTGTCGAAATCCCTGAACTATAAGTCGAGCCTTGTTCCTGAAAATAACGCCTTGGTCATCATTCTTGCATTTCAAGACCCATTTGGTGCCAATGACCTTAGCACCTTTAGGTCTATCTACCAGAGTCCATACACCTAACTTCTTGAATTGAAGAAGTTCTTCTTGCATGGCACTCACCCATGCCTCATCATTCAGTGCTTCACTGACGTATTTTGGCTCAACCTGCGAGACAAAACAACGATAAGCACCATTGTGAATGTATCCTTTTTCCATTACCGAGGCATAATCAGCTGAGCACAGCTGATTTCTGGTCTGCACTCCTGATCTGACATCCTCAATGACATTATGTAGGGGATGATAGACATTTAGACGTGATCCTGGAGTGGTAGGTACAACTACCTCAGAGTCAAGATTGTGAACATTAGGTTCTGCATCTGAGGTAGTAGGAGTTTGAGGTTCCGAAGTCGAAGAGGCATCACTGTTAGATGCTTGTGGACTTGCAGGAATTGGAACCTGTCCCTCCTAATTGTTCTGGTCATTTTCTTCAGCTTCATCTTCTAAGGAGGAGTCACTTTCTTCGAGTGCTTCCCCTGAGTGGTGAGATGATTCTCCCTGTGAACCCGATGATGTTAATCTAGTGAGGGTGTATTCAAGATATCATACATCATCCTTGTAGCTAACTCTTCGTCAGAAGTGGAGATAGGTATGTTGAAGGACTTGAAGAATCCATCATAGTCGAAAAAGTAAGCGGGTCCTTTTCCCGTAGGTGGTGTGGTGTATCTCTGAACATCCACATTACACAACACTTCTACTAAACCCATTGAGTTGTTGTAAACTCTCTTGTTCGGTATGTTGTATCCTAGGAAGATACCTTCATCAGCCTTCTCGCTGAATTTTCCTTCTTGAGTCTTCTTCAGAAGTGTGCACGGCGCGCCAAATGGTTCGAGATACTCCAGATTAGGTTTACGTCGTTGTAGTAACTCGTAACATGTCTTGCCATGGTGCTTGACTACCAGAACTCGATTCAATGTGTAACATGCATTTGCCACTGCCTCATTCCAGAATTGGATAGGCAGTTTCGAGTCTGCTAGCATTGTCCGTGCTGTCTTTATCAAGCTGCGATTCTTTCTCTCAGCAACGCCATTCATCTGAGGCGTGTAGGCAGAAGTGAACTGGTGCACAATTCCCTTTTCCTTGCAGTAAGCCTCCATCCACTGATTCTTGAACTCGGTCCCGTTGTCTGAGCGTACCTGTCTTACCTTCAGCTGTAGAGAGATTCCAGTGTGGTTACGAATTCCTTGAATGACTCAAATGTTTCTGATTTGGACTTGAGAAACATTACCCAAGAGAATCTTGAGTAGTCATCAGTAACCACATAACAGTACAAGTCACCTGCAATGCTTTTTGTACTGACTGGACCAAACAGATCCATGTGAAGAAGTTCAAGAGGAAGTTCGATAGAATGAACTTTCTTTTCCTTATGAGACTTCTTCGTCTGTTTGCCTTTCTTGCATGCTACACAGAAATCCGGAAGTTGGAAGTTTTTGACGTTAACTCCTCTCACGAGATCCTTCTGGATCAAGTGATTCATCTTCCGTTGATTAATGTGTCCCATTCTCCTATGCCAGGAAATGGAGTCCTTCTCAGTAGCTTTTGATAAGAAGCACTAAACTTCATGATCCGTTGTAGAAGCCGTTGAGAGATCCAAAACATAAAGGTCTTTATATCTTGAAGCTGTCATCAAAACTTGATCCTCCGGAATCACATAGTCTTTCTTTAGAACATAACACTTCTTGTTGTCAAATATAACCTTAAATCCTTTGTCACATATTTGGGAAACAGAAAGTAAGTTGTTTTGAAGTTGTTGAACGTAGTTCACTTTATCAAACTTAAGTTTCTGATTTCCAACCTCTCCCTGAGCTGTGACATAACCTCTTTGTTACCAGCAAAAGAAATGTGCCCTCCTTTTATTTGTTTGACGTTTGATAAGAGTGCCCTGTTTCCTGTCATGTGCCTGGATGCTCCGCTATCTACAATCCACGTGTTGGTTTCAGCACTGTAGCGAACACCCTGCACATTCAATTTAAAGCATTAGTTTAGGTTAGGAACCCAAGCCTTTACTGGCTTGGTTTCCCAGAGGCATCACACATCATGAATTCAACCCATTGACCTTAGAAGGTGAGGGTAGCTCAGGTGACTTCTTGTCATCATTATCAGACACAGAGGATGACTTTTCTTTCCATAAGCCAGATTTGTGTAAGGCCTGTTTGTGATAAACAGACACTGGCTAATGGGTTGAACTTTGGGTTCACTAGTTCTTCTAGGTGGAGTCAATGAACTCCTCTTAGAAGACCTAGGTTTTGAATCCTGAAGTTCAATTTTCTTCCTATGTGTCTGATAGTAAGGACAATAAGACGCAATGTGTCCACACTCTCCACAGTTGTAGCATGACCTGCTATCAACTTTATGATTAAACTGTCTATGTGGAGATGTGTGTGACACCCTAGTGACATCATTATGTTTGGGCTTTGACTCTACTTCTTTTGATGTTTTCTCTTGTTTAACAAACTTAATTGTTTTAACATTCTTAACATCTTTTCCATTTTGGTTAACTGGACTTTGACATGAGACTCGTGATAGGTTAACATTAACAGTCTTTTTAGGTTCAGATTTGACTTTGTTTGACCCTGACTTTATATTAACCTTTTCAAATTCTTTTTCCAGATTAACACAAGGCATTTTACCCTTTGCCTTTGAAGTGGCCTCCTTTTTTTGTTCCAGATTCAATTGAAGAACATGAGGAATCTGGATCACTTACAAGAGGAGTAGACACCACATGATCCTTGATGGATTGTTATTTATTGGTTTACTCTTAGTGTTCATCAAGGTCTCAGGTGGTGGTGGAACCACTTTATAACCCAAACCCTCCCCATTGTTACGCTCTCTCACTAAGTGTTGGACAATATGAGATGAACTTGTCCAACTGTGCAGTTTTTGCTTTAATGAATTGACTTCTACTTCTAAAACTGCTTTTTGTTTCTTAGTGTCTTCTAGGGAGTTAAGATAGTACCTAATGTCATTTGCTTGGTTAAAGGCTACTACTTCTGTTTCCCTAAGCTGTTTATTCAAAAGGTCTATCTTTTCTTTGTAACTATGCTCATTTTGTTTTAAAACTCTATTTGCCTCAGTGCACAGTTGCAAATCCTTTACTAAGCTATCGTTATGATCTAATAACCTAGCAAATTTCAGATCTATGCTTTCTCTAAATTTATTACAATCAGAACAAGCATGATTTTGAAAAGTTGGTCAGTAGTACTTACCTGAGGAGGTTCTGATGAATCAGCCATCAACACAGCATCTGATGTCTCTGGTTCTGTGATTCTGTCTTTGTTGTAGACGTCCCTTCTTCAGGCTTGTAGCTGACCTCAGTTGCAGTCTCTTCACTGTTTGACATCGCTAGCTCTACTGCAATATCTCCTTCACTCGCGGAATCATCATCTAAGTCTTCCACACTCGCAATATTGGATTCTCCCGGAGAGACAAACCGAAAACTCCAGTCCTGTCCTTCATCATCATGGGCAGTCAAGGCTTTTGGATCCTTGCTTGATGAAGTAGGACTGCTAGCTTGCTTGTCTTGACGAGTGAAGGACGAGAATGGATTCCCGTTTCCAGTCTTCTTTGGCTTCACACACTCTCTTTTGAAGTGCCCCTTTCTCCACAGTTGAAACAGGTCACCTTGCTCTTGTCAAAACCAAAAGTAGTGTCCTTAGTAGCAACCAAGTTTTGTCCGGTCTTCTTCACAAACTTCTTAGCTCTCCGGACAGCACTTGCTAAGGCCCACATGATATCCATCCTCTCCAGCTCTGTCTCATCTACCTGCTCGTAGTCCTCGTCTGCCAGATGGCAGTTTCCAATTTTCCCAGCAACAAGTCCATCATAGGAATGGACCACTGCTGCTAAGAGATCCATGTGCTCTCTTGCTACTTCTACCGTCACGTTTCCGAGATTCTCGGTCTTCAGTCTTGTAGCATTTGCTTCAGATCCAATGTATTGGGTACTAGAAGACCCTGACGTTTCTGATCCTGAAGGAGAGGCTTGTGAAGGACCAGATGAGCTTGACACAAAGGCGGTCTGAAGGTGCTCCAGACGTCTTAACTTGTGGAGTTGCATTGTACAAAGCTGGATTCTGAGTATACGAAGACTTTTGAGCTCGGTACTTCATCCTTAGTGCTTCTTCTCGCAGCTTTAGAATGAAATCATTGATGTCCAACTTTGCTAACATTCCATTCTGTCTCAGATTTGACACAAAAGAAGCCCATTTTTCTGGCAACCCGTCTGCAAAATTCGACACTTTGTCTTCCATGGTAGTTGTGACACCATGTGTGTGCAGCTCGCTCATCAAATGGTAGAATCTATCAATGACATCGTCTAAACTCTCATTTCCCATCGATGAGAAGTTGTCAAATTCTTTCTTCAACTCCTTAGCTTTAATGGCCTTCAATGAAGCATTCCCGTCATATCTTTTCTCCAGCTCATCCCATAACTTCTTGGCTTGCTTATTCTCAGAGAATTGATGAAAAATATCCTTAGGGATAGACTGAGTAAGCAATGCATATACTCTCTTTTCAGCATTATATTTGACTTTCTGTGCATCAGTCATGCCTCCTAAAGTAAGTTTCACCCCATCAGCTCCTACCGGCATACTGTACCCCGTCTCAATAGCTTCCCACATATTTGGATCTACTCCATTTAAGTAGATCTCAAAACGTTGTTTCCAGTGGGGAAACTCATCTAACGTTATAAGCTTCAGGGGTTTATTGTGATTCCCCACCTCACTCTCCAGTAGCAGTAAGTTCTGAATACGTGAGTCCTTCCCGGCTGTAAACGCTGAAAACTGATCCTCCATCTCGATTAACTTTAAGTCTCTTAAACAATCTGTTTCAATAGTGCGAATGGAACTGTGCGATTGGGCTACCCGTGCGAATGAACTATGCGACTGGTTCAATCGTGCGGCTGAACTAAGCGATTGGTCCAGTCGTGCGAATGAAACTGATGCGGATGAACAATGCGAACGGTCTGCTTAGTCGTACGAATGAAGATACGACTGAGTCCAATCGTACGTCTGAGGGATGCGAATGAAGTCCAGTCGTGCGATTGGGTCAATCGTGCGACTGAAGCTGCTGTATTTCGAAAATTTCTAGGTTTAACGTGTTTTGGCCGTAAAAACCCGAATTTTCACCAACCCTAATCGCCTTATGCCGGAGAAACCAAAACTTTATGAGCAGGGGACGTCCAAGACACTTTTGACACAAAACGATTGCGTTTTTAAGAAAAAACACAACTTTTGTATCAAAACGATTGAATCACACGTAATCAAGAACCAAGCTCTGATACCACTTGTTAGGATCTGGTATTTGAACGAAACACCAACTGATTAACGTGTTAACCAAACCAAATAGTGCGGAATCCTATTTGATTGGCGATCCAATCAGTGAGAACGCACGTAGTAGAAATAATAACGTATTGAATCTAACGTCAAGAATCGATTAGGAATCGATCTACAGCGTTCTATGAACTTGGAGTATGAACTTAGAGGCTTCTGGACGGCTAGGGTACGTCTGGAGTCGAATTGGAATGAATGCTTACGTTTTTCCACGAATTAGGTGGTATTTATAGGTTAGGGTTGCTCATTCGGGCGACTGAACCATTAGTATGGTTCAGTCGTGCGATTGAGCCATGCGGTTGATCCATTCGCACGACTGAGTGTTCAGTCGTGCGACTGAATCAGTCGCATGAAGTTGTTCAGGCGCATGGACTGTTTAGGCGCATGGACTCTCATTCGCATGGCCATTCGGACGCATGACCACTGTTGGGCGCATGGTCCAGTTGGACGCATGTGACTTCACTTAACCAAGTTTGAATGAATTATTATTATATAACATTATGTGTATCAATTCAAACAATCACAAACCTATATAATCAAGTCAATATCAACTCATTAATGAAATATTAAACATTATAAATCACAACCAAACATTCTCATTTCATTAATAACCCAAACATGACATAAGTGTAAGACAATCAAGACATATTACATTCATATCAGGATCTAGGTACATATGTATCAACACGGACACCTTGCACATTAAAGGAAATGATCAGTTTAGGTGTGGGACCCAAGCCTTAACTGGCTTGGGGACCCGGAGGAATCAACATTATAAACTCAACCCACTGTCCATTTGAAGGTGAGGGCATATCATGCTTCTTAGTGTTCTCAGTATCAGACACTGAACTTGACTTTCTTTCCATAGCCAGTTTTGTGTAAGGCCTGTTTGTGATAAAAGACGACTTGCTTACGGTTTGAACTTTAGGTCATTATTTCTTTTTGGTTGAGTAATAGAACTCCTTTTGAAGAAATTAGTTTAGTATCATAAAGTTCAATTTTCTTTCTTGGTGTCTGATAATGAGGACAATTAGAAGCGATGTGTCCTCTCTTTCCATAATTGTAGCATGATCTACCTTCTACATATTAGGAAAATTGTCTCTGCGGGGAAGTGTGTGACACAGGTGTGACTTTAGTATGGTTGGGTTTGGACACTTCTTGTTTAGATGCTTTTGTTTCTTTAACAAAATTTATTGTTTGAACATTTTTAACATCTTTAACCTTTTGTTTATTTGGACTTTGACATGAAGCACGTGTTTGGTTAACTGGTTTGGTCAGTTTGGATTCTGAAGAAGACATGTTTGAACCTGACTTTACATTAACCTTTTCAAATTGTTCTTCCAAATTCACAATAGGCATCTTACTTTAGACTTCAAAGTAGCCTCCTTCTGTTTAGTGACAGATTCCATCAGTATACACGTGGAATCCGGATCACTAACCAAAGGAGTAGACACCACATGATCCTTAATTAGATTGTTATTTATAGGTCTACATTTAGCATTTAACAATATCTCATGTGGTGGTGGAACTACTTTGTAACCCAACCCTTCCCCATTGTTCCGTTCTTTCACTAAGTTTTGAACTATGTGATAAGAACTGGTCCAACTGTGCAGTTTTGTTTTAATGAGTTGACTTCGACTTCCAAAACTACTTTTTCTTTCTTAGTTTCTTCCAAAGAGTTCAAATAAAACTTTATATCATTTTCTTGATTAAAAGCAACAACCTCAGTGTCCGTTAGTTGTTTATTTAAAAGTTCTATTTTCTCTTATAACTGCACTCAGTTTGTTTTAAAATCCGATTAGCTTCTGTGCACATAAGTCATTTACTAAGCTATCATTGTGATATAATAACCTAGCAAATTTAAGATCAATGCTTTCTCTAAACTTATTACATTCATTACAAGCATGACTTTCAAAAAGTTGGTCTTTGTTACTTACCTGTGAAGATTTGGTTGAATCAGCCATCAGCGCAGAGTTTGATTCCTCGGATGCTAGAGATTCTGAACTTGTCGTTCTAAGATCTTCTTCAATCAGGTGATTGACCACATTAGCAGTATCTTCATGATCTCGCATCACTAGTTCAACTGCTATTTCACCTTCACTTACAATGTCATCATCCAGACCCTCGACATTAGCAATGTTCGATTCACCCGGAGACACAAACTTGAAGGTCCAATCTTGTCCTTCGTCATCTTGAGCAGTCAAGGCCTTTGTTTCTTTGCTTGACGAAGTAGCTCCACTCGTGGGTTTGTCTTGACGGTTGAATGATGAGAAAGGATTCCCATTACCTGTCTTCTTGGGCTTTACACATTCACGTTTCTCCACAGTTAAAGCAGGTAACTTTGGTTTTATCAAAACCAAAAGTTGTATCCTTTGTGGCTATCAAGTTTTGTCCTGTCTTCTTCACAAACTTCTTAGCTCGCCTGACAGCACTTGCTAAAGCCCACATAATGTTCATTCTTTCTAATTCATTCTCGTCCACCTGCTCGTAATCCTCATCAGCCAGATGGCAATTCTCGATCTTTCCTGCAACTAGACCATCATAAGAATGAACGACCGCAGCTAAAAGGTCCATATGCTCCTTTGCAACCTCCACAGTGATATTCCTGAGATTCTCGATCTTCAACTTAGTAGCATTTTCTTCAGGCACTATATATTGGGTGCAAGATGACCCTGTCGTTTTTGATCCCGAAGCAGTGGATTGGGAAGGAACAGTTGAACTAGACAGAACAAGAGGCGCTCCTGAACCTTTTCAAGTGGGAGAGGATCTATAAAGTGAAGGATTCTGATCATAGGATCCATTTCTATGACCTGTATTTCATCCTCAGTTCCTCCTCTCTCATTTTCAGGATGAAGTCGTTTATGTCTAATTTTTCCAGTAACTTGTTCTGTCTCAAATTTGACACAAACGAGTCCCACTTCTCTGGCAGACCATCAGCAAAGCTTGAGACCTTATCTTCCATTGACGTTGTGACTCCATGAGTGTGGAGCTTACTCATTAAGTGGTAGAATCTGTCTATGACATCATCTAAGTTCTCTTTACCCATTGAAGAGAAGTTATCAAACTCCTTCTTCAAAGCCTTTGCCTTTAGAGCTTTCAACGATACATTCCTGTCTTATCGTTTCTCCAAGGCTTCCCATAGCTTCTTTGCCTGTGTGTTCTAAGAAAACTGGTGGAATATATCCTTAGGTATCGACTGAGTCAACAGAGCATACACTTTCTTCTCAGCATTGTACTTCACCTTCTGGCTATCAGTCATGCCACCCAAGCTAAGTTTAACACCATCAGCACCAACCGGCATGCTATAACCTCTCTCGATTGCTTCCCACAGATTGGGATCAACTCCATTTAGATAAATCTCAAACCTTTGCTTCCATTGTGGGTACTCATCTAACGTTATAAGTTTAGGGGGATTATTGTGATTTCCAACCTCATTCTCCAGAAGTAGAAGGTTCTGGATTCAAGAGTCTCCACCGGCAGTAAACGCGGAATACTGATCTTCCATTTCTATAAACTTTGAGAGTTAGAACAAAACTGTTTCAGTGGTGCGAATGGAGAGATGCGATTGGGTCAATCGTGCGTATGGACTAATGCGAATGAATCAATCGTGCGATTGAACCAATGCGGATGAGTCAATCATGCGATTGAACAAGTGCGGATGGACAATGCGAATGTGATGTTCAGTCGTACGAATGGATGGGCGACTGAGTTCAATCGTGCGTATGGGAGGTGCGATTGAGTTCAGTCGTGCGATTGACCCAATCGTGCGACTGAGACTGCTGGATTTGAAAATTCGAAGTTTTTGGTACTTTGACACAAAAATACTATTTTTCACGAACCCTAATTTGCCGTATGTCGAAAAACGTAAACTTTTAGATATGGAGACACTGAAAACACTGTTTTTACTCAAAAAAGTGACTCTTTTGAATGAAAAACGTGATTTTTGCGCCAAAACTAATCGAATCAACACTCAAAATCAAGAGCCAAAGCTCTGATACCACTAGTTAGGACCGTGTACATACGGAGTACTAACTGATAATGCATGTTTACCTAATGAAATAGTGCGGAATCCTATTTGATTGGCGATCCAATCAGTGAGAACGCAGTTTCGATCAATCTAGAGATTAAAGAAACGTTATGAACGACTAGAAAACGATCAACTGCGATCTATGAAGTTGGAACAGGTTCGCTAGGGTCTCTGGATGGCTAGGGTACGTATGTGAGTCAAAATTCTTCAAGTGTTACGTTTTTCCACGAATTAAGTGGTATTTATAGGTTAGGGTTTGTCAATCGTGTGACTGAACCATTAGTATGGTTCAGTCGTGCGACTGAGCCAATCTTATGTCTCAATCGTGCGACTGAACCAGGAGACTGGATCAGTCGCACGATTGAGACATAAGATTGGCTCAGTCGCACGACTGAACCTTCAGCCGTGCGTATGGACCAATCGTATGATTCAATCGCACGACTGAACCATACTAATGGTTCAGTCGCACGATTGACAAACCCTAACCTATAAATACCACTTAATTCGTGAAAAAACATAACACTTAAAGAATTTAGACTCAGATACGCACGCTTGCCGTCCAGAGACCCTAGCGAACATGTTCCAACTTCATAGATCGCAGTTGATCGTGTTCTAATCGTTCATAACGTTTCTTTAATCTCTAGATTGATCGAAACTGCGTTCTCACTAATTGGATCGCCAATCAAATAGGATTCCGCACTATTTGATTAGGTATACACGCATTAACAGTTAGAACTCCGTACGTACACGGTCCTAACAGAAACAAACTCTAATCAACAAGTTTTTCATAATAAAACTGAGGTGAATGAAACTAAGTCTTCTGAATCAGAAAAGATTAATCAAAATGACTCAGAATTTGACTTTGATGAGTGTGATGACTTGGATGATTCTGATGAACATGATGATGATCTACTGAACATTGGTAAGAATGTTGTTTCTGAAACAAACATTCCAAAAATCCTTGAAGAAACATTCTTTCCCAAAGTTCTTGAAGAAACAAAGTTGCCATATCCTCCAAAACAAAGAAACATGCTGAAGACTATTTGCAAGAGAATAGCTCAGCTAAATGAAGGTATTCAAGAACTTCCTCAGCAACAAAAATCTTCAAATGAAGAAACTGAAAAGTGTGTACCTACTAAGGTAGTACACACAGTTTCCGTAGATAAAGGAAAGAAGAAGCAATCAGCTGATCCTCAACGAAAGAAGAAATCTTCTTCAGTAAAAGAACTGCAGTAAACCAAATGTACTGATTCAGTAGATGATCTACAGAAGGCTAAATCAGCAGCAAACAAATCAAAGCCTCAAAAGCTGAAAGAGGATAAATCAACTTCAAAACTAGAAAAGGATGCAAAGCATCAGTAGTTGACAAAGAAGAATAAAGTAACTGATTCTGAAAAAGAACCAGAGGAGATGTATTGCAAATGGTGTGACATGAAAAACCACAATACTGAAGATTGTTACTTCAATAGTTATTGTTCTATTTGTAATATGAACAATCACATGCCATCTGACTGCTACTTTAACAAACATTGTGCTATTTGTAACAAAAATAACCATTCCACTCAGGAATGTTATTTCAATAAAAAGAACAAGACAAAGAGCACAAAGAAGAAACAATCAGATAAAGCTGAATCAGACACTCAATCTACTGATTGTGAAAAAGATTCAAAACTTAAGAAGGCACAACAAAAACAAAAGCCAAAACCAAAGGAGAAAACATCCACTGATATTCAACCTTTGAAGAAAAGAACAACATTTCAGCAATCAAAAACACCTCACAAAAGGGTGGATTTGACTGAAAAAGAAGCAAATGATGAAGATGCTTTCTTTGATAATTTTGAAAAGGGAACTCATGTACCTAATTAAAAATCAAAAGATAATGAAACTTTCAACAATCAAGATTCATCATCAAAAGCAAAGCATCAAACCAATAAAAATAAGGTGAAAGAAGAAGAGATTGAGAAACCAGGACCTAGTTCAACAACCTCATCTTCAACAGAATCATCCTCACCTGAAACAACTTAGAATGAATCAAACAAAACTAAAATTAATCCTGAAACTTCAAGACTTATTCATGAAGGAATAATAATTTTAGACACTGCTGGCAAACCCAAGATCATTAAGGCTTGGGTTGTCAATTCTAACTGATTTCTTTCTGTGTGCAGGAACAATCTTGGAGAGCTGACAACAAGTGGTATGTTGACAGTGGTTGTTCCAGGCATATGACAGGAAATTTTTCACTTCTCCTAAATTCAAGCATAAAAATGCCTCATATGTGGCATTTGGTAGGGATAAGAAGGGAGGTAAAATAGTTGGTGAAGGAATGGTAACTAATGGTGTGCTCAAATTTGAGAAAGTAAACTATTGTGAAAATTTACAATATAATTTACTGAGTGTGTCTTAAATTTTTGATCAAAATTATACCACATTATTTGATAACACTAACTGTTAGATTCTTAAGCCAGGTTTTTCTGTTCCTGAAGATTGGATCCTTCTTAAAGCATCAAGAAAAGGAAACACATATGTTTTGGATATGAACAACACTTCACTCACAAGAAATGAAACATGCCTCCTATCTAAGTCATCAGAAGATGAATCTCAATTATGGCGTAGAAGGCTTCTTCATTCTAACATGAAGAACATTAACAAAATGGTGAAAAATGACTTAGTCATTGGATTGCCAAAGAAAGAGTTTTACTGTTCACACCATTCTCCTTCTTGTTATTAAGGAAAACAACATAGAGTGTCTCATAAATCCAAAATTATCAATACAAACACTACACCACTCAAATTGCTTCACATGAATCTGTTTGGTCCAACCAATGTGATGAGCATTGGAAAGAGACAATATTGTTTGTGATTATTGATGATTTCACTAGATTAACATTGGTCTTCTTCTTAAAACAAAAGAGTGAAACATCAGAAACATTAATGAACTTTGTTATCAAGATTGAGAATCAACTTGATTTAAAAGTTAAAATTTTCAGGAGTAACAATGGGACTGAATTTGTTAATACTGACTTAGATTCTTTTTGCAGGAATAAAGGTATTGCAAGACAATTTAGTGCATCAAGAAGTCCACAACAGAATGGAGTTGCTGAAAGAAGAAATAGAACACTTATTGAAGCAGCAAGAACAATGCTAGCTGATTCACAATTGTCAATCACCTTTTGGGCTGAAGCAGTGAATACAGCTTGCAATGTTCAAAATAGGACATTGATTGTCAAAGAACATAATTAAACACCTTATGAGCTTTTATTTAAAAGAAAACGTTACATTGTATATCTTAGAGCTTTTGAGTGTCATGTATCTATTTTAAACACAAAAGAACAACTGGGAAAATTTTCAGAAAAAGCCTATGATGGTTTCTTTGTTGGATATTCTTCAAAATCTAAATCTATAGGATTTACATTCAACATTGTGGAAGAAACTCCTAATGTATCATTTGATGAATCCTTGTTTCCTAAATCAGTTAAAGGATCATCATGGTTGTTTGATGTAGATGCTCTAACAGACTCATTTAACTCTGGTTATTTGAATAATGCAGGATCTAATGATACATGTTATCCATTTTTTCCCCAAATATGAATGAAGTGTCATTATCTGCCGATCCTCCAAGGATACACACATCAAGTATCATGGAACAAGGAACAACAAATAATAATAATAATGATGATGTACAAGTCCAGCAAACTGAATGCACATCCTCAGATGGAAACACTTCATCAGCAGCTGCTGACTCTGGATCCGCAGATGTACATTGTGTATCCGGAGATATGAATAATGTCTCAGTAGCTGTTCCATGCTCTCAAGAAGATACAACAAACATTGGAAATGATTCATCAAGTCCTCATATACCATCCGTAGAAGTTCCAGTAACTCCTACAGAAGAACAAAATGCTTCCAGAGAAGTTCCTACGGAAGATATTAATGATGCTCCTGATGTTCAAACTCAGGAAGACCACTCCATACCCAATGATGAACAGGAGGAACACTTTGACTACTTCCTAAATTCATCAACTGGATTGGATCCGTCTGCATCAATGAATATGACTAACTTGGAATCATCTATTCCAGTTGAATCAACTCCAACAACAAGAATTCATAAGACTCATCCAGTAAACAACATTATTGGTGATCTTGACAAAAGAACTACAAGAAGCCAAAGTGGAACTGCAAACATCTGTCTTTTCACTTGTTTTCTTTCACAAGTGGTTCCTCCAAACATCACAGCTGTTCTAAAGGACAATAGCTGAATTGAAGCTATGCAAGAAGAACTTTAATAATTCAGAAAGCAGAAAGTCTGGAATCTAGTTGATTTACCTGAAGGCCAACATCCAATTGAAACAAGATGGCTCTTCAAAAATAAACTTGATGACAGAGGTATAATTATGAGAAACAAAGCAAGGTTGATTGCACAAGCTTACACACAAGAAGAAGGAATAGACTATGATGAAGTTTTTGCACCAGTTGCAAGAATTGAAGCCATAAATTATTCCTAGCATATGCATTATATAAGAAGTTCACTGTCTATCAAATGGATGTCAAGTGTGCTTTCTTATATGGGAAAATTGATGAAGAAGTCTATGTATCACAACCACCTGGATTTGAAGATCCTCACTATCCCCACAGGGTATACAAGCTTGATAAAGCTTTGTATGGTCTTCACCAAGCGCCAAGAAAGTGGTATGAAACATTATCATCTTTCTTGCTCAAGCATGGATACAAAAGGGGAACCATTGATCAGACTCTCTTTCTCAAACAAGATCAAGATCTCCTAGTGGTTCAAATTTATGTTGATGACATTATATTTGGATCAACTAACAAGAGATTGTGTGTAAGCTTTGAAGAGTTAATGAAATTTGAGTTTCAGATGAGTTCAATGGGAGAATTAACTTTCTTTCTTGGTCTACAAGTTCATCAAAAGACAGATGGCATTTTCATTAATCAAGAGAAATACATACATCAAATATTAAAGAAGTACAACCTTGCTGACACATCTTCATGCAAAATAACAATTGAAAAGATTGTACCTGATCCTATAGAAAAAACTGTTGATCAAAGATTATATAGATCAATAATAGGATCACTTATGTATTTAACTGCCAGTAGACCTAACATTATGTTTGCTGTGTGTGTTTGTGCTAGGTACCAATCAGATCCAAAAGAGTCTCACCTGAACGCTGTGAAGAGAATTTTTAGGTATCTCAAAGGAAAACCAGCCCTTGGACTATGGTATCCAAAGGATGGTGATTTCACTCTCTACTCATATTCAGATAGTGATTTGGAGGATGCAACAACAACAGAAAATCCACAACTGGTGGATGTCAATTCATAGGACCAAGACTAGTTTCACGGCAGTGCAAGAAGCAAACAAAATGTATCTGTACCCACAGCTGAGGCTGAGTACATAGCTACTTCAGCTGGTTGCTCTCAAGTCCTTTGGTTGCAAAACCAATTACTTGATTATGGTTACAATTTCCTTGAGACTTCAATTTACATTGACAATTCAACTGCTATGTTTATCACTGCTAATCCAGTGCAACATAGTACAATAAAGCATATTGAAATAAGATATCATTTTCAAAAAGATTGCTCAGAAAAAGCTTTGATCAAGTTAGTTAAAGTGGATACAACAAATCAGCTTGCTGATTTATTCATTAAAGCCTTTGATTCAGTTAGATTTAATTTTCTAATTGAGTCGATTAACTTAGATTAATCATTATGAACAACAAAGAAAAGCACGTGTCTGTCCTTGTAAATAGTAATAAATAAATAAATAAATAAATTTCTTTCGGAAGATTTAAGTTACCTTCGGAAGAAACTTATGTCTTAGAACAATTTTTCTTCTGAAAGCAATTTACCTTCGTAAGAAACTTCTGAAGCATCTTCCAAAGATTATAATAAAAATATTTTTTTTCTTTCTGTTCATTTTAATTTAGCATGACATATGTATGGGAAATGATAGTACACTATGCCTTTGCTTCTACCTGAATTCTTAAATATCATTAACATTTGATCAAAGTTTCTTGATATGTGAGTATGTTCATCTTGAGTGGAAACTACACTAAGAGCATGCTAAACATATTGCAAAGTGATTGTTCATAGGAAACTTCATTTTGAGGATACAGAAAGTGAGTCTTATTCTGATGTGATCAAATCACTCATCTAAACACACTATGTACCAACACTTTATAGTATCTATCTTTGCAAATCATACTCCCTCTGTTTTGTGTAAACAAAGACCTGGGTGTATGATCAACAAGGTATACATTTGTAACCAACTGGTGAAAAGATCATGATCCTCATCATCTCTCTGTTTTGTGTAAACAAAGACCTGGGTTAAAATGCACCCCTGTTTTACGTAAGTAAAGACCTGGTGACCTGATGATGATCATATCTAAGCTCTCAAAAGAATCCTCTGTGATAAAGTGTATATTAAATCTAGAGCTTTTACATCAATGCATTAAGGAGATGTCAAATGAATCTCAAGATATAACTTATAACTTAAAGTACATAGTTTCTAAGTGTGAAAAAGTGATGATTTGACTCACAAAGGGAGGAAAAACTCTAAGTGAATTAAATGTGGAGCCCATAACAGTTACTCACTAAAAAACATGGAAACATGATAAACAACATGCCTAGTTGGTACAATACTCTTGTATAGATTTAAATGGACAAACATACTTGCAATCAGAACTAAGATCAGGAAGATGCTTAGTGTTATAGTATGATCCCATTTTGTGTAAATATGCTTGTACATAGTCCTCATTTCAATTTTGTTTAGTTTAATTTCTTTCTGTTTGGTCAGACATGTGTCTTTCATGATACTCTTCTTAGAAATTTATGATAAATGCATTGTTTCATCATTAATAAAAAATTTAAGGGGAGTAGAATCATGAAAATAAGTTAACAACAAAATTGTCAAATGAATTATCAATATGAAAGAATTGGAACCTGAGCACTAACTTGGCTTTTGGATATAAGAAGTTTTTAAAATTTAAACCTTCTTATGCACAATTGTTATGAATACAAAGTCAACATTGTCCAATAGCAATAAATGGTTCTATCAGTTGATTAGGACCATACAATAAAATAAGTTTCAATCATGGCATTTTAAGCATCAGCAGAAGTTACAGTACATTTTAAGCATCAGCAGAAGTTACAGTACATTTTAAGCATCAGCAGAAGCTACAGTGCATTGTAAACATCAGCAGAAGCTACAGTGCGAAACTTAAGAGGGAGTAAAATATGACTATCCGTAGATTGGTATCCTATGAACTAGCTAATATTTTACAAGTATAATTCATTTCCATAGATTGGTAACCTATGGAAAATCAAGTTATACTTCAATTCAATTTTAATTTTAAAAAATTCAGTTTTAAGTTTAGGCATCCGCAGATGTCCTACGGATGAACTGAAATCTGCGGAACAAATAAATTTTGCAGATGAGTAATAAGAAAAGTGGGACCCACTTCATTTAATAAATGAAATAAATGTGTCTGAGGGAGTATAAATGATGTTTTTTACTTGGAATTCATTATTCACTTTTACAGAACCTTTTTGACCTAGAAGTTCGTTAGTCAAAACCTCATCCCTCCCTTATCTGATTTCAAATTACTCAAATCCTAAATATCAAACAAAACTTAATACTGATTTCGAGTCTTAATCTCAAGGTAAATCATATCTTAAACATCAGCAATGAACTGATTGATTCATCATTGTCGTTTAAACTCTTCGTATTCTTAAATATTATGACCTAGTTCTAACATAATCGTTTTCATTCTTATGAACATATGGAAAATTGATTTGCAAGGGAGCACAATGTGTATGCGTTCTTAAATCCCGACAACCCTGTGTCGAGACATCATCAGATATTTGCAACGATCCAGGCTTTTCTATGCTTTAACAGCGGAGCCTGTGATTCACCAATCACATATATTTGATTTTTGGAACTCTGCACGAATAAAAGAAGATGGAGAAGTTATCGCGGCGGAAGTGAAGAATTAAAGACTGAGGATGGATAAATAGACCATCAGGAGGGTTCTAGAGTTGGGAGAACAAGAAGCTGGTCACCCTGATGTGTTCGAGAATGAATACATAGAGAAAATATTCTATCTGATGGGATATGATGGTGATTTTGAGAAGGGAGAAATAAAAAAAGGAAGATTGTGTAAGCCATATAGATTTCTGTGTCACACTTATCTCAAGTGTATCTCCAACAGGAAATCCGGATTGGATAGATTTTAGACACATTTCTTCTGGAATCATTGGCATATTTGAGGGGAGGACATACAACTACTCAATGTACATCTTTGGATGTCTGAATGACCAAATCAGAGTACAGAAAGCTGACAAGATGTATATGTTCCCAAGGTTCTTACAATTGATCATAAATGTTGAGCTTCCCGGAATAAACTGAGATGGTGATGTGTTTATTCAATCACATCTAGGAAGATTTGTGCTTAACAAGATAAGTGGAAAATACCAAGGTGAAGACATCCCCATGTTTGCTCATATGACTGACCTTAATGCCAACATTCCTTAAGAATTGATATGGGAAGAACCACAAGGAAGTTCACCTGTTAACACTAAGGAAGTCTCACCTTCACCTCATCAATCACTCGTTCACCAACATCATCAATCTCCACAACCTCAATCTCCCCAACCACAATCACCAGCCAGTCAAAATACTCAACCAATCTCTCCAATTCACCCTCCATCACCAAATCAACTCCAAATACAACTTTTTCAACAACCTCCAACCCCTGAAAACCAATCCACTAAAAGCATTTACACTGGGAGACAGAGTTAGCCTCACAAGCAAGTACAGTTCAACTGTCTTTAACCAAGACTAAATCCCCTGTCCACTCAAATGAAACTGAACCAGTCTCTCCAGTCACTGATCATTAACAACATCGACATCAACATAAAGAGCAGAAAAATCAAGCAGCTGTATCAAGCTTAAGCTCAATCAGTGTAGCACATGATGATGAGTTAGCTGCTAAACATAAAGAAGGGGAAGAAGGAGCCAACTATGTAGATGTAATTGCTTATCATGAAGATGATCTAAGTGAAGATGACATCCCTGTTAGCAAAAGCTATTTGGTGGCTAAATACAACAAGCTTGTTATCAAGTCAAACAATAGAAAGCAAAGAATTCAAGAGTTGAAGGGACTGAAAAAGGAAAAGGAAGATCAACTGATAAAGCAAGAATCTAGTCTGATAAGATTAAGAGAAAATATACAAGAAAACAATGAAGTCATTGATGCTCTACATGAGCTTGTCAAAGAACAAAAAGAGTCAATTGCACATGAGAAGGCTGAAAAAGAAAAGCTTATGTTGTAGAGCAACAAAGCTAACAAGACTCTACAAGAACAATACGCTCAGCTGAAAAGAAAGGATGAGGAGATTGAAAGTCCGAAAAAGAATATGCGGGACATTGAAACTAATGCTCCTGCAACACAACAAACAAAGGAATCAGCTGAGACTTCAAAGCAAGTAATTCAATACTCAAGAAAGAGGAGATACTTGGGGCTCACAAAGAAAGAAGTGATTGATGTTGAAGAATCACCCAAAAGATCAAGGCTCACATCTCCAGAGCACACTCCTTCAGTGGATGTTTCCACACAAAGCTTGTAACTCATGCTGAAGCTGATAGTGATGCTGAATGGAAAAAACTAACTGAAGAAAAGCCTCATAAAGAACAAAAAGAATCAAAGGCTGATGATCTACTGGTAACAAAAGACACATTGAAGAGAGGCTCGAGTCAGCTTGTTCATGACCCTTATCAACCATGGGTTTCCATACGACATGGTTGAGAGGATGAATGTGACTGAAATGAAGGATCTACTGAAAGAATTTGAGCTTGCTAGAGTCATGATTCCTAATTATGACTATGAAGCATTCACAACATTTCAAGCCATTCAGAAAATCAAGAAAGATCTAGGCCACTGTGACACAGCTAAGCTTAGCAAGTACAATATGATCTGTTGGCTACAAGGTCACAACTACAAGGCACATGAGCTTAAGGGAAGAAAAGTTGGTGAGCTTAGGAGGATGATGGAGCATGTAATGGCTGTTGAGCTTGACACAGGAGTGCGATTCAAAACTGAAGCTCCAAACCCATCCTATGAGCAACAAAGCAAACTCCCTGCTGATCCTATAACTGTCGAATCTAAAGATCAACACAAAGGGAAAGAAAAACTGATCAGAGAGCCTAGGGCAGTTATCCCTGGAAAAGTATGGCCTCTAGGAACAACAGTAAGGGAAATCACTGAACAAAAATCTACCCTGATAGAGTTGTATGACCACATCACAACTCCCAGTTTTATGGAAGAAAACAGGATTATGGCCTGTAAATATGATCCAGACTGGGATTTTGCAATCATCAAGAGGACATCTTGAAGAACTGAATACTTCCATGATGTAGAAGCATTAGTGAGACTTCCTGAGAGAGACATCAAAGACTTGCAAAGCCTAATCATCTCCAACTATCCAATCCATCCAAGGGGAAGAGATTTTTCTGTGTCAGTAGGTAGGATGAAGACAAGGTTTATAGATGATGTACTGAAGGAGTCTAAGAGGGAAGATGCTGAACATAAGAAAAGACTTCAAAAAGAAAGAAGATCAAACACCAACTCCTCTACTATGGTTGATGATGAACTCTTAAGGAGGGTTAGATACTCTAACATAAAAACGGTAGCCATCAAAGTCATAGCAGGAAATCAATAAACTATTCCCATAACTGAGTGGGGATATGTTGAGAAGACAAAAGAAATGGTGCTACTGAGGAATGCTGAGGGGAAGAAAGGTGAAAAGTTAAGAATTTTTGACCCAGTAGAGATCAAACTGCTCCACCCGAGCTACACATCATACTTGCATGACAAATTCTTCCCAAAGTTGTCAGATGAAAGAGCACAGAATGATCTATGCTTATATGTGCACATGATACAAGTGGTGGATAAACTGCATGCAAAAGCATATAAGAGAAGAAGATTTGATGCTGGGCTTTTCAAAGGAGTTCACATTGAAGAAGTATCAGAACTAAGAATCAATGAAGAAGATGAACTTGAAATAGTTCACAATCAAAGTGTGGTGGACACTCTAACAACAGAAGAAGACATTTTGGGACTAAGTTTTGAGACTCTTCAAAGGATATGCAGAATGGAGATCAAGTACAAATACGATGATCAAAAGGATGCAGTATCTTATTTCAACACGAAGATGGTGTCAAGATTGAAGGAGCTTTCAGTTTTGAAGAGTTGATTGGAAGTATCTAAGCCTAAGGGGGAGTATTGTTAGATCTGGGAACAATAGATCTAGATCATTTTGTATAGGCTTAGAACTTTAATCAATATTTGTAATGAATGATTGTAATTCATTATTTTGATGTTGCATTGTTTATATAGGTTAACCCGTATGTGTGTTGATCTCTGTATGATTGCAGGTACAAACATAATACTTGGTCAATTATTGAAATTGACTAAGTGTAAGAAACATCTATGAATGAACATTTTGTTCTTCTGTAGATATGTTCTTACAAGTAATAAACATCCGAAGATCATCTACGGATGAACAATCAACTGGAGTTCAAGTGAAGATCAGAGTTCAAGTGAAGACTCCTGCGGATGAGCAAACTCCTGTGGATGAGCAAACATCTACGGAAGACTAAGGGGCTGTTTGATTGCGCTGACTGAGTAAGATCTGACTGAGTCAGAAGCTAACCCGGTAAGAAGTTCTGACTGGGTATGTATCTGACTAAAACTTGACTGTTTGATTTAGTATCTGACTGATTCTGCTGAATGAGAAAAATAACCCTGTGTACACTTCTGTAAATCTTTGTTGTTGAGGGTGAAATGATAAACCAGATTATTATAATAAGAATACTAAGGAATAAGAATAAGAAGGAAGAAGAATAGATAGAAGAGAAGAGAAGAGAAGAGAAGAGAAGAGAAGAGAAGAGAAGATAAGAGAAGAGAAGAGAAGAGAAGAGAAGAGAAAGAAGAGAAGAGAAGAGAAGAGAAGAGAAGAGAAGAGAAGAGAAGAGAAGAAAGAGAAGAAAGAGAAGAGAAGGAGAGAGAAGAGAAGAGAAGAGAAGAGAAGAGAAGAGAAGAGAAGATGAAGAGAAGAGAAGAGAAGAGAATATAAGAGAAGATATAGAATATAATCTAATAGAATCTAAGAGAAATAATATAAGAGAAGAGAATAGAATCTAAGATAAGAGAATAGAAGAGAATATAATATAAGAATATAATAATATAAGAATTATGCTAAATCTATTAACCCAACCCACCCATCCACATCCCCATCATTCACCATTTTCTCAACCCACCCAACCCCATCTCCATACCATCTTCTGCCCAACCCATATACCGGACAAATCAGAGGCGGCGGTGAGGGAGGGCAGCAACGGCGGAGGGGAGGGAGGGTAGTAACGGCGGTGAGAGGCTGGTTGAAGGAGGGAAGGAGCGGCAGGGAGCGGCGGAGGGCGGGAGGGAAGGAGCGCAGGGAGCGGCGGACGGACGGCAGGAGCGGTAGAGGTGGGAGGGAAGGAGCGGGGGAGGGAGCGGACGGGAGGGACGGAGGAGCGGCAGAGGGCGGGAGGGAAGGAACGTCGGGTCAGTCGCCCAACACCGGGTCAGCGATGCTGATTTTACGGTCTCGGTTAGACCCTAGCGACCGGGTCAGTCACCAACACCGGACAAATCAAACGTCCTGACCGGCTGACTCGGCTGACCGAGTCAGCCAGTCAGTGGTCAGCCTTTGGTTAGCGGAAATCAAACACAGCCTAAGTACCTTCGGAAGAACTAAGTACCTTCGGAAGACTATGTAGCTACGGAATCCAAACACTTGTATTTAAATAATACAAGTGTTACAAGTCAACAAGTCAACAAGACCGTTGTGCGAATCCCAAGAGATCCGGTGTTTCCTTAACTGAAACACATATGCCTATAAATATGGATCCTAGGTTTCACATCAAAATGATACACGACGACACACAAACATAAACAACCAAGCATCAATACGGCAAACCCAAACATCACATCAATTCACAACAAACATAAACCTAGCATCCGTCAATCACATCAACACGTTCGAAGCATTTATTGTTCATTATTTATTCATCTGTAATCATTAATCAATTAATGAAATACGTTTGAATCAAATCTTTTCTTTTGCTTATTAATTGTGTTCGTCATAATCATTAATCATTATATTTTATATTTATTTATCAAAATAATTAAACAAGGTTAATGTTGATTCCGCAAACATTAACTTGATTCCCTATTAACACCGATAATTCCTGATTGCGATCCTTGGATTCACAGTCAGAATCAATTGATCAACTCCTCTGTTATATGTAAGTATAGACCTGGAGCTCTCATCATTTGATGTCTATAAGGACTGTGGTTCTTTTGAAAAAAGGAATAGTCAAGCAGAGTGTGTCATTTGTTCAATATATCATGAGGATAGGATAAGGTTCTTTGCCAAATGTTTGAGGGGACTGAGTCATTCAAGGTGTTCTTTAAATGAACTAAAACATGATAACAGTAGCTACGGTTCACTTGTTGAAAAGAAGAAGGAATGGACTTAAAAGGACAAGGATATCAACAATCCCGCCGAACTATGACTCTCCAGAAGATCTCTTCAGCTTCTCGTTTTCCTATATTCTTTATTTTATTTTCTTTTATTATATTAAAATTATGTGAAGTTTGGTGAGGTCTTGTGGGGCAAATTTTTTTGATTTCTTTATTTTGCTTTTGTTTATTTTAATTCTTTTTCTTCTTTCTTTTCTAAATAAATTTTTTTTATTTTACTTTATTTTATTTTTATTTTAATTTTAAAAAAAAGGAAAAATAAAAATCTTAAATTTTTAAGTTTTTAATTTTCCAGCGAAACTATAATTTCGCTGGTAGTTTCGCTGTGAGAAACTATAGATTCGCCAGCTCTTTTGCTCATTGCAATGACGTTTCTGACCAAATCATGAACGGGCGAAACTATAGTTTCGCTTCCAGCAAAACTATAGTCTATATTTCGCATTTTGCGAAACTGAGACCTCATTTTCCACAATCTGGGTTTTAGACTTCTAAGGGTTTACCGTGACCATTTCATGCGAATATGAGATTCTAAGTGTTTCTTTCTTGTTTGATGGCTGTTTAAGGTCCTAATGTGAGTTTCGAACCTTAGACCATAGTCTAATCTAGGTTTAATCGTTTCATTGTGGACTATTTTGATTGAGACTCTTCGGTAGCTTCGCAGTTCTTGCTGCGAAAGTATCGATAGTCCAGCGAAACTGAACGAAAGTTCAAAGGTTTTTCAGCGAAACTGTACAGTCATGCTGTCCGGGCGAACATAACAGTTTCGCTGATCATATTTCAGTTTCGCTGCGCAGAATCTATAGTTTTGGCATGTCAAATCTATTGCATTGTCTTGCCGAAACTACTTCATAATAGCTGCCGAATTACATTTTCGTTTGCTGAAACTAATATTTTGACTAGCGACACTATAATTTCGCCTAGCAAATTTAAATTGATATTTTATTCTTTAATTATTTTTCTTTAATATAATTTTTAATCTACCGTTCTAATGCGTTTCATCTATTTTTCAGATTACATGGCTAATCTTAAGTTCGACGAGAGGAATAATATCACAGCTCTTCTGGATGACACTCATCCCAAAGCAACGGGTTTTAGAGACTGCATCCGTTGGCTTCAGAGATCTCCTATCGCCTATGCGATCTCTCATTCTACTACGGTATATGATTTACATATTAGAGATTTTTGGCGTACCGCAGAGTATGACACCAGAGCCGGTTGTGGCAAGAGTGCTAAAGAATGATTTGATTATTACTACTGAGATTATCTCGAGGGTGTTGAGACTTGATGAGGATACTGGAGAGGAGGTCATGCTCTCTGATCAGGAGGTTTTTGAGGCTTATAGGTCTATGGGATATGAGGGACCTCCATTTGGCACGAGAAAAGAAATCAAAAAGTCCTTTCTCTCCAAGGAGTGGAGATATATTGCTGACGTGTTTATTATGTGCTAAGATCACCGAAAAGGTGGATCAGACGGGTTAAACCTAGACTGGGCTAAAGCCATGGTTATTTGTTGTAGAGGTAAGAAGGCTAACATTGCAAAGATTTTTGATTGTATGGCTGAGAACGTGATGGCCCTAAAGAAAGACAAGTGGCTTCTGTACCCTAGATTCCTTCAGATGATCATAGATGATCTTATTCCCAATATTCCAAGACATGGAGAGATCAGTAGCTTGGTACAGATGAACACACGTATATTTGCAGACTGCTGTGCAATTAGACATGACTTCAGTGGGAAGATCACTCATCTATGGGAAAATATGTACCCTCCGGAACGATGGAATTATATCAAAAGGGTAAATGAGTCAGAGGAGAAGAGAGCAGAAGAGACGAGGCAGAAACAGACTGAATCTGAAAAGAAAGAGGTATGCGAAAGAAAAAGATTATGACTTTAAGGAGGAAATTCATGAGATGGCATAGGAGGCTAGAGCTGAGAAAGAGAAGAGGTCCAAGAAGAAAGCCAACGAGGGAGAGACTGAGAGAATGACCAAACATAGACATCAATCTTTTACTGAGCCCCCAAGAAGGGAGGAGAGAGCAGGATTGGACGAGGATGTGATTAGGAACCTCAACTCATCTCTTGCTAATGAGTTGAGTATGATCAAAACCAAACTCACTAATCAAGAGCTAAAGGAAAACAGAAGGATGAGGTGATTGAAGGGATGACTAGGATGTTGGTGGATCAGTAGAGATTGATAAAGAGATTGCTGACAAAGGTGAATGATCTGAAGGCTGCACCCGGCCTGCCCAATCAGCTAACTCAATCTGAGTTAGATGATATGACTGATACTGCTAAGTACCTATTTCTAAATGTGGGTACTTCTTCAAGGGTAGGAGAGGGCACTTCTGGTGCAATAGCTAAGGAGGGTAGAGGTTCAGGGGTTAGAGATGATGTTGAGGGAATGAATGAGGCAGGAAGGAATGAAAATGCTGAGAATGATGAGGAGGTGTTTGAGGCTGGGTTTGTCAATATGGGATTTGATATAGAGAAGGATTTGGTGGGAGAGGAGGTTGTAAGAGATAATCCAGTGGAAGGTGCTGATAGGAGATTAATAGATGAGGAGGAAGAGGAGGTACAATTGATTGACTATGATCCTGAGCCCGAATACTATGAGGTTGATGAGAGACCATTGACCTATGTTGAAAAGAAGGGTGATGATGAAGGAGAGGTTTTTGAGATGTCTAAAGAATAATGGTTTGTGAGGGAGAAGGAGACTAAGGAACTAACTCCCCTATTCCAAAATATGCCAGGGATGAGCAGGAAGGAAGCAGATAAGAAAATCATCAGCTGGAAATACAACCCCGGCCTCAAGATGTTCATGATCAAGAGGAGAGGGGGAGGGATTACATATCTGCATAAGAGGAAGGCATTTAAGACCTTGCCTAAGTGGGATTTAAGGAGGTTAGCTGTGTTACCTTTGATTGATCCTAATCTGAGTGAAAGAGCAAAAATGTTGGAGGAGGAGATAAAAAATGGAATGCATGATAACTTTGAGGCATTCGGATTTATGAAGGCGGAGAGAAGGAGGTCAAAGAAGGACAAGGATTGGGAAACAGGAAAAGGGAGGATCATGCTGAGGGTGAAACCCCCAAAGACCGTGAACAGGGTTAGACTGTCGGATCCCCTCCCCCAGCAATTACAAAATTCTGAGAAATGGTTTTACGACAACACACTAGGGAGGCAGTGATCAGGGTGAAGAATGGGAATGAGTACAGGTTGTATGACCCGATGGAGCTGTTTAGCTTTTGTGATGAAAACCTGCTGGTACTTTGTGAGAATCATATTAAAGCAGGGGCAGGAGAGGAGACTAGAAAAGAAGCAAGTTTGTTTATGAATGTGGTTAACAAGGTGAGGGGAGTGAGAGCTGAGGTGAAAGAGTTGGCTGAGAAGGTGCGAGCACATGATGATTTGAATATGGATGTGCGGGACTTAATGAAACAACTTGAGAAAGCTAGTGCTCGTCCCGAGGAAGCTAATGAAGCAGGAGCTGACCAAGGAGAATCCGTGGCTGAAGCTTCCAAGGATGATGCTGCAGGAGCTGATAAAGAAATATCAGAGGCAGCTGGAGAGATTGGAGCAGACCAAGGAGAATCAGTGGAAAATTATTCCGAGGAAGATACTGCAGGAACTGCAAAAGAATCATCAGAGGCAGCTGGAGATACTGGAGCTGATCAGACAAATCAAGATTGATGAAGACGGTGAGGTCCAACCTATGGGGAGTATTGAAGATCATGTATAGGTTGGACTCACCTTAGATTAGATTATGTTTATATTCCATTGTAATAGGTTTAATGTTAGTTTACTTTTGTATGTTGCTTATTTTGTGTAGTTTTGTTGTCCAGCGAAATTATGAGCGAAACTGCAGTTTCGCTCATAGTCAGCTGATTAGTTCACCTGGCGAAACTGTTAGTCTCTGTCGGGCGAAACTACATCTTCGGCAACATAGTTTCGCTGACAGCGAAACTGTCAGCAAAACTATGTCTTCTATATATAGTTTTGATCTTGCTCATTGTTGAGCATCCTTGCAAAACCCTAATCGAATATTTCTGTTGCAAGAGGCTATTGTAAGCTGGTTCAAGAGGCTATTGTAGGCTATTGCAAAACCCTAATCGAATTTCAGTACAAATGAATATATTGAGCTTTGTTACCTTTGATTGTATTAAATCCTTATTGCTTATATTTGAATACATTATGGTTGTTCTTATTTGTCTTCATCTTTGTTGTTTGTTATTGTTTCTGATATTGAACGATTCAACAAATTGTTTGTACTGAAATTTGATCAAATGGACCAACAGGCAATCTGCCTTTTGACTCTACATTTGATTTTGTAGTTGTCTAGTCTTATGTATCCAGCTGGCCTTCAAAGTATGGCCGGCTGTAGGATGTAATATAAAGTATCTCAAGTACTTGTAACTTTCAATCTATGCTTTGTAACATTTGTAAAAGAACTTGAGAAGCAATATACCACATTCTTGAAAACCATACACTTGTGTTGTTTGCTATCTTG
Organism: Flaveria ramosissima; assembly: GCA_025215565.1. Lineage (NCBI taxonomy): Eukaryota > Viridiplantae > Streptophyta > Magnoliopsida > Asterales > Asteraceae > Flaveria > Flaveria ramosissima. The sequence continues at coordinate 85,383,001 of CM046037.1, forward strand.
TTCTGTCTCACATATTTACTTGTGTTCTTAGCATCTTTCATATAAAGTTTCCAGTTCCCTATTTGATCTGTTAAGTGTTCTAAAGAACTCTCCTCATTGTATTGTTGTGTTGTAAATGCATACCTTCTAACGGTCCTGCATTTGGTATCAGAGCATTCCAGGCTCTTGATATAAGATTTCACCATCTTAAGATCCCTCACACACACAAAATACTTAACAACTCAAGTGGCAGCTATTACTAAAGCTGATATGGAAACTAGAACTATGACAAAGTCTTCACTGATCACTCCTGAAGACTTTGATACTTGATGTCAAAGAGTGGAAGGCTTTATCAAGTCTCAAGACTCATGGATGTGGGACTCTGTTGTTCAAGGACCTTACATACCAAGCACCACTTCTGCTACTGGTGGTGGTATGATTCCAAAGGCTGTGGCTGATTATTCTGAAGAAGGCAGAAAAAGAATAGAGATTGATCAAAAGCCATGACAACCCTTGAAAATGCTCTTCCAAACTCCATCTATAGAGGCTTCAAGAAGTGCAAAACTGCCAAGCAACTATGGGAAGCACTGAAGCTTATGTATGAGGGGTCCAATGAAGCAAAGAAGAACAAGAAGGATCTTCTGAAGCAGCAATTTGAAAATTTCACCTTCAAGGTAGGTGAAACCATGACTCAACAATACTTCATGTATGTTAAGATTGTGGATACTCTAATGGATGTTGGAGTAACTCTTGAGAACAGGGACATTGTGAGAAAGTTCATGTCCTCTCTTCCTAGACAATAGACACATTATTTTGTTGTTATTAAGAGGATTAAGAACCTTAAGACTCTTACTCTTACAAAGTTGTATGGTATTCTCAGTGGATACCAGATGGAGATGAACATGCAAAACTCATCTAGTAACTCCAGCAATCAACTGAGTTCAGCCCTCCATGTGGTTGAAAGGGAAAGCATTGAGCCATAACATCATCTTATATGCTACCCTGAAAACTCACAAAAGGGTCCTTTCATCACCTTCACAGAGACTCCAAGAGAAAGCTACACTCAAGGAAGTCCTTTCCAAGAGACAAGTTCTTCTCATGCTTGTGTCTCTGCAGATGAAACCACATGCAACTTTCTCTTCACCCTTAAAGACCTGGACTGTATCCATCCAGATGATCTGGAGTACATGGAGATAGTTCAGTAGATAGCTCTTCTCACTCACAAAGCCAAGAAGTTCTACAAGAGGTCAGGGAGGAAGTTTCCAAGCAATGCAGCCAGTGGAAAGTTTAGGCTGGATAAAAGCAAAGTAAAGTGCTACGACTGTAACTAGATGGGACCCTTTGCAAGGAAGTGTAAGGCACCAAGGACAAATGGTGGCCAAACACAAGCCAGACCAAACTACACTGATAGAGCTCCCCTGAATAAGAAGCCAAAGCAGCAAGTTGATGTTGCTGTTGAAGAAGGAGGCTTTGACTGGAGCTTTCAGGTGGAAGATGCTTGTTCAAACCAATCTTGTCTGTAAGATCTCCTAGGTGTGAAACTTATGAAGATGAGCTTCCCCTCATAGACCCCTTGACTAAAGAGGATGAAGAGAGATGGTGAAGAATGCCTCTGAGAAGAGTGAAGAAGAGCATTCTAAGAAGGGTCACCATCCCTCTGAGGAGAGTAAAGTTGTTGGGATTGTGAATCCAAGGATCACAATCAGGAATTATCAGTATTAAAGGATATAAAGTTAATGTTTGCGGAATCAACATTAACCTTGTTTAATTGTTTAATAAATAAATATCAAATATAATGAATAATGATTATGACAAACACAATGATATGAACACAATTAATAAGCAAACAGGATTTGATTCAAACGTATTTCATTAAAATTACAGATGAACAAATAATGAATGATATAAACAATAAATGCTTTGAACGTGTTGATGTTGATGTGACGGCTGTTGGGGTTTGATTGATTGTGTGAATCGATGTGATGTTTGCGTTTGCTGTTTAGTTGCTTGTTTGTTCGTCCCTTTGATGTGAAACCTAGCATCCATATTTATAGGCACACGTGTTTCTGTTAAGAAAACACCGGATCTCTTGGGAGTTGCAATTGTCTTGTTGACTTGTTGACTTATAACACTTGTATTATTTAAATACAAGTGTTTGGACTCCGCAGCTTAACAGGTCTTTCGAAGATAATTTGTACTTTCGAAGGTAATGTCTTCCGAAGGTACTTTGTCTTCCAAAGGTAGTTATTCTTCTGTAGGTGTTTGTTCTTCCGAAGGTACTTTGTTCTTCCGAAGCTTTCATGTTCTTCCGAAGGTACTTTGTTCTTCCGAAGCTTTCATGTTCTTCCGAACATACTTGATCTTCCGAAGGCATTTTGTTCTTCCGCAGAAGATATTCGGATGATTGTCTTTGTATGAAACATATCTACGGAAGAACAATATGTTCATCCGTAGATGTTTCTTACACTTAGTCAATTTCACAAATTGACCAAGTATAATGTTTTACCTGCAATCATACATAAATCAATACAAATATGGGTTAACCTATATACATAATGCATACATCAAAATAATAATTATAATCATTTATAGAAGTATTGATTAAAGTTCTAAGCCTATACAAAAAGATCTAGATCTATTGTTCCTAGATCTAACAATACTTCCCCTTAGGCTTAGACACTTGTAATCAGCTCTTCAAAACTGAAAGCTCCTTCATCCTTGACACTTCATTTGACAATTTTGTTGTTAACTTGTTTTCACGATTCCCACTTTTTTTATTACTCTTCCATGGAATTTATTTGTTCCGCAGATTTCAGTTCATCCGTAGGACATCTGCGGATGCCTAACTTAAAATTGAAATTTAAAGTTTGAATTGAAGTATAACTTGATTTTCCATAGGTTACCAATCTATGGAAATGAATTATACTTGTAAAATATTAACTCTTTCGTATGTTACCAATCTACGGATAGTCATATTTTACTCCCCCTTAGGTTTCGCGTTGTAGCTTCTGCTGATACAATGCACTGTAGCTTCTGCTGATGCTTAAAATGCCACGATTGAAACTTATTCAGTTGTATGGTCCTAATCAACTGATAGAACCATTTATTGCTATTGGACCTTGTTGGCTTTGTATTCATGACAATTGTGCACAAGAAGGTTTATATTTTTAAAAACTTCATGTATCCAAAAGCCAAGTTAGTGCTCAGGTTCCAATTCCTACATTTCCTTCATATTGACAATTCATTTGACAATTTTGTTGTTAACTTGTTTTCATGATTCTACTCCCCCTAAATTTTTTATTAATGATGAATGTAGGCATTTATCATAAATTTTTAAGAAGAATATCATGAAAGACACATGTTTGTACAAACATGCCAAACAGAAAGTAGTTAAAATAAATAAAAATTGAAATGAGTACTACGTACAAGCATATATATATATATATATATATATATATATATATATATATATATAGATATAGATATATATATATATATATATATATGATATATAGATATAGATATATAGATATATATATAGATACATGATATATATGATATATACATATATGATATATATATATATATATATAGATGTATATCTATATGTATATATACTTATCTAGATATATCTCTCTATATTTATATATATATATGTATATATAAATATATGTATATGTATATCTATATATATATGTATATACATATATATATATATATATATCTATATATATATATATATATATATATATATATATATATATACATATATACATAGAATGGGATCATATGACACTGAGCATCTTCCTGATTAGTTAATTTGTTGAAATGATACCTGATCTTAGTTTTGATTGCAAGTATGTTTATCCCCTTAAATCCATACAAGAGTATTGTATCAACTAGGCATGCTGTTTATTATGTTTTCATGCTTATTAGGGAGTAACTGTTATGGGCTTCACATTCAATTCACTTAGAGTTTGTCCTCCCTTTGTGAGTCAAATCATCACTTTTTCACACTTAGAAACTATGTACTTTAAGTTATAAGTTCTATCTTGAGATGCATTTGACATCTCATTAATGCATTGATGTAGTAGCTCTGAATTTAATATGCAGTTGATCACAGAGGATTCTTTTGAAAGCTTAGATATGATCATCATCAGATCACCAGGTCTTTACTTTCGTAAAACAGAGGTGCATTTAACCCAGGTCTTTGTTTACACAAAACAGAGGGATGATGAGGATCATGATCTTTTCACCATTTGGTTACAAATGTAAACCATGGTGATCATACACCCGGGTCTTTGTTTACACAAAACAGAGGGAATATGATTTGCAAAGATAGATATTATAAAGTGTTGGTACATAGTGTGCTTAGATGAGTGATTTGATCACATCAGAATAAGACTCACTTGTTGTATCCTCAAAATGAAGTTTCCTACAAACAGTCACTTTGCATTATGTTATGCATGCTCTTAGTGTAGTTTCCACTCAAGATGAACCTACTCACATATCAAGAAACTTTAATCAAATGTTAATAATATTTAAGAACTCAGAAAGTAAGCAAAGGCATAGTGTACTATCATTTCCCATACATATGTTATGCTGAATTAAAAGACATAGAAAGAAAGACAATATTTTTTTATTCTAAGCTTCGGAAGATGTTTCAGAGATTTCTTCCGAAGGTAAATTGCTTTCGGAAGAAAATTGTTCTAAGACATAAGTTTCTTCCGTAGGTAATTATAAATCTTTCGAAGGATAAATTTTTATTTTAATTTTTTTATTTAATATTATTTACAAGGGCAGACACATGTGTTTCTTTGTTTGTTCATAATGATTAATCTAAGTTAATCATGCACAGAGACTCAATTAGAAAAGTAAATCTAACTTAATCAAAGGCTTTAGTGAATAAATCAGCAAGTTGATCTGTTGTATCCACTTTGACTAACTTGATCAAACCTCTTTTTGAGAAATCTCTAAGAAAATGGTATCTTATTTCTGTTAGGACCGTGTACGGGACGGAGTACTAACTGATTTACGCATATACCAACTCAAATAGTGCGGAATCCTATTTGATTGGCGATCCAATCAGTGAGAACGCACGTAGAATCGATCTTAGAATGAATCTAAACATTAAGAATGATTGCAATACGATTCAATGCGATCTATGAACTTGGAACAGGTTCTCTGAGGTCTCTGGACAGCTAGGGTACGATTTAGTACGTAGGGATTTGAATTGTTACGTTTTTCCACGAATTAAGTGGTATTTATAGGTTAGGGTTTCTCATTCGTGCGACTGAACCATTGGTATGGTTCAGTCGTGCGACTGAGTCATACGATTGTTCCATCCGCACGACTGAGGCTTCAGTCGTGCGACTGAGTCACTCTTATGTCACAATCGTGCGACTGATCCAGTCTCCTAGTTCAGTCGTGCGACTGGTTCATTAGCATGAAGTTGTTCATGCGTATGGTCCATTAGCATGGGTCATTCGCATAAGAACTTCACATGACTAAGTTTAAACATATTTCTCAACCATTCTTGACTAAGATCTATGTAAACAACCACAAACCTATATAGTTAGTTCAACCATGTGTTATTACATAATAAGCAATGAAATATTCAACATTATAAGCACAATCACACATTGTATTTCATTCAGTACCCATTGTATTACATATATGTAACAAATGAAAGACATTTTACATTTGAGCTCCTAAACTAGGTACACATGTATCTACAAACTCCCCTTTGGACCTAGTTTACTTTATTGTCTAACATTCTTCGTCAGTTCTTCAAACTTCTTGTACTTCTCCTCTCTTGTAGCTCCAGCATGTATCTCAAATGCGAAACAGAGCCTTATAACATTTTGAAACTGGAGGGCTTGTACAATGTCTTGCGCATCATAGAACAGTGGCCACTTGTATAAGGTGTAAACATCATTAGCCGACAAGTTAGTGAGCCACATTGGGTCAAACACCCTGATTGTTTCCATATTTCCAGCTCTGTTCAAAACTATGACCGCCTCACCTGTTCTCCAATCATAGTACCACCATTTAAAGTGTGGAGTGACGTCCTGAGGCATTTCCCTTAGGGGGATTCTCGACATTGTGCGCGGAGGACTCCACTTCAGCACAATCTTTGGCTTCCCAGTAATGGCATCAACTTCAGATCTTCTGATATACCTCGTTGGTTGTTGAGGTTTGAAGTTGACCCACCTGGTGTGGTACTCTCTCTTCAAAGCTGCTTCAAACCAGCCTGACATCTTTCGAGGGTCAGCATATAACAGCTTCACTTTGGCCAGCTGGTTAAGCTCAAAACCGGGTAGAGTCTTCAGATCGTGTGGGAATCTGAAGTACTCGATTCCCTTCTCTCTCTTGATAGCATAAACATTTAGATCATCAAAATATGCCCACGCTATAATCTTTCCTGACACCTTCAGATGCTTCTTCACTTTATAGAGCTTGGTGTAGGTACTAGGCTTTGGAGCACTGCGTTGGGCTCTGATCTCTGCAAAACATGCCGCCCATTCAGCCTTTTTGATGTTGACATCGGCGTCTGAGGCTTGGGCTTGATCTTCCTTCTTCTCCGACTCCTGCTCCATCTTATCCAGTGTTGCAAATGTATCACTGACAAGAGTGTCACCCATATTGGGGACTACATTTCCCTCGTTGTCAGCATACTCTGATAATGTTGTGCCGTGATGTCTTCAATCTCAATCTCATCCACATCGTTAAGCTCATCGTCACTATCCATGTCAACTGTAGGAGCATCCTTCACGATTTCATCTGGATTTAGTCGGAACATTTCAGCCAGTTGCTCATTAGTAAGATCGTGAATTATTTCTCCTTCTTCAGGATTGTAACTCACAGACCTCCTGACGATCCCTTGCAGATCAAGTATCATTGTGAGTTGAGACTTGATCTGCTGAAGGGGAGCAACATCGTATTCATCTCGCTGATATTGTGGATCTGCTTGATTTAAGACATGTAACACATCATTCATTAGTAGATAATCAAGACAGTTAAATAATCAAATATATACATAAACATTCATTACATAAGTTTTAATACATGATTCAATTACACAAAAGTTCAAAATACAGAAACATCTAATCATTACTTTTGTCCTGAATCATATGCTCTTCTGCAGTCGAGGCTGATGTTGAGGCACCCTGATCTTGATTTTTCTTGGTCCGCCTCTCTCTTGCTTGTGTGGCACCCGATGCAGATGCATCCCCTCCTTCTTCATCATCTCCTCCATCTCCTGCACTCTCATCCTCTCCTCCTTTTGTCTCATCCTCTTCATCATCCTCTTCATCATCATCATCATCGTCGTCCTCACCATCATCTACATCATCTTCTCTGATCTTCAGAGGCTCTTCTTTTGATCCCTTAAGCTTGAGCATGATAGACTTGTTAGATGTCACCAACTCTTCAATCTTCTTTGTTGATTTAGCTTTATGCTCTTTGAGTTGGGCGATCTCCTGAGCCTGCTGTGAGATCTGCTGTGATTGGGCAGCAGTTAGCTCCATTAGCTGTTGTAGCTGAGCAGTCTTCTCGTCATCGGCTGCCAACAGCTTCAGCACCATACGATTCAGTGCTGACAGCTGTTCCTCAACTCCACTGGAGGGTAGAGTAGATCCAGTAGTGAATGTGGTGTGGGAAGAGGGACCGGCTTGGTGGCTAGTGGTGGTGGTGGTGGCAGTGGTGACTATGGGTGGTGGTATATGTGTGGGTGGTGATGGGTAAGCTGTAGTGGTGGTGGAAGTGGTGTAGATAGGTGGTGGAGTGTAGATAGGTGGTAGAGTGGTTGTGGTAGTGATGGTGGGTGAGGTGGTAGTAGTGGTGGTGGTAGCTGTGGTAGTGGGTGAGTGAGTGGTGGTGGTAGATATGGTGGCAGTGGTGGTGGAGGTAGGAATCAGCGTTAACCTCCGTCTTTTCAGCTTCCTCCCATGGGGTTGAGCCATCCTCTTCTTCCTCGAACCCCTCGAGGAGGATGCTCCCCCTGTGATGCTGAGCTGGTCTGGGGTATAAGTGGGATCTTTAGTAGTCTCCCCAGACGCAGCTTGGCGTCCTCCAACCGCCTCTATCCCATGCTCGGTGGCAACCACCCTGCTGCCCACCCTTCTTGTTAACGGCTCATCATCGCTCTCCTCTTCCTCATCAGGTCTGAAATCCTGATCATGAGTGGGTGGTGGAGGTGTAACATGTGCAGTGGTGGCCCTAGATGAAGCGAGGCCAGAGTCTCCACCATCGCCACTGTCATCATCATCGGAGTCATCAGATGGAAGAGCAATCTGCTCAACATCTGAGTCACTCTCCTCGTGACGCCACTTACGCCTTGCCGGCGCCACGTAATCCTCCCGGGCCAGATGCCCGAACAATCTCCTCATAGGGGCTTAACCTGCTTCCCCCTGTACACCTTCATGTGGCCCAAGGTGGTGTCATCCATCACCTCAAGTGATACAGCATCATGGCTCTCCTTAGGCAAAGAAGGAAGCTTCTCGTTGATGATCATCTGCAGAAATCTCGGGTACATGCAGAAGCCCTCTTTGCCTTTTGCCTCTATATTCTCGATCTGGTAGGAGAAAATCATGTTGGAGAAGCTGAATGGGTGATTCAGCACCAGTGCCACGTAGGCATTCTGGATTTGGTCCGATAAGTCATCAAATCCCCCACTTCTCGAAGCAATGCACTTCAGTATAACATGAGCTAGGTACTTGAAATGGGGACACAGATTGCTTTTATTGAGCACACCTGCGTTGATGTCCCCAATGTACCTCATCCGAAGAAAGCATCCCCTTACGGTAAGAGGATGTAGTCTGGTGGGGTAAGCCGCATCATCTCCCAAATCAAGAACACGTCTCAGATCAGCTGTGGTGATCTCAATCTCCTGGCCAAATATGGAGCTACATATACTGTAGGGCTCAGACGATCGGTCAACGGAAGCACCTTCCCTGAAGGCCTGCTGGGTGTGCAAGGTGTAGATATCGCTCTATGTATCCTCGATCTCTTTAGGAATGCTATAATACTAGCAAACTCGGTAGCATTTCGAGAGGTGGCATCCAAGTGAGCACAAATATTGTGCTTAGTGTTTATGATCCACCGATCTGCCATGAATCTGTAACACAAGACACATACATATTAGATCAGCACATAACAGAAACCATTTCACTTTAAACTGTTTGAGATCAGTCTGGTTCAATCGTGTGATTGATCATACGATTGAGTTCAGTCTGTTGATTTGGTATGCGACTGACTTCAGACGGGCGACTTAGCATGCGACTGGGTTCAGTCGGGCGACTGAGCCTGCGACTGAGTTTAGTCGGGCGACTAAGCCTGCGACTGGGTTCACTCGGGTGACTGAGCTCATACGCCTCGTTCATTCGGCCGACTGAGTCATTCGCCCAGCTCAATCGTACGATTGAAGTTCATCAGGGTGTCCATTCGCATGACAGACTGTCTGTTCAATTCAAATTCCAATTTTGAGCAAAATTTAGTGTCAGACATCGTGGTTTGGCTCATTTGTCTCGCAAGTGACCGATATAACTCCTAATAACTGTCTATTTCACAAAATGCTTAGTTTTATTAGTTAATTTGTCAAACTAAGTCTCGGTTCTATTTTTGGGTTGAATTCAGTCATTTAGGGTACTCATCGATTTCCATTTGAGTAGATTGCACCGCATTATACCTGTATAAACACTGGCAATCGTCAGAATATAGCAATTTGTAGTCAAGCAAGGTCAGTAGAAAATCGGGCAGAGTAACGACACTATCGGGCGATTTTAGGGCGAATGAGGAGTGATGAGCATATGCGACCGACTTTAGCCCTATTTACACTGAATCTGGTTTCAATCGGGAGACTGGATCCATTCACTATTTTCATTCATGCGATTGGATCTCAGTCGTGCGATTGGTTCAGTCGGTCACATTCAGTCGGCCAACTGGGTTTAGTCACGCGACTGACTCATTTGGTCAACCCCATTCAGGCGACTGGCTCATTCTTGGACTCCAGTCGGGTGAATGGTTCATACTCATGCTCCATTCGGCTGACTGGTTCATAAGTATGATTCAATCGTACAACTGGTCCATACTTATGGTCCAGTCGTGCGAATGGTTCATACTTATGAGTTTGACCTTATGACATTTCAACACTTAGCCCTTGTTAACTTTTGTATAAACATTTTGAGCATTCGATCATCTCAGACATGATCATTTTAACTTAGAAAACCTTTGATCACCTTAGTCGTGATCTGTGAATCCAAGGAACGTCAACAGGAATTATCAGTGTCAATTGATGTCAAGTCAACGTTTGCGGAATTAACGTTGATTTGGTTTAATTGTTTCAAACAACTTTAAATATCAATGAATGATCAAGAACACACGTAACAAAACACAATTAATGATTAATCAGTATTTCATTATAATATGTTAATGATTACAAAAGTATTGAATGAATGATATTAAAGAATGCTATGATGTGATGGCTGCTAGGGTTTGATTGAAAGACTTTGGTGATTGTCGTATTGCTATTGCTGTTCTCAATCAATCAATCGTCTAACTCAATCGTCGAATCGAAACCTAGGATCCATATATATAGACAATGATGTTTCAGTTATTGGAAACACCGGATCTCTTGGGATTTGATTTGTTTCAGTTAAGGAATCATCGGATTTCTCGGGATTCGCATAACCGCCTTGTTGACTTGTTGACTTGTACCACTTGTATAATACAAGTGTTTGGACTCCGCAGGAACATTGTCTTCAGTAGAAATTTGTTCTTCCGTAGATGATGTATTCTTCCAAAGGAAACTTAATTCTTCCGAAGGAAACTTGTTCTTCCGAAGGAGATGTTCTTACGAAGGAAGCGCTTCTGATTGTTCATCCGCAGAAGATCTTCGGATGTAGAAATTACTTGTAAAGAATATATCTACGGAAGAACAAAATGTTCATCCGTAGATGTTTCTTACACTTGGTCAATTTCATAAATTGACCAATTATAATGTTTGTACCTGCAACCATACATAAACCAACACATATATAATTGGGTTAACCTATATATTTAATGCATACACAATGATGAATTACAAAAATTCATTACAGATATTAATTCAAGTACTAAGCCTATACATAATGACTAGATCTACTGATTCTAGACCTAACAATACTCCCCCTTAGGCTTAGATACTTGCAATCAGTTCTTCAAAACTGAAAGTTCCTTGACTCTGGCAATGATTTTGTTGTAGAAGTAAGACACAGCAGTCTTCTGATCATCATACTTGTAGTTGATCTTCATCTTGCTGAACTTCTTCAGAGTCTCAAAACTGATTCCCAGAACATCTTCCTCTGTAGTGAGTGTGTCTAACACATTGTTGTTATTCACCACTTCTAGCTCATCTTGCTCTGAGATTCTGAGTTCTGTTACTTCATCAAAAGTTGTTCCCTTCAGCAGTCCAGCATTGAATCTTCTTCTTTTGTAGGCTTTGGCATGTAGTTTGTCAATTACTTGGATCACATGAACATGCAGGAACAGATCATTTTGTGCTTTTTCATCAGTCAGCTTGGGAAAGAATTTGTCATTAAGATATGAGGTGTAGCTGGGATGGAGTAGTTTGATTTCCACAGGATCAAAGATCCTGATCTTGTCAGCTTTCTTGTTCTCAGCATTTCTCAGCAGGACCAACTCCTTTGTCTTCTCAACATAACCCCATTCAGTGATTGGGTATGTGAATTGAGTCCCTTCAATGCATTTGATTGCTGCTTTGTTTCTGTTTTTGTACCCAACCCTCTTCAAGAATTCATCATCTACATGTTCTGAGGCATTGGACTTGTATCTTTTGAGCCCTTTGATTCTCTTCTGATGCTCTATATCTTCTCTTTTTGCTTCCATCAGAACATCATCTTTAAACTTAGTCTTCAACTTTCCCACTAGAGTTGAGAAATCTCTTCCTCTAGGGTGAATTGGATAATTGCTGATGATTAGACTTTGAAGATCTTTGATGTCATTCTCTGGTAGACTCACCACTGAGAGTACATCATGGAAGTATTCAACTCTTCCAGATGTTCTTTTAATAATGGCACAATCCCAGTCTGGATCATATTTCCAGGCCATGATCCTGTTTTCTTCCACAGAACTGGGAGTTGTGAGGTGGTCTATCAGTTGAATCAGAGTGGACTTCTGCTCAGTTATTTCTCTCACTGTAGTCCCAAGTGGCCATACTTTGCCAGGTATTACTTCTTTTGGCTCTCTGATCAATTTCTCCTTACCTTTATGCTGATCTTTAGGTTCAACTGTTATAGGTTAGCAGGAAATTTGCTTTGTTCCTCATTAAGATGGATGTGGAGCTTCAGTTCTGAATCTTACACCAGTATCCAGCTCAACTTTCATCACATGCTCCATCATCCTTCTGAGTTCCCCTACTGATCTTCCTTTAAGCTTATGAGGTTTGTAATTATGGCCTTGTAACCAGCAAGTCATGTTGTATTTGCTCAGCTTGGCTGTGTCACAATGTCCCAACTCCTTCTTTGTTTTTGAATGGATTGAAAGGTGCTGAAGGCTTCATAATCACAATTTGGAATCATAAAGCATGCAAGCTCAAATTCTTTCAACAGATTTTTCATCTAAGTCATGTTTAGTCTCTAACCATGTCATAAGGAAAACCATTGTTTATAAGTGTCAGGAACATGGTTGATTCAGGCCTCTCTTCTAATATGTCTCTTGTAGTCAGAAGATCATCAGCCTTTGAGACTTCTTGTTCTGGTGGAGAGTCTTCTTTGATTAGCTCTTCCCACTCTTCATCACTTTCATTCTTCTGCTGAGAGATAGGCTTCACAGTAGATAAATCTACTGAAGGTGTATGTTCAGGAGAGGTCAGCTTTTGTTTCTTGGAGGCACTTTCATCAACAGTTATCTTCTTCTCTGCAGTACCAAGATACTTTCTTTTTCTTGAGTACAGAATCATCTCTTTTGATGTCTCACTAGATTGTTTTGTTTGAGCAGTTGAAGCATTAGCATTAGATTCTAATGTACTGATCTTCATTTTCAGTTGCTCAATCTCTTCTTCTTTTCTCTTTATTACATGTGACTGAGCAGTCATAGTGCTATTTGCTTGTTCAAACTTCATCATTATCTTTTCCTTTTCTTTCTTTTCAGATGCTGCTGACTCTTTAAGCTCAGCTTCCTTATCCAGTAAAGCATCAATGACTTCTTTATCACTTTGAGCATCTTCTCTCAGTCTTTTTATTCTTGCTTGTTGTCTCATCAACTCTTCATCCTTTTCTTTGATCATTCCCTTCAGTTCTTGTATTCTTTCCTTTTTGTTTGATTTAAGCACCAGCTTGTTGTACTCAGCAACCAGATAGCTCTTGCTGACAGGGATATCATTATCACTTAGATCATCTTCATTGTAAGCAATAACTTCAACATAGTCTGCTTCTGCATCTACTTCCTGATGCTGAGAATCAACCTCATCATCTTTAACTTCTTCCGGATCAACACTTGCTGAGCTTGACCTGGGTTCAGTGGCTTGATCTACAGGTTCTTGATGAGTTTGTTGTTGTTGATGATCAGTCACTGGAGATACTTGTTCAGTTTATTTGAAAGCACAGGGGATTCAGTTTTGGATAATGACAGTTTGACTGTACTTGCTTGTGAGACTAATTCTGTCTCCTAGTGTAGATACTCTCAGTAGCTGAATTTTCAGGATTGGGAGGTTGTTGGTAAATTTGCATCTGAAGCTGATTTGGTGATTGGGGTTGAATGGGAGAGATTGGTTCAGTATTTTGGCTGGCTGGTGATTGTGGTTGAGGTGTTTGTTGTTGATTTGGTGATTGATGAAGGATAGGTGAGATTGGTTCTGTGTTTTGACTGGCTGGAGATTGTGGTTGGGGTGTTTGTTGTTGTTGTGGTGATTGTTGGAAGATTGGTGAGATTAGTTCTGTATTTTGGCTAGCTGGAGATTGCTGATGTATGGGTGATGTATCCGGTGAGTGAGTGTCTTGAGCAGAGTTGGTTGTAGAGTTCTCTTGTTCACTTTCCCACACTAGCTCTTGAGGAATGTCTGCATTAGCATCAATCACATGTGCAAACATGTCTATGTCACCACCTTCATATTTCCCAGAAATTTTGTTCAGCACAGATCTGCCAAGGTGTGCTTGAATAAACACACCACCCTCCACAGAAGTTCCAGGCAAATCCGCATTAATGATAAGTTGAATGAACCTTGGAAACATGTACATCTTATCAGCCTTCTATACTCTAATGTGATCACACAGACAATTGAAGATGTACTTTGAGTAATTGTATGTTCTTCCCTCAAAGATACCAATGATACCAGATGATGTATGCCTTGAAAATCTATCAAGCCCAGATTTTCTGTTTGAGATGCACTTCAGATAAGTCTGACACAAAAATCTGTATGGCTTACAGAGTCTTCCCTTCTTAATTTCTCCCTTTTCAAAGTCTCCATCATACCCCATTAAGAGAAAAACCTTTTCTATGTATTCATTTTCAAATACATCAGGGTGTCCGGCTTAACATCTCCTAGTTCAAGAACCCTTCTTATTGTTTGTTCATCAATTCTCAGCCTTCGATTCTTAACTTCAGCAATAATGCCTTCACCATCTTCTTCTACGTATGCAGAATTCCAGAAATCAGTGATATAAGATGATAAATCACCGGCTCTGCTGATAGGGCATAGAATATCCTCGATCTTCTCAGATATCTCATAATTTCTTGACATCCTTCTGACACAGGATCGTCAGGGTTTAAGAAGGCACACACATTGTGTTCTTTTGCGAATCGATTATCCATCTGTTCATAAGAAAAGACTTCGTTAAAATCACATTATTGATATGAGAATACGAACAGTTGTGAGATAAAACAAGAATCGAATGGTTCATTCTTGAATATTACGACATGTTTTACCTTAATAAACGCTGATTAAGAACACAGATATATGTTTGCTTAAGATTTTGATTTGGTAAATTTTGAATGCTGAGGAAGTGGGAAAAATTTTGTTGAGTGAGATTTTCTAGGTCTGAAAAAGTGAGCTGAAAAAGCGAATAATGAATTTGACAAGTCAAACCTCATTATTTATACCCTCAGACACATTAATTTTCTCTCTTTTATTAAGTGGGACCCTCAATGTATTCTTCCGCAGAACATCTACGGATCAACAACATCTGCTGATGATGTGAAATTGTAACATTAAATTACTTGTTGATCTTTATTCATCCGTAGTTTACCAATCTACGGATAAACATTTAAGATTGATTTCCACATTGTAGCTTCTGCTGATGCTTAAAGTAGCACAATGCAAAGAAATATTATTGTATGTATGGCCCAACTCCATTGGTTAGAACCATTTATTGCTTTAGGACCTTGTTGGCTTTGTATACATGGCAATTTAGTACAAGTAAGTTTAAAATTATGATTTTTACTAAAATTTTCATGTATCCAGAAGCTAAGATGATGCTCAGATTCCAATTCCTTCAAATTGATAATGATAAGACATTGCTGCTGCTGATTGAGATACTTTTTCATGTATTCTACTCCCCCTAAATTTGTGATTAATGGTGAACTTAAGCATTTATCATAAATTTCTTTAAGAGGAATAACATGAATTTTAACTGTATGATAATGATCAGATACATATACACATATGATGGGATCATACTATAATACTAAGCCGCTTCTTGATGAGTGATTTTGTTGATTTAATACCTGAACAAGTTCTGATTGCAAGTATATTGTCCACATAAATCCATACAAGAGCTCATGTATCAACTAGGCATGTTGTTTATCATGTTTTCATATTGATTTCAAAATAACTGTTATGGGCTTCACATTCAATTCAAAGGTTTTGTCCTCCCTTTGCAAGTCAAATCATCATTTTTGACACTTAAGACTATGTACTTTAAGTTATAATATCTATCTTGAGATGTATTTGGCATCTCATTGATGCATTGATTTAAGAGCTCAAGATAATATACAGTTGATCACAAAGGATTCTTTTGAGAGCTTTAGATATGATCATCATCAGGTCACCAGGTCTTTACTCACGTAAAACAGAGGTGCCTTTAACCCAGGTCTTTGTTCACACAAAACAGAGGGATGATGAGGATCATGATCTTTTCACCTTTTTCAACTGATATTCAGTATGGTGATCATACACCCAGGTCTTTGTTCACACAAAACAGAGGGAGTATGATTTGCAAAGATAGATATTATAAAGTGTTTTACATAGTGTGTTTAGATGAGTGATTTGATCACATTAGGATAAGACTCACTTTGTATTCTCAAAATGAAGTTTCCCACAAACAATCATTTTAGTATTATGTTTGGCATGCACTCAGGTTAGTTTCCACTCAAGATGAATCTACTCACATATCAAGAAACTTGCTGAGATTTATTGTTATTTATTTATTCAGGAATAGGCAAAGCTATAGTGTACTATCATTTCCCATACATATGTCATGCTGATGCATCATTACACATAGTATTTTGTTTGTTTAAATTTGATTAATCTAAGTTAATCATGCCTAGAGACACAATCAGAAAATTAAATCTGACTGAATCAAAGGCTTTAGTGAATAAATCAGCAAGCTGATTTGATGTATCCACTTTGACTAACTTAATCAACCCCTTTTCTGAGCAATCTCTCAGAAAATGATATCTTATCTCAATATGTTTTGTTTTACTATGTTGCACAGGATTAGCAGTGATAAACATAGCAGCAGAATTGTCTATATAGATAGAAGTTTGAAGAAAATTGTAACCATAGTCAAGCAATTGGTTTTGCAACCAAAGAACTTGAGAGCAACCAGCTGAAGCAGCAATGTACTCAGCCTTAGCTGTGGATACAGAAACATTGGTTTGTTTCTTGCACTGCCATGATACTAGCCTTGGTCCAATGAATTGACATCCATCGGTTGTTGATTTTCTGTTACTATTACATCCACCATAGTCACTGTCTGAGTATGAGTAGAGTGTAAAGTCTCCATCCTTGGGATACCAAAGACCAAGTCCTGGTTTTCCCTTGAGGTATCTGAAAATTCTTTTTACAGCATTGAGATGTGATTCCTTGGGATCAGATTGGTACCTAGCACATACACACACAGCAAACATAATATCAGGTCTACTGGCAGTTAAATACATAAGTGAACCTATCATAGATCGATATAATTTTTGATCAATAGATTTTCCAGAGGGATCAGGAGCAATCTTATCAATTGTTGATGCTGTTGTTTTGCATGAGGATACTTCAGCAAGATTGTATTTCTTCAGAATTTGATGTATGTATTTTTCTTGATTGATGAATATTCCATCTGCTTTTTGATGAACTTGGGCCAAGGAAGAAGGTTAATTCACCCATTGAGCTCATCTGAAATTCAGATTTCATCAGCTCTTCAAAATTCACACACAATCTC
Organism: Flaveria ramosissima; assembly: GCA_025215565.1. Classification (NCBI taxonomy): domain Eukaryota; kingdom Viridiplantae; phylum Streptophyta; class Magnoliopsida; order Asterales; family Asteraceae; genus Flaveria; species Flaveria ramosissima. The sequence continues at coordinate 85,400,406 of CM046037.1, forward strand.
TTATTAGTTGATCCAAATATAATGTCATCAACATATACTTGAACTACTAAGAGATCTTGATGTTCTTGTTTGAGAAAAAGTGTCTGATCAATAGTTCCTCTTTTGTAGCCATGCTTGAGTAAGAAAGATGATAGTGTTTCATACCATTTTCTTGGTGCTTGATGAAGACCATACAAGGCTTTATCTAGTTTGTATACCCTGTGAGGATAATGAGGATCTTCAAATCCGGGGGGTTGTGACACATAAACTTCCTCATCAATTTTCCCATATAAGAATGCACACTTGACATCCATCTGATACACAGTAAACTTCTTATATGAGGCATAGGCCAAAAACACTCTTATTGCCTCAATTCTTGCAACTGGTGCAAAAACTTCATCATAGTCTATTCCTTCTTCTTGAGTGTATCCTTGTGCAATCAACCTTGCTTTGTTTCGAACAATAATCCCTCTATCATCCAGTTTGTTTTTGTATAGCCATCTAGTTCCAATAGGATGTTGACCTTCAGGCAAATCAACAAGAGACCACACTTTTTGCTTTCTGAACTGTTGAAGCTCTTCTTGCATAGCTTCAATCCAGCTATTGTCTTTTAAAGCAGCTGTAATGTTTGGAGGCACCACTTGAGAAAGAAAACAGTTGAAGAGACAAAGGTTGGCTGTACTACTTTGGCTCCTTGTAGTTCTCTTTTCAGGATTTCCAATGATGTTGTCAAGTGGATGAGTCTTATGAATTCTCATTGAAGGAGTTGATTCAACTAGAATAGATGATTCCAGGTTAGTCATTTCCATTGCCTCAGACTGATTCAGCTCAGGTTGAGAATTCAAGAAATAGTCAAAATGAGAGTCTGTTGATTGGGTTACAGAAGTATCTCTAATTGTGTTTTGCTCTTCAGCAGGAACTTCTTCGGAAGCATTTTGATCTTCCGTAGCAACTTCTCCAGATGCATTTTGGTCTTCCGGATGAACTTCTTCGGAAGCATTTTGATCTTCCGTAGCAACTTCTCCAGATGCATTTTGGTCTTCCGGATGAACTTCTTCGGAAGCATTTTGGTCTTCCGGATGAACTTCTTCGGAAGCATTTTGCTCTTCCGTAGGAACTTCTCCGGATGCATTCTGGTCTTCCGTAGGAACTTCTACGGATGCATTCTGGTCTTCCGTAGGAACTTCTACGGATGCATTCTGGTCTTCCGTAGGAACTTCTCCGGATGCATTTTGTTCAATTCCACAGGTAGTATCTGCTTCTACTGAAGTGTTTTCATCTGAAGATGGATGTATCCTTGGAGGATCAGCAGATAAGGTTACTTCAGTCATAATAGGTGGAACAAATGGATAGCATACTTCATCAGATCCTGCATTGGTCAAATGATCATAGTTAAATGATTTAGATAAAGCATCTATGTCAAATAACCATGATGAACCTTTAACTGACTTAGTAAATACAGTTTCATCAAAAGATACATTAGGAGTCTCTTCCACAATGTTATGTTGTGGAATATACACTCTATATGATTTTGATGTTGAAGAGTATCCAACAAAGAAACCATCATATGCTTTTTCTGAAAATTTTCCTAATGACTCTTTTATGTTCAAAACAGTTACTTGACATCCAAAGACTCTTAGATATCCTATGTATGGTTTTCTTTTAAATAGGAGCTCATAAGGAGTTTTGTTATGTTCTTTGACAATTAATGTTCTGTTTTGAACATTGCATGCAGTATTCACAGCTCAGCCCAAAAGGTAATAGGTAGTTGTGAATCAGCTAGCATTGTTCTTGCTGCTTCAATGAGAGTTCTGTTTCTTCTTTCAGCAACTCCATTTTGTTGTGGAGTCCTTGGTGCACTGAATTGTCTTGCAATACCTTTGCTCCTGCAAAAGGAATCCAGTTCAAAATTGACAAATTCAGTACCATTATCACTCCTAAAAATTTTAACTTTTGTATCAAGTTGATTCTCAATCTTGATTACAAAGTCCATTAATGTTTCAGATGTTTCACTCGTTTGTTTTAAGAAAAAGACCCATGTAAATCTTGTGAAATCATCAACTATCACCAAACAATATTGCCTTTTTCCAATGCTCATTACATTGGTGGGACCAAAAAGATCCATGTGAAGCAATTTGAGTGGTGTAGTATTAGTATTGATGGTTTTGGATTTATGTGACACTTTGTGTTGTTTTCCTTTGTAACAAGAAGAACAGTGAGTTGAGCAATGAAACTGTTTATTTGGCAATCCAATGACCAGGTCATTTTTCACTAATTTATTCATGTTCTTCATGTTAGAATGGACAAGCCTTCTATGCCATAATTGAGACAAGTCTTCTGAGAGTTTAGATATAAGGCATGTTTCATGTTTTGTGAGAGAAGTGTTGTTCATATCCAAAACATAAGTGTTTCCTTTTCTTGCTGCTTTGAGGAGAATCCAATCTTCTGGAACAATAAATCCTGGCTTAAGAATGTAACATTAGTGTCATCAAATAATGTAGTATAATTTTGATCACAAATTTAAGACAAACTAAGTAGATTATACTGTAAATTTTTACAGTAATTTACTTTATCAAATTTGAGTACACCATTGGTTATCATTCCTTCACCAACAATTTTACCTCCCATTTTATTCCCACAAAATGCCACATAAGAAGCATTTTTATGTTTGAAATCATGGAGAAGAGAACAGTTTCCTGTCATATGCCTAGAACAACCACTGTCAACATACCACTTGTTGTCAGCTCTCCAATATTGTTCCTGCAATCAGAAAATAAAATCAGTTAGAAGTGACAACCTAAGTCTTAGTGATCTTGGGTTTGTCAACAGGATCTAAAACAGTTACTCTTTCATGAACAATTTTTGAAGTTTCAATTTTAGATTTGATTGATTCATTCTGAATTGATTTAGATGAGGATGATTCTGCTGAATGGGATGTTGATGAAGTAGATTCATGATTCATATTTTCTGCTTGACTCAGATCAACTTCATTTGTTTGAGTCTTTTGTTTTGATAATGAACCTTTAAATGTCTCACTATCTTTTGGTTTTGAAAGAGGTATATGAATGTCCTTTTCAAATTTATCAAAGAATGAATCATTATCCTTTGATTCCTTATCTGACAAATCTACTCTTTTGTGGGGTGTTTTTGACTGCTGGAAAGATGGTCTTTTCTTTAGTATATGAACACTTGATGATGTTTTGTCCTTTGATTTTGACTTTGATTTTTGTTCATACTTCTTCAGTTTTGAACCCTTTGCAGAATCCGTAGATTGAGAATCTGATTCAGACTTATCTGATTCTTTCTTCTTTGAGCCTTTTGTCTTGTTCTTTTTGTTGAAATAACATTCCTGTGTGGAATGATTATTTTTGTTGCAGATAGCACAATGTTTGTTGAAGTAGCAATCAGCAGTCATATGATTGTTCATATTGCAAATAGAGCAGTAGCTGCTGAAGTAACAGTCTTCAGTATTGTGATTTTTCATGTCACACCATTTGCAATACTTTTCTTCTGATTCTTTCTCAGAATCATTCTTTTTGTTTGCTGATTTTTGTTGTTGTTCTTTCTTCTTCAGCTTTGGATGTGCTTCTCCTTTTTCCACTTTGTGCATATTTTGATTGTTTGTTGCTGAATTCCTCTTCCGTAGATCAGCAGCTGAGGTTTTCTTTTTCAGTTGATGATCTGCTGATGACCTTTTCTTTCCTTTTTCTTTGAATTTCTCTTTTTCTTCAGTGATGACAGATTCATCATTCAATTTCTTGGAGGATTCTTGCAGACTTAGTTCTTGAAGACCTTCATTCAATTGAGCTATCCTCTTGCAGATGGTCTTCATCATGTTTCTTTGTTTAGGAGGATATGGCAACTTTGTTTCTTCAAGCACTTTTGGAATATGTGTTTTAAGATGAACATTCTTACCAGTGATTATTCGATCAACATCATGTTCATCAGAATCATCCAAGTCATCACACTTATCATAATCAAATTCTGAATCATTTTGATCTAAAGATTCTGATTCAGAAGATTCAGTTTCACTCACCTCAGCTTCATCATTAATTTTAATTTGATTTGAATCTTTTTCAAACTTAGTGCTAGGCACAAAATGATTTGACAGAGTGTTGGTCATTGTTGTAGGTAAATATGTGTAATTATCATTTATAGGTGGTGCAACCGCATTATAACCCAACCCAGACCTTTTCTTTGATTCAATATGAGATTTTAGTAATTTCTCATATTGCTGAGATAATAATTGAAATTCTGAAGTTTCACTTCAGTTGATGCATGATCAGCCATGGATTTTGTTAAGGAAGTGGTCAGATGCTCAACTTGGGCTTTTAGGCTATAATTTTCAGAAACAAATTTTTCTAAATCCTTTTGCAAAGAATTAATTTTTTTTATACAATTTATGTTCTCTAACATGGGATTCATTCAAAATCATTGTTTCTTTTACTTTGTCAGCCAACTGTTGAGCATGGACTCTATATCGTTCAACTTCCTCAACACATGTTGATGAACACAATCTTTCTTTTACCTCTTTTGCCATTGGTGGAACTGGTTGATCCATATGAGCCATCAATGCTTGATTTTCTTCCAAAACTTCCTTTTCATACACACTCCAGTCACACGTTCCATCTTGAAGTATGATCAGCCCTGACTCCTTTGAGTTTCTAGGTCCAGCTGATTCTTTGGTGGCTGGTAGGGATGCATTGATCAGTTGAGATTGTTTGTGCAGAGGTCTTTGAGAAGTTGATTGTTGATGAGCTTGAATCTGATGTTGTTGATGCTGCTGGTGTTGTTTCATCTCTGGATATGACTGTTGATTGCATTCTCTTGAGAAATGTCCATAGAGATTGCATTTGTAGCATCTTACTTTTGATTTGTCAACGCCAATCTTTGATGTTTTGCTTGCTGAAGCCAAGTTCTTATTTCTCCTGAGATATTGCTTAGCTCTATAAGCAATCATGGCCATCTGCCATTGTAGATCCATTTCTCCACTACATCAGGAGGCAGTTCTTCTAAGTCTTGTTGGCAAATATTTGCTGAAGTTAGAGAGCTTCCCATATAGGCTTGAAAACTGGAACTAAAAGCTGCAAAGGCTGCTCTTTGTTCTTCAGAGTCCAATATCACAGTTATTGGTTCTGACTGATTTGCTGAAAATGAAGACTTAGCTGTTGCTGTAGTTGTATCTTGTCTATCAGCAGTTCTTCCTTTATTCTTTTGCTGCTTGTCTTGAGATGATTTGTTTGAGGGTTTTGAAGCATAGAAGCTAACTTCCTCCTCATCATCACTCCTAGCACAAGAGTTATCACTTTCATTGTTTGAGATAAATGCACTTCCAACATTATTTGTTTCTTTGAAGTGATAGGGTGAGACATGGGTTCTCACACTCTTGTTTCTTGATTTCTCGTCCATTTCAAGAGCTTCCACTTTAGCAACCAGAGTATCTAAACTAGTTGCTTTCAGATCTATAGTGTTCTTGAACATGGATACAGTATGCTTCCAACTTTCTGGCAAAGTGTGGAGCATTTTGTTGTTTAATTCCTCACTTGTATACTTCAACTCCAGTATATTCATCTCAGTGACCAGCTGCGTGAATCTATGGAGTTGTTGAGGAATTGATTCACCCTCAATATGATGAAACGTCTCATATTGTGATCTGAGGGTGTCTCTTCTTATACTTCTTATCTCATCACTCCCTTCGCAAAGAGTGTGAAGTATCTTCCACAAGGAGTGTGCTGTTTTATAGTTCTCACACCTGATTAATATCTCTTCAGGTAAAGCCATACTAAGCAAACTGAATGCTTTTATATCAACTTTAACCTTTTTGACATCATCAGGTGATAGATTTTTGGTACTGATTGGTTGATTTTTGTCGTTATAGTCCGGCCCAAGAGTGGGTGGAATATAAGGACCTTCAGTGATGGATATCCATAAGTCAGAATCAGTATAGTTTACATGATTCCTGAGCTTGATTTTTCACGACTTGAAATCTGCTTTTGTTTCCAACTTTGGAGGTTGGTAAGATGAACCAGTGAAGTTGCTCATGATGTTAATTGATGAAAATAATTAACAAGATCTACTATTCAATTGTTTTGAATATAGAAACAAGTTAATTAGAACGATTGCAGTTAAACGAAATTAAACTCAATTAAACACAACTAACACTGATAGATCAATCGATCTAAATCAATGAGCACTTGGCTCTGATACCACCTGTGAATCCAAGGAACGTCAATAGGAATTATCAGTGTCAATTGATGTCAAGTCAACGTTTGCGGAATTAACATTGATTTGGTTTAATTGTTTCAAACAACTTTAAATATTAATGAATGATTAAGAACACACGTAACAAAACACAATTAATGATTAATCAGTATTTCATTATAATATGTTATGATTACAAAAGTATTGAATGAATGATATTAAAGAATGCTATGATGTGATGGCTGCTAGGGTTTGATTGAAAGACTTTGGTGATTGTCGTATTGCTATTGCTGTTCTCAATCAATCAATCGTCTAACTCAATCGTGGAATCGAAACCTAGGATCCATATATATAGACAATGATGTTTCAGTTATTGGAAACACCGGATCTCTTGGGATTTGATTTGTTTCAGTTAAGGAATCATCGGATTTCTCGGGATTCACATAACTGCCTTGTTGACTTGTTGACTTGTACCACTTGTATAATACAAGTGTTTGGACTCCGCAGGAACATTGTCTTCAGTAGAAATTTGTTCTTCCGTAGATGATGTATTCTTCCGAAGGAAACTTAATTCTTCCGAAGGAAACTTGTTCTTCCGAAGGAGACGTTCTTACGAAGGAAGCGCTTCTGATTGTTCATCCGCAGAAGATCTTCGGATGTAGAAATTACTTGTAAAGAATATATCTACGGAAGAACAAAATGTTCATCTGTAGATGTTTCTTACACTTGGTCAATTTCATAAATTGACCAATTATAATGTTTGTACCTGCAACCATACATAAACCAACACATATAAAATTGGGTTAACCTATATATTTAATGCATACACAATGATGAATTACAAAAATTCATTACAGATATTAATTCAAGTACTAAGCCTATACATAATGACTAGATCTACTGATTCTAGACCTAACATGATCCTTTTAATCAAAAACTTTTGTCACCTCAGATGTGACCCATTTTACATTTAAAACACGTGTGGTCACCTCAGACGTGACCTTTTTAAGTGATTAAATCCCAGATGAAATTCCACTGCATAGTCCGACGATTAAAACTGAATTTGACTAAAAGTTAAAACAAAGTAAAACAACTCTAACTAAAAGATAAGACTGAACATATTTTTATGATTTTGTGTGAGGTGGAAATCCTAAGATAGATATCTAGCAGATTTCTTTCTAGAACAGTACAGCTTCAAGTTATTTTGACCATAACTGGTATGATTCATTATGGAATCATACAGGTAATCAAATCATTTGGCACATGTTACCAAAGCCTTTTGATGCTAGATTTTTGTTTTCATCAAGAGTCCTTAGCAAGTTTAGGAAATCATACTAGAGCTATAAGATGCACACACTGATTTGGACTTTCAAGAGTTGATGCCACGATGATTGCCAGTATACGTGTCCAGTTAAATCCATACACAGATTTTGACACAGATTGGTGATACGTTAAGTTTAATTATTTCAACCAGCATTTGTGGATCCCACACTTATGTGGTAATCAACATTCCTCAGGAGATTTCTGAGCGGTCTAAGGGTATTTTGACAAGAAGAAACTATTCTTAGAGCTTTCAAAGAGAAGCCAAGCCTCAGGTCAGTGCCACCACACAGCAGAGAGGCGGAAAACAACAATGAATTCTAGAATATGTAGGTTATGCTTATCCTCAGGTCAGTGCCACCGCACAGCAGAGAGGCACACAACCTATCTTCTTGTTAGAGCATTTTTCTTTTCTTTTTGCACGTAACGCACCAACAACATTTTTTATTAGCTTGATAGCGCTTACACATTTTTTTCGTGCTTTGCTCTTTTTATGGTCATGCGCACACATTTGTGGCGTTTATTTGCTCGTCACCCTTTATTGGAACTTAGTTGATTGTGTTAACCAGGGATAAGATCGGAACCCACAGCAAGTTGAACAATTTAGTTGGAATTTAAGTCACCAATGAGGTCTACTCATCTATTGTGTTGAATCTACCGACATATCATATAATGAACATGCAACCTCTGGGTCTACTTTCTTTATGTTACCTTATTAGCATACTAGTTTTACTATCATTTTTCCTTTTATTTTGCTTAGACTACTCAGACTTATACTTCGAATTTTGCATCTTAATTAGTTAAGTTCTTTTAAAGTCCGTTCCTGTGTACTATCATTTTCCATAAACATTGAATCAGTATCACAGATACGATCTCATTTCTATTAGCTAGACTGTCCTTCTTCCTCGTTTTTTTTAAGTACTGAAATTAAAACAACTAATTTTGATACTAATTTAACCTATTCTCCCCATAAAATTGTAAAACCGAAAATATTTTTTGCGTTTTTGGATTTTAACGAGACAGGAAATTAAAATAAGAAAAATAAAAGAATATAAAAGAAAATAAAAAGAAAATGTTGTCGGACTAAGCATTTTCATCCTCTGGAATGACATCACTTTTCTTTTTAACGCCGTTGACCTCTAATAAATATAGAAAACGTGGTTTATCAAAGGCTTTTGTGTAGAGGTCAGCGCATTGAAAATCCGTATTTATTTTAACAACTTCGATTAGATTCTTTTCAAAGCAATCACGTATAAAGTGATATTTAATACCGATGTGTTTGGTCTTAGGATGTTGGAACGGATTTTTTTGTAAGGGCTATTGCAGCAGAATTATCAACAAATATAGGAGTGTTAGAAAATTGCAAACCGTAGTCCCGCATCTGCTGTTGAATCCAGATGATTTGAGAACAGCAGCTTGCTGCAACAACATATTCAGCTTCACAAGTTGATAATGCAACTGATGTTTGCTTCTTACACTGCCACGTGACTAATCTTCGCCCAAAGAATTGACAACCTGCTGAGGTGGATTTGTAGTTCATTTTGCAGCCGCCATAATCAGAGTCACTGTACGCGGTAAGCTCAAAATCATCGTCATGAGGATACCACAACCCAAGAGTTGGTGTACCCTTCAGATAACGAAATATCCTCTTGACCCCTATAAGATGGTTAACTTTTGGTTTCGCCTGATATCTTGAACAAAGACACGTCGTGTACATGATATCTGGTCTTGAGGCAGTGAGGTACATGAGGGATCCAATCATTCCTTGGTACATGGTGGCATCGACCAGATCACCATTCTCGTCAGGTGCTACATCATGGTTTGTAGCAAGTGGAGTCCCAGCTGCGGAAGCATTCTCCATGTCAAACCGACTGAGAATATCCCCTACATACTTGGTCTGATGTAGAAATATCCCCTTTGGTGTTTGATCCACCTGTAACCCGAGAAAGAACTTCATTTCTCCCATGGCACTCATTTCAAATTCTGCCTTCATTACTGCTTCAAATTCTTTACATAAGTCTTCGTTCTTTGAACCGAAGATTATGTCATCAACATAAATCTGAACAAGCAGTAGATCACCATCCTTTTCTTTGATGAACATTGTACAGTCTATTACACCTCTGCAAAATCTGTGTTTCACAAGGTGAGTTGAGAGTTTTTCATACCATGCTCTCAAAGCTTGGTGAAGCCCGTAGATAGCCTTATCCAGTTTGTAAACTCTGTCCCGATGATATGGATCCTCAAATCCTTCAGGTTGACTGACATACACTGTTTCCCGGATTTCACCATGAAGAAATGCACTCTTTACATCCAGTTGATAGACTTTAATCTTCATGTAAGAGGCATAGGCTAGGAAGATACGGATGGCTTCCATTCTCGCCACAGGTGCAAATACTTCATTGTAATCAATTCCCTCGACTTGTCGAAATCCTTGAACTACAAGTCGAGCCTTGTTCCTGATGATGACACCTTGGTTATCTTTCTTACATTTCAAGACCCATTTGGTGCCAATGACCTTAGCACCTTTAGGTCTCTGTGCTGTCTCTATCAAGCTGCGATTCTTTCTCTCAACAACACCATTCATCTGAGGAGTGTAGGCGGAAGTGAACTGGTGCACAATTACCTTTTCTTTGTAGAAAGCCTCCATCCATTGGTTCGTGAACTCGGTTCCGTTGTCTGAGCGTACTTGTCTGACCTTCAACTTGTAGAGTGACTCCAGTGTAGTTACTAACTCTTTGAATGACTCAAATGTTTCTGATTTTGATTTCAGAAACATCACCCAAGAGAATCTTGAGTAGTCATCTGTAACTACATAGCAGTACAGGTCGCCTGCGATGCTTCTTGTACTGACTGGACCAAACAGATCCATGTGAAGAAGCTCAAGAGGCAGTTCAATGGAATGAACTTCTTTTCCTTATGAGACTTCTTCGTCTGTTTGCCTTTCTTGCAGGCGACACAAAAATCTGGGAGTTGGAAGTTTTTGACATTTACTCCTCGCACTAGATCATTCTAGATCAAGTGATTCATCTTCCGTGGATTGATGTGTCCCATTCTCCTATGCCAGGAGATAGAATCCTTCTCAGTAGCCTTTGACAAGAAGCACTGAACTTGATGATCTGTTGTAGAGGCCTTTGATAGATCCAAGACATAAGGTCATTATATCTTGAGGCACACATTAAGACTTGGTCCTCCGGGATCACATAGTCCTTTTTCAGGACATAGCACTTCTTGTTGTCGAATACTACCTTAAATCCTTTGTCACATATTTGGGATACAAAAAGTAAGTAGTTTTGAAGTTGTTGAACGTAGTTTACTTTATCAAACTTCACTTTCTGATTCCCCACTTCCCCTTGAGCTGTGATGTAACCTCCTTTATTTCCCGCAAAAGAAACATGACCTCCTTTAATTTGTTTGACGTTTGACACGAGTGCCCATTTCCAGTCATGTGCCTTGATGCTCCGCTATCTATGATCCAAGTGTTAGTTTCAGCACTATAGCGAACACCCTGCACATATAAAGGAAATGAGTAGTTTAGGTTAGGTACCCAAGCCTTAACTGGCTTGGGTGACCCAGAGGCATCACACATCATAAATTCAACCCATTGTCCATTTGAAGGCGAGGGCATATCATGCTTCTTACTGCTCTCAGTATCAGACACTTGATTAGATTTTTCTTTCCACATGCCAGTTTTGTGCAAGGCCTGTTTGTGATAAACAGATGACTGGTTTATGGTTTGAACTTTAGTTTCATTATTTCTTTTAGGTGGAGTAATAGAACTCCTTTTAGAGGAAATCTGTTTTGTATCATAAAGTTCAACTTTCTTTCTTGGTGTCTGATACTTAGGACAGTTAGAAGCGATGTGTCCTCTCTTTCCACAATTGTAGCACGATCGACCTTCAACATGTTGGGAAAGACGTCTTTGTGGGGAAGTGTGTGAGACCGGGGTGACTTTGGGCTTATTGGGTTTTGTCACTTCTTGTTTAGATGTTTTATCTTCTTTAACAAAATTAATTGTTTGAAACTTTTAACATCTTTACCCTTTTGTTTATTTGGACTTAGACATGAATCACGTGATTTGGTTAACTTGTTTGGTCTTTTTGTGTTCATTATTAGACGTTGTTGAACCTGACTTAACCTCAACCTTCTCAAATTGCTCATCCAAATTAACGATAGGCATTTTACCCTTAGATTTCAAAGTGTCCTCCTTCAGTTTAGTGACAGATTCCACCGTTTGACAAGTGGAATCTGGATCACTAACTAGAGGAGTGGTCACCACATTTTCCTTAATAGGATTGTTATTTACTGGTCGACATTTTCCTTAACACTAAATATGTTGTTGTTTAGCTTGAGTGTTAAATTCCGATCTCAGAACTATGAAATTACTCCCCCAAATCATTTCTTCAATATTTGCACACTAATATTGAAGATCATGTTAGGTTGGACTCACTTTAGTATAGTTGTTTTACTTTACATTGTAATATGACTTTTGTTAGTTTCCTTTTGTATGTTCTTAGTAATTAGCAGTTTTGGCAGTCCAGCGAAACTGTGAGCGAATCTATACATTCGCTCACAGTTTGGTGTTTTGGTTTACCCGGCGAACTTGTGTTCCGCCGGGCGAACTATAGTTTCGCCGCCGTGACAGTTTCGCCTTAGCGAAACTGTTAGCGAACTATGACTGCTATATATATACTTTTGTCATTTCACTTTGTAAGGTAAGCTTGCAAAACCCTATTGTGATCTCTGTTGCAAGCTACAATTCTAAGCAGTTTTCTCACTGAAATTTATTGTGCTTGTTGTTATTGATTTATTGTTCCTTTGAGTATCAAATATGTGTTAGATTCATCTTCTATATTCTCAATTGTTGTTGTTTAGCTTGATGTTGATATTGATCAATTCATCACTTCAATTGTACTGTTATTCGATCACATGGACCAACAATATTGTATCAGAGCCTTAGTGCTCTGATTTGTTGAGTTTTTTGTTGGTTTGGTCAATATCTTTTCAATCAATTTTCTTGGATTATCAGCTGTTTTTGGCATGGAAATGATTGAATTATGCTTGTTTTGATTGAGGAGATTCTACAATCATCAATCTCAAATTCATTGAGTTTTGGATGATTTCAGATTGATTTTGGGTGAAAAGGGTTTTGAGATCGACCAGCGAAACTATTGTTCTTACAGCGAAACTGTCATCATTTTTCAGCGAAATTATGATTATCTTGGATCAAAAGTTGTTTTCTGAGTTCTTTTCTGCAAATACTTCCTTGAACGACAGTTCATTAGTTGTTAGTGACCATCAACAAGCGAAATTGCTGTTCCGAATTTATTTCTGAACGAAAGTTCAAGCTTGTTTCCTGCGAAGTTAGCAGCGAAACTAAGCAAGTGGTTGTCTCTGTTCAAATCGAAAGTGCTGCTGAAATTGCTAGCGAAAGTGTTAGCTTCTGCGAAATTGTCACGAATGTACTGTTTCATTCAGCGAAATTGTTTATCCAAGTCACCTTTTTGATTTTTGCTGTTTTGTCAGGAAATTTCAACATTTCTGGAAATATCATGCATGATGGATCTTGTGATTTTTATTGAATCACTGGGTTCATGGGATTTCTCATTTGTCACATGAAATGTGATTTATTTATCGCTTATGACTTGCGCTTGATCTTAGCGATTAATTTTATTGAGACTTGTATTTTCTGGTTTTATTGTTTGCCTTTCTTTCAAAAGTTAAGACATGCTTTGCCGAAGTGCATTTCCTTGTTTAGTGCGAAACTCACTTGTGGTACTGCTGCGAATGCTAGCTTTACGTGTCAGGATTGAATTTTCAGCGAAACTGTTAAAGAACCTGTTTCTGCGTTTTTGCGAAGAATTATAAACATTTCTGCCGATATCATGTCGAAATTAACTACTCTTACACTTGCTGATCTTGAAAGTGTTGCTCCTAATAGACCTCCAAGACTCATTAATGGAGATAATTTTGAAGATTGGAAGAGATGTCTCAAAGCTTTCTTTTTCTACACAGATCATAATCAATGGGAATCGATTATTTCAGGTCCTCACATACCTACGGTTACTGTTGGTGATGTCGTTTCTCAGAACAAAGACCCATCTTCCTATACTGAAAGAGATCTGAAATTGATTGATCGTGATCAAAAGGCTTTTGGTGCTCTAACTCTCTGCTTGGCTCCAGACATCTACAACCGTTTTGCAGAGCATAAAAATGCTAAATCCCTTTATGATGCTCTCTGTGAATTCTATGATGGGAATGCAGATTTGGTAAAACAAGAGTATTCAGGCTGAAAAGGAGTTCAATTCATTTGTAGGATACAAGAATGAAAGTTTGACAGATCTTACAAATCGTTTCTTAACCGTCTCAAGCACTCTGAAGAAGTATGATGAAAGGCTCTCCAACAGTGAACAAGTTAATAGGCTTCTCGATTCTCTTCCACCACAGTGGAGTCTTCAAGTGAGAATGCTTAAACAAGAAAGAGGTTTTACAGATTATAAGCTGATGGATATCATTAACAAGTTGAAATCTTTTGAGTTGGATATGAAAAGAAGAGAATTTAACCAGACTATGATGCCCACATCTGGTTTTTCTCAAAATGCTGCTTTGTTGTCATCCGCTGCAAACTCTCACATTCAAAATCCAATTCAAGGAGGGAGCAATACAAGTAATTTCTCGAGTGGTAATAGTCATGTTGGAAAAGAATTGGGAAATTCTAAGGTCAATGCTGAAACTTCAATTCCATCTGAAACAATGGCTCTTTTTGGAATGTTTGTTCAGAGCTATGAAGCTCTTGTTGCTGGAGAATTGAAAGGTAAAGGAATGACTATGGAGGATATGTATCAGGTTGATCCTGATGATTTAGAAGAAACTGACATTCAATGGCAAATGGCGATGTTAACTTTAAGAGCCCGGAGATTCATGGAAAGAACAGGAAGAAAGAACTTTGGTGGTCAATCATCTACCTCAAAACTGGGATTTGATAAGTCAAAATTGAGGTGCTTTAATTGTAAACAATTGGGACATTTTAAACGTGAATGTCCATTACCAATTGTCACAGATCCTAGTAACACTGGAGTACCAAGATTGACAGCAGAGAAAGAAAAGGAAGAAGTAAATTCAAAAAAGGAGTCGGCCTTGATCTCAAACTTTGATTGGAGTGCAGAGGTGGAAGAAACAAGAACTGAGATAAATCACGCGTTAGTTGCTGAGGTTGTGGAAGGTAATGAAGTGGAAGTTGGTGAAGATGGATTTGTGTTGTTCAAGGAATTCAAAAGAGAAAACGAGTCTTTAGTAAAGGAGAAAAGAGAAGGCAGATGGAGATGGGAAAGAGGAAACTGCAGGTTCAATGAGAAAAGAAATTCAAAAATGAGATAGGAAAAGAGAAGGATGATGTTGCTGCTGCTACTGTTGAGGAAAGGAAATCAAGTACTCCAGTATGCATGTGCGATAAAGCTTTAGCTGCTGAAAGGATGGTAATGGGACTTCCATATGAGGTAATACAGGATATGTGCTCATCTGCTTGCAAAATTAGACTTTTTGGGATTTATAAGGCTAATCGTTTGTTAATTGATAATGAAAAGGATTTAAAACGAATTAATGATGAACTTAAAATGAATGAATCAAAATATTTTGTGAAATTAAATGAGGCTTTAAAAGAAACTGATCATTTAAAAGAATTGTTTTGGAAAGAAATGTAGAGATTAATACTTTGACTGAAAGAGTTGCTCTTGCTGAATTTGAAGCAAGCAAACTTCAGTCAAAGTTAGATAAATGGACTATTTCTGGAATGAAACATGATGATCTTTGTAAATCTCAACGGGGAGCAAGAATTAAAACAGGTTTGGGTTATGAAAATGTACAGGTTTATCCTCCACCTAGTACATACTGTTATTCTCCTATGCCTGTTCCTCATCCTTCTAATGATTTAATCAAATCAGATACTGACAGTATGTCTGCAGGTTTAGTCGGGAATAACTCTAAGTACATTCGTGAAGACTACGACTATGGACCAACTAGTGGGCTTGGATGCACTAGTTCTAGTACACCTGAAAATCAGCAGTCTGTTTTAGATAATAAGTCTAGTTTAAATTCAGTTTTTGTTTCTAGTTCAAATGTAACAGACTTGAATGTCTCATGTTCTCTTGATAGTTTTATTCCATCTTGTACTTCAAATCATGGTAGTGATGATTTTTGTTCTCGTAATGAATGTAATGCATCTGATCTTTCTCCAAAAACAACTGAGCAACTTAAAATTAATTGTTTCGAAAAGTTCTTTTCTCAACCTATTCCATCTTTCATACCATTAAATATGACATCATCAGAAAAATAGTTCGTCTTCATCTGACACCAGTACCAATGGTACAAGTTTTACAGATTTGTCAGAAGAATCATGTTCTAATTTTGTAAAGAAAAATTCTGATTCAAATAAACAACAACATCATGAGTTGTATGAGACATTCAGTGATGTTGATTCTAGTTTGTCTGAATGTGATGAGGAGATTATTATTGATCCTATTTTTACCTCATCACATCATAGACCTAGATTCAAACCTCATTGTTTCAGGTGTGGTCAAGAGGATCATCTTGTCAAAAATTGTCCTTGATTCAAGGATCCTCTAATAGGAATTGTTTTGGGAATAAATTGACAAAATTGGTTAATAATTTCTTCTGTAAAAAATCAGCTTCTTTAAAAGTAAAGTTGTTCAATCTTGGGTCCCTATTACTCCTGGCTAAGTGATTTGTTAATTCATTTCAGGAATCCTCTTCAAAGATTGTACACAGTTTGTGGCATGTTGATAGCGGATGTTCCAAGCATATGACGGGATTAAAGGATTTGTTGACCAATTATCGGATTATAGATGGAGGATATGTGGCGTTTGCTGGAAATAAGAAGGGTGGAAAAATGATTGGACAAGGAGAAGTTACCAATGGTTCTCTTACTCTAGAAAAAGTCAACCATGTTCCTGAATTGGCTTTTAATCTTCTGAGTGTTTCTCAAATTTGCGATAAAGACATTCCTGTTCTATTTAAATCTGACGAATGTTTATTTTTAAAATCAGAGATTGCCATTCCAGATGATTTAATTCTCATGCGTGCTCCAAGGAAACATGATACATATCTTCTTGATATGAATTCAAATGAGTCAAAGGCTACTGCAACTTGTCTTCTCTCAAAAGCATCAACCTCTGAGTCACTCTTGTGGCATCGTCGCTTAGGCCATGTCAATTTTAAGATAATTAATAAATTAGTAAAGAACAATCTTGTTAGAGGACTTCCTTTAAAAGATTTTTCTGTTAATGAAAATGCATGGCATGTGCCAAAGGGAAACAACATAAGAAACCTCATAAGCCCAAACTTTTAAATAGCATATCAAGTCCTCTTGAGTTGTTACATACTGATTTATTTGGGCCAATTAGTGTTAAATCAATTGCTAAAAAATCTTTTTGTCTTGTTGTTACAGATGATTTCTCAAGATATTCATGGGTGAGGTTTCTTGCACACAAAGGCGAAGTTGCAGAGGAATTGCAGAAATTAATTCTTTCTATCGAATCAATCAGTAAGAGAAGAGTTATGGGACTAAGAAGTGACAACGGCACTGAATTCAAAAATCAGATTCTTGATTCATTTTGTGCTCAAAAAGGGATTGTGAGACAATTTAGTGCTGCAAGAACACCCCAGCAGAATGGTATTGCAGAAAGAAAGAATCGCACTCTCGTGGAAGCTGCTCGTACAATGCTGATAGAATCCTCATTACCAATTATTTTCTGGGCTGAAGCTGTCAATTGTGCATCTTATGTTCTAAACAGGGTGCTAATTGTGAAAGATAAAGTGAAGACTCCTTATGAACTTTTTCATAAGAGGAAGCCACTAATTGATTTCTTTCGACCATTTGGCTGTTCTTGTACTCTTTTGAATACTCAATCTCAAAAGACAAAATTTGGTGCTGTTTCTGACGAGTGTTATTTTGTTGGATACTCTTCTTCACAAAAGGCGTACCGGGTTTATAACAAGAGAACACGTATTGTTCAAGAGTCATTCTATGTTGATTGGCAGGAATCCAATCCTTCTGAAGTTAAATCTGAACCTGCATGGTTCTTTGACTCCGATACGGTGTTCAATTCGTTTAATCTGCCAGTTTTCGATGATGATACATCAATTCCAAGTACTCAAACAAATATTATTTCATCATCTCCATCGTCTGTTCATCCACCTCGTTAGTAAATGATGCTGTTTCAACTGATGTCAGCTCTTCGTCTCCAATGCCTGATCAGGCTCCATCATCTGATTCTTTACCTCCTACATCTTCTATTTACCTGATCCAACACCTATCATTGATTCACCTTCATCTAATCTTTCACCAGCTATGGGTGATACTTCTTCAACCATCTTTCTTCTTCAAGTGATTACAAAACTCTGAAAGATCATCCACTTGATAATGTGATTGGATCTGTTTCTGATGGTGTTCGCACACGAAGTCAATCTGGTCTAATTAATGTTTGTCTTTTCTCATGCTTCATCTCTCAAATTGTCCCGAAAAATGTTCATGCTGCTCTACAAGATCCTTGTTGGGTAGAGTCTATGCAATTGGAACTTCAACAGTTCAGAAAGCTTAAGGTTTGGACCTTAGTTGATTTACCTCCTAACAAATATCCAATTGGTACAAAATGGGTGTTTAAGAACAAACCAGATGATCGGGGAGTGGTGGTGCGTAACAAATCTAGACTTGTAGTGCAAGGCTTTGCTCAAGAAGAAGGGATTGATTATACAGAAGTCTTTGCTCCAGTTGCTCGTCTTGAAGCAATCAGAATATTTCTTGCTCATGCTGCTCATAAACAATTCAAAGTTTATCAGATGGATGTGAAGTGTGCTTTTCTCTACGGAGACATTGATGAGGAGATATATGTGTGTCAACCACCAGGCTTTGAAGATCCTGATTTTCCTGATAAAGTGTATAAGCTTGATAAATCTTTGTATGGTCTTCATCAAGCACCCAGAATCTGGTATGAGACTCTTACGCAATATCTTCTAAGCAATGGTTACTCTCGTGGTACCATTGATATGACTTTATTCAAAAGAGAGGTGAATGGTGAAATGATCTTTGTCCAAGTGTACGTTGATGATATTATTTTTGGATCTACAAATTCTCAATTGTGTAGAGAGTTCGAAGAAGTTATGAGCCAAAGGTTTGAAATGAGTATGATGGGTGAAATGTGTTTCTTTCTTGATTGCAAGTTGAACAACAGCAAGAAGGAATTCTTATTCATCAGGAGAAGTATATTAAAGATATTTTGAAGAAATTTAAGATGGATGATGCTTCTACAGAGATGACTCCCTTTACGGCTCAGACCTGTCTCACTCACTCCGGATGAAAATGGAAAACCAGTTGATCCTCATCTTTTTAGGTCTATGATTGGCTCTCTCATGTATCTTACTGCAAGTCGTCCTGATATCACTTTCGCTGTTGGTTACTGTGCTAGATATCAGTCGGCTCCAAAGGAATCTCATGAGAAAGCTGTCAAAAGAATATTTCGTTATCTCAAAGGATCGTCTCGTCTAGGATTGTGGTATCCATATGGTGGGAATTTTGATTTACATGCTTACTCTGATAGTGATTCCAATGGTTGCAGGTTAAACAGAAAATCTGTGTCTGGCGGTTGTCAATATTTGGGAAATTGTTTGGTATCCTGGCAGAGCAAGAAACAAACTACTGTTTCTCTTTCTACAGGGGAAGCTGAATACATTGCTGCATCCAGCTGCTGTTCTCAAGTTCTCTGGATCCAACACCAAATGATTGATTATGGGATTAATTTTCTTCATACACCTTTATTCTGTGACAATGAGGCTGCCATTGGAATTGCTAAAAATCCCATTCATCATTCCCGCACCAAGCATATTGAAACACGAATTCATGCGATTCGTGATGCTCAAGAGAAGGGTTTCATTAATATTATACCCATCGATACAAAAAATCAAAAAGCTGATCTTTTCACAAAACATTTGATAAACCTCGTTTTTATGAATTGATTTCTATGCTTGGGTTAATATCTTTTTAAATTTTCATTTTCTATTTCTTTGATATTAAAAAAATTAAAAAAAATATAAATTATATATATCAAAATTTTTTGACTAACTTATAATAATAGAAATATGAAAATAAAAATTTGGGGGAGTAATTTCATAGTTCTGAGATCGGAATTTAACATGATGAGAAATGATTGTATATTCTCTAAGTATTTTTATATACATGACCGGTACTTCTATGAGAAATGATAGTAACTGATACTGGATTCTGTTTCACATTAAAAAAAAAGAAAATTGATCAGATTCTTTAACGATATGCTTGATAGACTCAGCCTGATGAATAAAGTAGACAGCAGCTTTATGATTAAATTAAACATCATGCTTAAGAATGTCTGGATTTACTCAATCGTTTTGGCTTGCACAAAAACTGAGTCCTGACAAAAATTGGATTGAGAATGAATCTTTCGTCCATTTTGCTTTGTTATGTCATCACCCAGAACCACCGCTGGTATGTTTGGTGTTAAGGTGTCATGTGTCTGTGCTTATCTCCTCTGCTGTACGTGAGTACTGACCTGGAGTGATGATCTCCTCTGCTGTACGATAGTACTGACCTGGAGCTCTCATCAGCACATGTTCAAATGGTTATCTCCTCTGTTATACGTGAGTATAGATCTGGAGCTCTCACCATTTTGATATAATTATGTCAAATCATCTTATCGATGAATTTCTCTCAGAATGAAATATTCTGTTTATAATCATTTGCACACTAACGCACAAGCCTTGTTCTATGAAGATTGATTCATAATTCAAGAAATCCTGAGGTTGGGTGAGGGTTTTTACCAAATGATTGTGGGGTCCTAACATTCTAAAGCATCTAATCGAACCTTAAACGAATCATAAGCTGTTTGTTGAAAAAGGATAAGGCATGAGTTTAAGTGGACAATTATATCAGCAATCGTTATTGATTTGTTCTAATTTCAGTTGTTTCTGTGCAGATTGTGATCAGATCTTGTATTCAGTATGATCTCATGACTGGTAGATGATTTTTGATCATCTTTATGTTCATAAATATTTAGAGAATGTGATCTCTGATTATTTTAGATCTCATTATGTGATGTGCTTCTTTGATTAAAAAAATTAATTAAAAAAAATAAAAATAAATAAAAAAATAAAATAAAAATAATAAATAATATATATAAATAAAATATATATATATATATAATATATATATATATATATATATATATATATAATTAAATATTGGTGCGAAATTATTCTTTCGCTAATAGCTTCGCAAAGCGAAACTGCAATCTCGCTAGGTTTGCTAATAAGTTGTTAACCAGTTATCTCCTAGCGAAATTACAGTTTCACTGGGCGAAACTGTAAATTCGCCTGACGAATTTATAGTTTCGCTGTCTGCGAAACTATTTGCTATATAAGTCATGTTTGCGAAATTTTCTCATAATTTCGCAAAATCGTTCAGTGTAGCACTTAGGGTTTCTCCGTGACTTTTGTTGGCGATTTTGATTTGTGTTTGTGTTTTGGACTGATTATTAGTGCTATTTGCTTCGCATGTGAGTTTCGAACCTTGATTCATCTTTTAATCTGGTTAAAATCATCTCCATTTAAGTAATCTTGATTGTGACTCTTCGGTGGGTTCGCTGTTCTTTCAGCGAAACTACTGATTCTTCTCTCTGAAATTGAACGAAAGTTCACTTCTTTTCAGCGAAACTGTAAAGTTATGCTGTCCGGGCGAACTTAACAGTTTCGCCATATTTTCTTTAATTTCGCAATGTCTGGTCTTTAACTTGCACAGTTTCGCTTGATCTTGTTTCTTCTGGACAGCGAAACTAATTTTAGAACAGCGAAACTAATTTGTAATAGCGAAACTAAGTTTGTGCTTGGAGAAACTAATTGCGAAACTTCTTTAATCTATACTAATCTTGCCGAAATTGCCTTTGTTCTGCGAAATATAAGTTTCAATGAGCGAAATTATAGTTTCGCTTGTCGAAATTGTTTGTTTTCTTTGTCGAAACTGCCTTTGTTCAGCGAAACTATCATGTCTTAGTGAGCGAAACTATTGTTTCGCTTGCCGAAACTGCTAGTTTCTTATGTTTTAGTCTTATTTTCTTATTTTCATTATTTCTCATTCAAATTTAATTGTTTCCTTTTCAGGTTATCATGGCAAATCTCAAATTTGATGAGAGGAATAACATCACTGCCATTTTAGACGATACTCTTCCCAAGGCAGCTGGATTTCGTGACTGTATCAGATGGCTTCAGAGATCACCTATTGCCTATGCTATTTCTCACTCACCTACTATTTATGATCTTCATATTAGAGATTTTTGGAGATCAGCAGAATACGATACTAGAGGAGATGTACAGAGAATCACAGCCAAAGTTATTGATCATGATGTGACTATTACTGCTGAGTGTTTCTAGGATTCTTAGACTAGATGATGATTCTGGAGATGAAGTGGATATGACAGAGTCTGAAGTGTTTCAAGCTTTCAGACGAATGGGGTATGAGGGACCAGCTTTTGGTTCAAGGAAAGAGATCAAAAAGTCTTTCTTATCTAAGGAGTGGAGATATATCGCTCATGTTTTTATTATGTGCTTAGATCACCGTAAAGGTGGATCCGATGGACTTAATCTCGATTGGGCTAAAGCTATGGTGCTATGTTGTAAAGGGAGAAGGCCAACAACATTGCTAGACTGATCTTTGCATGTATGGCAGAGAACGTGATGGCTGTGAAGAAAGACAAATGGCTATTATACCCTCGCTTTTCTTCAGATGATTTTTGATGATCTTATTCCTGATGTTCCAAAGCATGGTGAAATCAAGAGACTGGTGCAGATGAACCCTCGTATTTTTGCTGATTGCTGTGCTATCCGTCATGATTTTAGTGGTAAAATCACCCATCTTTGGGAGAATATGTATCCTCCAGAACGCTGGAATTATATCAGACGGGTTGATGAATCTGAAAGCAAAAGGGCTGAAGAAACAAGAGTGCAGCAAGCTGATGCAACTAAGAAAGGAAGAGATACGCGAAAGAAAAGGATTATGATTTTGAAGAGGATATTGATGCACAAGCAGAGGAGATCAGGGTAGAGAAAGAACGGAGATCTAAGAAGAAAACTGACTTTGTTGAGCCTGAGCGGAGAACAAACATCGACATGAGGGATTTACAGCCAGGAGAGAGGCTAGTGCGAATCTTGATCTTGATGAGGATGTGATACGTAATCTAAATACTTCATTGGCAAATGAGTTGAGTATGATCAAGACTAAACTGACGAATCAGGAGATCAGAGAAAGACAGAAGGATGAGGTGATTGAGGGAATGAAAGGATGTTGGTTGACCAAAATAAACTGATTAAGAGGTTGTTTGAGGAGATTACTCAGATGAAAGCTGCAGCCGGCCTACCTAGTCAACTGACTCAATCTGAGTTAGATGATTTGACTGA
Organism: Flaveria ramosissima; assembly: GCA_025215565.1. Lineage (NCBI taxonomy): Eukaryota > Viridiplantae > Streptophyta > Magnoliopsida > Asterales > Asteraceae > Flaveria > Flaveria ramosissima. The sequence continues at coordinate 85,423,395 of CM046037.1, forward strand.
TACATCTAAGTACTCATTCTTGAATGTGGGTACTTCATCTAAGGTAGGAGAGGGTACTTCTGGAGCAGCTAATACTGAAGAAGGAGAACAAGAGATCCCAAGAGAGGATGTTGGAAGGAATGAGGATGAAGATATTATTGAGGCTGGGTTTGTAAACTTGCAGTTTGATTTTGATAAGGATATTGTTGGTGAAGAAGTGGTTGTTACAGCTACCACTGAGGGAGTATCTGATAAAGGGAAAGTTTGGTTGATGAAGAGGAGGAGGATGAACAATTGGTAGACTATGATTCTGAACCAGAATTTTATGAAGTTGATGAGCGACCACTGATTTATGTTGCTAAGAAGGGAGAAGATGAAGCTGATGTGTTTGAAATGGACAAGAATGATTGGTTGGTCAAGGAAAAGGAGGTTGAAGAACTTACTCCTTTATTTCAAAATCTAGAAGGTTTAAGCAGGAAGGAAGCAGATAAGAAGATCATAAGTTGGTGCTACAATCCTAGCTTAAAGATGTTCATGATCAAAAGAAGAGGAGGAAATATCAGCTATATGCTTAAGAGGAAGGCTTTTAAGACCTTGCCCAAATGGGATTTGAGACGTTTGGCAACTTTGCCTTTGATCAATGCTCACTTAAGTGAAAGGGCATTATTTCTTGAGAAGGAAATCAAAAATGGACTTAATGATAATTTCGAGTCATTTGGATACATGAAAGCTGAAAGAAAAAGGTCAAAGAAAGATAAAGATTGGGAGACAGGCAAAGGAAGGATTGTACTGAGAGTCAAACCACCAAAGACTGTAAATAGGGTAAGATTGGCTGATCCTCTTCCCCAACAGCTACAGGACTTTGAAAAGTGGTTTTATGATAATAATACTGGAGAGGCGGTGATTAGAGCTAAACACGGAAAAGAGTTTAGGGTGTTTTACCCGATGGAGTTATTTAGCTTCAGTGATGAAGATCTTTTGGTTCTTTGTGAAAATCACATTAAGGCTGGGGCTGGAGAGGAAACAAGAAAAGAGGCCAGTCTGTTTATGAATGTTGCAAACAAGATAAGAGGAGTAAGGGCGGAGGTTAAGAGGTTAGCTGAAAAGGTGAGAGCCCAAGATGATTTTGCCATGGATGTTCAAGATATGACCAGGCAGTTTGCAAAGGCTAGTGGTCATTCTGAGGAAGCTAGTGATGCAGGAAAGAACCTTGGAGGATCAGTGGCTGAAGCTTCTGAAGATGTTGCTGCAGGAGGTGATGAAGATAGATCAACAGCAGCAGAGGAAACCGGAGCCGACGAGTCAAATCAAGAGAAGTGAAGATAGTGAGGTCCAACCTAGGGGAGTATTGAAGATCATGTTAGGTTGGACTCACTTTAGTATAGTTGTTTACTTTACATTGTAATAGGACTTTTGTTAGTTTCCTTTTGTATGTTCTTAGTAATTAGCAGTTTTGGCAGTCCAGCGAAACTGTGAGCGAATCTATACATTCGCTCACAGTTTGCTGTTTTGGTTTACCCGGCGAACTTGTGTTCTGCCGGGCGAAACTATAGTTTCGCCATGACAGTTTCGCCTGTAGCGAAACTGTCAGCGAAACTATGACTGCTATATATACTTTTGTCATTTCACTTTGTAAGGTAAGCTTGCAAAACCCTAATCGTGGATCTCTGTTGCAAGCTACCAATTCTAAGCAGTTTTCTCACTGAAATACTATTGTGCTTGTGTTATTGAGATATAAAAAAAGAAAAGAAAATTTGTTAAACATCTTATATAGCAAATAGTTTTGTTGACAGCGAAACTATAAAATTTTGTCAGGAGACATTTACAGTTTTCGATCACATGAAACTGTAATTTCGCTAGAGATAACTGGTTTAACAACCTTATAGCAAACTAGCGGGACTGCAGTTTCGCTTTGCGAAGCTATTAGCGAAAGAATAAATTTCGCACCAATTTTATTAATATATATATATAATATATATATATATATATATATATATATTGATAACACAAGCACAATAATATTTCAGTGAGAAAACTGCTTAGAATTGGTAGCTTGCAACAGAGATCCACGATTCGGGTTTTGCAAGCTTACCTTACAAAGTGAAATGACAAAAGTATATATAGCATCATAGTTTCGCTGACAGTTTCGCTACAGGCGAAACTGTCACGGTGAAACTATAGTTTCGCCCGACAGAACACAAGTTCGCCGGGTAAACCAAAAAACAAACTGTGAGCGAATGTATAGATTCGCTCACAGTTTCGCTGGACTGCCAAAACTGCTAATTACTAAGAACATACAAAAGGAAACTAACAAAAGTCCTATTACAATGTAAAGTAAACAACTATACTAAAGTGAGTCCAACCTAACATGATCTTCAATACTCCCCTAGGTTGGACCTCACTATCTTCACTTCTCTTGATTTGACTCGTCGGCTCCGTTTCCTCTCTGCTGCTGTTGATCTATCTTCATCACCTCCTGCAGCAATATCTTCAGAAGCTTCAGCCACTGATCCTCCAAGGTTCTTTCCTGCATCACTAGCTTCCTCAGAATGACCACTAGCCTTTGCAAACTGCCTGTCATATCTTGAACATCCATGGCAAAATCATCTTGGGCTCTCACCTTTTCAGCTAACCTCTTAACCTCCGCCCTTACTCCTCTTATCTTGTTTGCAACATTCATAAACAGACTGGCCTCTTTTCTTGTTTCCTCTCCAGCCCCAGCCTTAATGTGATTTTCACAAAGAACCAAAAGATCTTCATCACTGAAGCTAAATAACTCCATCGGGTCAAACACCCTAAACTCTTTTCCGTGTTTAGCTCTAATCAGCGCCTCTCTAGTATTATTATCATAAAACCACTTTTCAAAGTCCTGTAGCTGTTGGGGAAGAGGATCAGCCAATCTTACCCAATTTACAGTCTTTGGTGGTTTGACTCTCAGTACAATCCTTCCTTTGCCTGTCTCCCAATGTTTATCTTTCTCTGACCTTTTTCTTTCAGCTTTCATGTATCCAAATGACTCGAAATTATCATTAAGTCCATTTTTGATTTCCTTCTCAAGAAATAATGCCCTTTCACTTAAGTGAGCATTGATCAAAGGCAAAGTTGCCAAACGTCTCAAATCCCATTTGGGCAAGGTCTTAAAAGCCTTCCTCTTAAGCATATAGCTGATATTTCCTCCTCTTCTTTTGATCATGAACATCTTTAAGCTAGGATTGTAGCACCAACTTATGATCTTCTTATCTGCTTCCTTCCTGCTTAAACCTTCTAGATTTTGAAATAAAGGAGTAAGTTCTTCAACCTCCTTTTCCTTGACCAACCAATCATTCTTGTCCATTTCAAACACATCAGCTTCATGTTCTTCCCCCTTCTTAGCAACATAAATCAGTGGTCGCTCATCAACTTCATAAATTCTGGTTCAGAATCATAGTCTACCAATTGTTCATCCTCCTCCTCTTCATCAACCAACTCTTTCCCTTTATCAGATACTCCCTCAGTGGTAGCTGTAACAACCACTTCTTCACCAACAATATCCTTATCAATATCAAACTGCAAGTTTACAAAAACCCAGCCTCAATAATATCTTCATCCTCATTCCTTCCAACATCCTCTCTTGGGATCTCTTGTTCTCCTTCTTCAGTATTAGCTGCTCTAGAAGTACCCTCTCCTACCTTAGATGAAGTACCCACATTCGAGAATGAGTACTTAGATGTATCAGTCAAATCATCTAACTCAGATTGAGTCAGTTGACTAGGTAGGCCGGCTGCAGCTTTCATCTGAGTAATCTCCTCAAACAACCTCTTAATAAGTTTATTTTGGTCAACCAACATCCTTTTCATTCCCTCAATCACCTCATCCTTCTGTCTTTCTCTGATCTCCTGATTCGTCAGTTTAGTCTTGATCATACTCAACTCATTTGCCAATGAAGTATTTAGATTACGTATCACATCCTCATCAAGATTCGCACTAGCCTCTCTCCTGGCTGTAAATCCCTCATGTCGATGTTTTGTTCTCCGCTCAGGCTCAACAAAGTCAGTTTTCTTCTTAGATCTCCGTTCTTTCTCTACCCTGATCTCCTCTGCTTGTGCATCAATATCCTCTTCAAAATCATAATCCTTTTCTTTCGCGTATCTCTTCCTTTTCTTAGTTGCATCAGCTTGCTGCACTCTTGTTTCTTCAGCCCTTTTGCTTTCAGATTCATCAACCCGTCTGATATAATTCCAGCGTTCTGGAGGATACATATTCTCCCAAAGATGGGTGATTTACCACTAAAATCATGACGGATAGCACAGCAATCAGCAAAAATACGAGGGTTCATCTGCACCAGTCTCTTGATTTCACCATGCTTTGGAACATCAGGAATAAGATCATCAAAATCATCTGAAGAAAGCGAGGGTATAATAGCCATTTGTCTTTCTTCACAGCCATCACGTTCTCTGCCATACATGCAAAGATCAGTCTAGCAATGTTGGCCTTCTCCCCTTTACAACATAGCACCATAGCTTTAGCCCAATCGAGATTAAGTCCATCGGATCCACCTTTACGGTGATCTAAGCACATAATAAAAACATGAGCGATATATCTCCACTCCTTAGATAAGAAAGACTTTTTGATCTCTTTCCTTGAACCAAAAGCTGGTCCCTCATACCCCATTCGTCTGAAAGCTTGAAACACTTCAGACTCTGTCATATCCACTTCATCTCCAGAATCATCATCTAGTCTAAGAATCCTAGAAACACTCTCAGCAGTAATAGTCACATCATGATCAATAACTTTGGCTGTGATTCTCTGTACATCTCCTCTAGTATCATATTCTGCTGATCTCCAAAAATCTCTAATATGAAGATCATAAATAGTAGGTGAGTGAGAAATAGCATAGGCAATAGGTGATCTCTGAAGCCATCTGATACAGTCACGAAATCCAGCTGCCTTGGGAAGAGTATCATCTAGAATGGCAGTGATGTTATTCCTCTCATCAAATTTGAGATTTGCCATGATAACCTGAAATGAAAAACAATTAAATTTGAATGAGAAATAATGAAAATAAGAAATAAGACTAAAACATAAGAAACTAGCAGTTTCGGCAAGCGAAACAATAGTTTCGCTCACTAAGACATGGTAGTTTCGTTGAACGAAGACAATTTCAACAAGAAAACAAACAATTCGACAAGCGAAACTATAATTTCGCTCATTGAAACATATTATTTTCGCAGAACCAAGGCAATTTCGGCAAGATTAGTATAGATTAAAGAAGTTTCGCATTTAGTTTCTCCAAGCACAAACTTAGTTTCGCTATTACAAATTAGTTTCGCTGTTCAAAAGAAAAGAAGATCAAGCGAAACTGTGCAAGTTAAAGACCAGACATTGCGAAATTAAAGAAATATGGCGAAACTGTTAAGTTCGCCCGGACAGCATACCTTTACAGTTTCGCTGAAAAGAAGTGAACTTTTCGTTCAATTTCGCAGAAGAATCAGTAGTTTCGCTGAAAGAACAGCGAACCCACCGAAGAGTCACAATCAAGATTACTTAAATGGAGATGATTTTAACCAGATTAACATATGAATCAAGGTTCGAAACTCACATGCGAAGCTAATAGCACTAATAATCAGTCCAAAACACAAACACAAATCAAAATCGCCAACAAAAGTCACGGAGAAACCCTAAGTGCTACACAGAACGATTATGCGAAATTATGAGAAAAATTTCGCAAACATGACTTATATAGCAAATAGTTTCGCAGACAGCGAAACTATAAATTCGTCAGGCGAATTTACAGTTTCGCCCAGTGAAACTGTAATTTCGCTAGGAGATAACTGGTTAACAACTTATTAGCAAACCTAGCGAGATTGCAGTTTCGCTTTGCGAAGCTATTAGCGAAAGAATAATTCGCACCAATATTTAATTAATATATATATATATATATATATATATATATCTATATATATATATAGTATTATAATATATCTATCTATATATATATATATATATATATATATATCTATCTTATTATTTTTTATTTTATTTTTATTTTATTTTTTTTTAATTTTTTTAATTAAATTTTTTTTAATCAAAAGAAGCACATCACATAATGAGATCTAAAATAATCAGAGATCACATTCTCTAAATATTTATGAACATAAAGATGATCAAAAATCATCTACCAGTCATGAGATCATACTGAATACAAGATCTGATCACAATCTGTACAGAAACAACTGAAATTAGAACAAATCAATAACGATTGCTGATATAATTGTCCACTTAAACTCATGCCTTATCCTTTTTCAACAAACAGCTTATGATTCGTTTAAGGTTCGATTAGATGCTTTAGAATGTTAGGACCCCACAATCATTTGGTAAAAACCCTCACCCAACCTCAGGATTTCTTGAATTATGAATCAATCTTCATAGAACAAGGCTTGTGCGTTAGTGTGCAAATGATTATAAACAGAATATTCATTCTGAGAGAATTCATTGATAAGATTTTGACATAATTATATCAAAATGGTGAGAGCTCCAGATCTATACTCACGTATACAGAGGAGATAACCATTTGAACATGTGCTGATGAGAGCTCCAGGTCAGTACTATCGTACAGTAGAGGAGATCATCACTCCAGGTCAGTACTCACGTACAGCAGAGGAGATAAGCACAGACACATGACACCTTATACAAAACTTACGAGCGGTGGTTCTGGGTGATGACATAACAAAGCAAAATGGACGAAAGATTCATTCTCAATCCAATTTTTGTCAGGACTCAGTTTTTGTGCAAGCCAAAACGATTGAGTAAATCCAGACATTCTTAGGCATGATGTTTAATTTAATCATAAAGCTGCTGTCTACTTTATTATTCATCAGGCTGAGTCTATCAAGCATATCGTTAAAGAATCTGATCAATTTTCTTTTTTTTTTAATTGTGAAACAGAATCCAGTAACAGTTCCTATCATTTCTCCATAGAAGTACCGGTTAGGTATATAAAAATACTTAGAGAATATACAATCATTTCTCATCATGTTAAATTCCGATCTCAGAACTATAAATTACTCCCCCAAATTTTTATTTTCATATTTCTATTATTATAAGTTAGTCAAAAAATTTTGATATATATAATTTTATATTTTTTTTTAATTTTTTTTTAATATCAAAGAAATAGAAAATGAAAATTTAAAAAGATATTAACCCAAGCATAGAAATCAATTCATAAAAACAAGGTTTATCAAATGTTTTTGTGAAAAGATCAGCTTTTTGTTTTTTGTATCAATGGGTATAATATTAATGAACCACCCTTCTCTTGAGCATCACGAATCGCATGAATTCGTGTTTCAATATGCTTGGTGCGGGAATGATGAATGGGATTTTTAGCAATTTCAATGGCAGCCTCATTGTCACAGAATAAGGTGTATGAAGAAAATTAATCCCATAATCAATCATTTGGTGTTGGATCCAGAGACTTGAGAACAGCAGCTGGATGCAGCAACGTATTCAGCTTCCCCTGTAGAAAGAGAAACAGTAGTTTGTTTCTTGCTCTGCCAGGATACCAAACAATTTTCCCAAATATTGACAACCGCCAGAAACAGATTTTCTGTTTAACCTGCAACCATTGGATCACTATCAGAGCAAGCATGTAAATCAAAATTCCCACCATATGGATACCACAATCCTAGACGAGACGATCCTTTGAGATAACGAAATATTCTTTTGACAGCTTTCTCATGAGATTCCTTTGGAGCCGACTGATATCTAGCACAGTAACCAATAGCGAAAGTGATATCAGGACGACTTGCAGTAAGATACATGAGAGAGCAATCATAGACCTAAAAAGATGAGGATCAACTGGTTTTCCATTTTCATCCGGAGTGAGACAGGTTTGAGCCGTAAAGGGAGTCATCTCTGTAGAAGCATCATCCATCTTAATTTCTTCAAAATATCTTTAATATACTTCTCCTGATGAATAAGAATTCCTTCTTGCTGTTGTTCAACTTGCAATCCAAGAAAGAAACACATTTCACCCATCATACTCATTTCAAACCGTTGGCTCATAACTTCTTCGAACTCTCTACACAATTGAGAATTTGTAGATCCAAAATAATATCATCAACGTACACTTGGACAAAGATCATTTCACTATTCACCTCTCTTTTGAATAAAGTCATATCAATGGTACCACGAGAATAACCATTGCTTAGAAGATATTGCGTAAGAGTCTCATACCAGATTCTGGTTGCTTGATGAAGACCATAGAAAGATTTATCAAGCTTATACACTTTATCAGGAAAATCAGGATCTTCAAAGCCTGGTGGTTGACACACATATATCTCCTCATCAATGTCTCCGTAGAGAAAAGCACACTTCACATCCATCTGATAAACTTTGAATTGTTTATGAGCAGCATGAGCAAGAAATATTCTGATTGCTTCAAGACGAGCAACTGGAGCAAGACTTCTGTTATACTCAATCCCTTCTTCTTGAGCAAAGCCTTGCACTACAAGTCTAGATTTGTTACGCACCACCACTCCCCGATCATCTGGTTTGTTCTTAAACACCCATTTTGTACCAATTGGATATTGTTGAGGGTAAATCAACTAAGGTCCAAACCTTAAGCTTTCTGAACTGTTGAAGTTCCAATTGCATAGATTCTACCCACAAAGGATCTTGTAGAGCAGCATGAACATTTTTCGGGACAATTTGAGAGATGAAGCATGAGAAAAAACAAACATTAATTAGACCAAATTGACTTCGTGTGCGAACACCATCAGAAACAGATCCAATCACATTATCAAGTGGATGATCTTTCAGAGTTTTGTAATCACTTAAAGAAGAATAGATGGTTGAAGAAGTATCACCCATAGCTGGTGAAAGAGTAGATGAAGGTGAATCAATGATAGGTGTTGGATCAGGTAAATTAGAAGATGTAGGAGGTAAAGAATCAGATGATGGAGCCTGATCAGGCATTGGAGACGAAGAGCTGACATCAGTTGAACCAGCATCATTTACTAACGAGGTGGATGGAACAGACGATGGAGATGATGAAATAATATTTGTTTGGTACTTGGAATTGATGTATCATCATCGAAAACTGGCAGATTAACGAATTGAACACCGTATCGGAGTCAAAGAACCATGCAGTTCAGATTTAACTTCAGAAGGATTGGATTCCTGTCAATCAACATAGAATGACTCTTGAACAATACGTGTTCTCTTGTTATAAACCCGGTACGCCTTTTATGAAGAAAGTATCCAACAAAATAACACTCATCAGAAACAGCACCAAATTTTGTCTTTTGAGATTGAGTATTCAAAAGAGTACAAGAGCAGCCAAATGGTCGAAAGAAATCAATTAGTGGCTTCCTCTTATGAAAAGTTCATAAGGAGTCTTCACTTTATCTTTCACAATTAGCACCTTGTTTAGAACATAAGATGCACAATTGACAGCTTCAGCCCAGAAAATAATTGGTAATGAGGATTCTAGCAGCATTGTACGAGCAGCTTCCACGAGAGTGCGATTCTTTCTTTCTGCAATACCATTCTGCTGGGGTGTTCTTGCTGCACTAAATTGTCTCACAATCCCTTTTTGAGCACAAAATGAATCAAGAATCTGATTTTTGAATTCAGTGCCGTTGTCACTTCTTAGTCCCATAACTCTTCTCTTACTGATTGATTCGATAGAAAGAATTAATTTCTGCAATTCCTCTGCAACTTCGCCTTTGTGTGCAAGAAACCTCACCCATGAATATCTTGAAAAATCATCTGTAACAACAAGACAAAAAGATTTTTTGCAATTGATTTAACACTAATTGGCCCAAATAAATCAGTATGTACAACAACTCAAGAGGACTTGATATGCTATTTAAAAGTTTGGGCTTATGAGGTTTCTTATGTTGTTTCCCTTTGGCACATGCCATGCATTTTTCATTAACAGAAAATCTTTTAAAGGAAGTCCTCTAACAAGATTGTTCTTTACTATTTATTAATTATCTTAAATTGACATGGCCTAAGCAACGATGCCACAAGAGTGACTCAGAGGTTGATGCTTTTGAGAGAAGACAAGTTGGCAGTAGCCTTTGACTCATTTGAATTCATATCAAGAAGATATGTATCATGTTTCCTTGGAGCACGCATGAGAATTAAATCATCTGGAATGGCAATCTCTGATTTTAAAAATAAACATTCGTCAGATTTAAATAGAACAGGAATGTCTTTATCGCAAATTTGAGAAACACTCAGAAGATTAAAAGCCAATTCAGGAACATGGTTGACTTTTTCTAGAGTAAGAGAACCATTGGTAACTTCTCCTTGTCCAATCATTTTTCCACCCTTCTTATTTCCAGCAAACGCCACATATCCTCCATCTATAATCCGATAATTGGTCAACAAATCCTTTAATCCCGTCATATGCTTGGAACATCCGCTATCAACATGCCACAAACTGTGTACAATCTTTGAAGTGGATTCCTGAAATGAATTAACAAATCACTTAGCCAGGAGTAATAGGGACCCAGATTGAACAACTTAACTTTTAAAGAAGCTGATTTTTTACAGAAGAAATTATTAACCAATTTTGTCAATTTATTACCAAACACACTTCCTATTAGAGGATCCTTGAATCATGGACAATTTTTGACAAGATGATCCTCTTGACCACAGCTGAAACAATGAGGTTTGAATCTAGGTCTATGATGTGATGAGTAAAAATAGGATCAATAATAATCTCCTCATCACATTCAGACAAACTAGAATCAACATCACTGAATGTCTCATACAACTCATGATGTTGTTGTTTTTTGAATCAGAATTTTTCTTTACAAAATTAGAACATGATTCTTCTGACAAATCTGTAAAACTTGTACCATTGGTACTGGTGTCAGATGAAGACGAACTGCATTTTTCTGATGATGTCATATTTATGGTATGAAAGATGGATAGGTTGAGAAAAGAACTTTTCGAAACAATTAATTTTAAGTTGCTCAGTTGTTTTTTGAGAGAAGATCAGATGCATTACATTCATTACGAACGAGACAAAATCATCACTACCATGATTGAAGTACAAGATGGAATAAAACTATCAAGAGAACATGAGACATTCAAGTCTGTTACATTTGAACTAGAAACAAAAACTGAATTTAAACTAGACTTATTATCTAAAACACAACTGCTGATTTTCAGGTGTACTAGAACTAGTGCATCCAAGCCCACTAGTTTGGTCCATAGTCGTAGTCTTCACGAATGTACTTAGAGTTATTCCCGACTAAACCTGCAACATACTGTCAGTATCTGATTTGATTAAATCATTAGAAGGATGAGGAACAGGCATAGGAGAATAACAGTATGTACTAGGTGGAGGATAAACCTGTACATTTTCATAACCCAAACCTGTTTTAAAATTCTTGCTCCCGCCCGTTGAGATTTACAAAGATCATCATGTTTCATTCCAGAAATAGTCCATTTATCTAACTTTGACTGAAGTTTGCTTGCTTCAAATTCAGCAAGAGCAACTCTTTCAGTCAAAGTATTAATCTCTATTTCTTTCCAAAACAATTCTTTTTAATGATCAGTTTCTTTTAAAGTCTCATTTAATTTCACAAAATATTTTGATTCATTCATTTTAAGTTCATCATTAATTCGTTTTAAATCCTTTTCATTATCAATTAACAAACGATTAGCCTTATAAATCCCAAAAAGTCTAATTTTGCAAGCAGATGAGCACATATCCTGTATTACCTCATATGGAAGTCCCATTACCATCCTTTCAGCAGCTAAAGCTTTATCGCACATGCATACTGGAGTACTTGATTTCCTTTCCTCAACAGTAGCAGCAACATCATCCTTCTCTTTTCCTATCTCTTTTGAATTTCTTTTTTCATTTGAACCTGCAGTTTCCTCTTTCCCATCTCCATCTGCCTTCTCTTCTTTCTCCTTTACTAAAGACTCGTTTTCTCTTTTGAATTCCTTGAACAGCACAAATCCATCTTCACCAACTTCCACTTCATTACCTTCCACAACCTCAGCAACTAACATGTGATTTATCTCAGTTCTTGTTTCTTCCACCTCTGCACTCCAATCAAAGTTTGAGATCAAGGCCGACTCCTTTTTGAATTTACTTCTTCCTTTTCTTTCTCTGCTGTCAATCTTGGTACTCCAGTGTTACTAGGATCTGTGACAATTGGTAATGGACATTCACGTTTAAAATGTCCCAATTGTTTACAATTAAAGCACCTTAAATTTGACTTATCAAATCCCAGTTTTGAGGTAGATGATTGACCACCAAAGTTCTTTCTTCCTGTTCTTTCCATGAATCTCCGGGCTCTTAAAGTTAACATCACCATTTGCCATTGAATGTCAGTTTCTTCTAAATCATCAGGATCAACCTGATACATATCCTCCATAGTCATTCCTTTACCTTTCAATTCTCCAGCAACAAGAGCTTCATAGCTCTGAACAAACATCCAAAAAGAGCCATTGTTTCAGATGGAATTGAAGTTTCAGCATTGACCTTAGAATTTCCCAATTCTTTTCCAACATGACTATTACCACTCGAGAAATTACTTGTATTGCTCCCTCCTTGAATTGGAATTTGAATGTGAGAGTTTGCAGCGGATGACAACAAAGCAGCATTTTGAGAAAAACCAGATATGGGCATCATAGTCTGGTTAAATTCTCTTCTTTTCATATCCAACTCAAAAGATTTCAACTTGTTAATGATATCCATCAGCTTATAATCTGTAAAACCTCTTTCTTGTTTAAGCATTCTCACTTGAAGACTCCACTGTGGTGGAAGAGAATCGAGAAGCCTATTAACTTGTTCATTGTTGGAGAGCCTTTCATCATACTTCTTCAGAGTGCTTGAGACGGTTAAGAAACGATTTGTAAGATCTGTCAAACTTTCATTCTTGTATCCTACAAATGAATTGAACTCCTTTTCAGCCTGAATACTCTTGTCTTTTACCAAATCTGCATTCCCATCATAGAATTCACAGAGAGCATCATAAAGGGATTTAGCATTTTTATGCTCTGCAAAACGGTTGTAGATGTCTGGAGCCAAGCAGAGAGTTAGAGCACCAAAAGCCTTTTGATCACGATCAATCAATTTCAGATCTCTTTCAATATAGGAAGATGGGTCTTTGTTCTGAGAAACGACATCACCAACAGTAACCGTAGGTATATGAGGACCTGAAATAATCGATTCCCATTGATTATGATCTGTGTAGAAAAAGAAAGCTTTGAGACATCTCTTCCAATCTTCAAAATTATCTCCATTAATGAGTCTTGGAGGTCTATTAGGGGCCACACTTTCAAGATCAGCAAGTGTAAGAGTAGTTAATTTCGACATGATAGTTTCGGCAGAAATGTTTATAATTTCGCTGACAAATTTGCAGAAAAAGGTGACTTGGATAACAATTTCGCTGAAACAGTACTTTCGCTGACAATTTCGCAGAAGCTAACACTTTCGCTAGCAATTTCAGCAGCACTTTCGCTTGAACAGAGACACCACTTGCTTAGTTTCGCTGCTAACTTCGCAGGAAACAAGCTTGAACTTTCGTTCCGAAATAAATTCATTCAGCAGCAATTTCGATTGTTGACTGGTCACTAAACACTAATGAACTTTCGTTCAAGGAAGTAGTTTCGCAGAAACTCTAGAAAACAACTTCTGATCCAAGATAACTCATAATTTCGCTGAAAGATGATGACAGTTTCGCTGTAAGAACAATAGTTTCGCTGGTCGATCTCAAAACCCTTTTTCACCTCAAAATCAATCTGAAATCATCCAAAACTCAATGAATTTGAGATCTGATGATTGTAGAATCTTCCTCAATCAAAAACAAGCATAATTCAATCAATTTCCATACCAAAAACAGCTGATAATCCAATGAAAATTGATTGAAACTAGATATTGACCAAAACCACAAAAACTCAACAAATCAAGAGCACTAAGGCTCTGATACCATATTGTTGGTCCATGTGATCGAATAACAGTACAATTGAAGTGATGAATTGATCAATATCAAACACTCAAGCTAAACAACAACAATTGAGAATATAGAAGATGAATCTAACACATATTTGATACTCAAAGGAACAATATCAATCAATAACAACAAGCACAATATATTTCAGTGAGAAAACTGCTTAGAATTGGTAGCTTGCAACAGAGATCCACGATTAGGGTTTTGCAAGCTTACCTTACAAAGTGAAATGACAAAAGTATATATAGCAGTCATAGTTTCGCTGACAGTTTCGCTACAGGCGAAACTGTCACGGCGAAACTATAGTTTCGCCCGGCAGAACACAAGTTCGCCGGGTAAACCAAAACAGCAAACTATGAGCGAATGTATAGATTCGCTCACAGTTTCGCTGGACTGCCAAAACTGCTAATTACTAAGAACATACAAAAGGAAACTAACAAAAATCCTATTACAATGTAAAGTAAACAACTATACTAAAGTGAGTCCAACCTAACATGATCTTCAAGATCTCATGTAGTGGTGGAACCACTTTGTAACCTAATCCCTCCGCGTTATTTCGTTCTTTCACTAAGCTTTTAACTATGTGAGAAGAACTAGTCCAACTGTGGAGTTTTAGTTTAATGAATTTACTTCGACTTCCAAAACTGCTTTTTCCTTTTTAGTTTCTTCAAGGAAGTTTAAATAGAACTTAATGTCATTTGCTTGGTTAAAAGCCATAACTTCAGTTTCCCTAAGTTGTTTATTTAACAGTTCTATTTTCTCTTTGTAATTTTGTTCATTTTGTTTTAAAACGCGATTTGCTTCTGTGTGTAGATACATGTGTACCTAGTTTCTGAGCTTAATGTAATATGTCTTTATTGTTTTACACATATGTAATTGAATGGGTACTTAATGAAATACAATGTGTGGTTGTGCTTATAATGTTTATTATTTCATTGTTTAGTAGTTTGACGCTTATTGAACTGACTATATAGGTTTGTGGTTGTTTGAATGAATCTTGATAATGTAATGATTAATAAATACATTCAAACTTAGTAATATGAAGTTCCCATGCGAATGGCCCATGCTAATGGACCATACGCATGAACAACTTCATGCGAATGACTCAGTCGCACGATTGAACCAGGAGACTGGATCAGTCGCACGAGTATAACATGAGATTGACTCAGTCGCACGACTGAACACTCAGTCGTGCGAATGGATCAACCGCATGGCTCAATCGCATGACTGAACCATGCTAATGGTTCAGTCGCCCGAATGAGAAACCCTAACCTATAAATACCACTTAATTCGTGGAAAAACGTAAGAATTCAGAACACTTCGACTACAGACGTACCCTAGCCGTCCAGAGACCTCTAAGAACCTGTTCCAAGTTCATAGATCGCACTAGATCGATTCCATATCATTCTTAACGTTTAGATTCAATTCATAATTGATTCTACGTGCGTTCTCACTGATTGGATCGCCAATCAAATAGGATTCCGCACTATTTGATTCGGTATACATGTTAATCAGTTAGTATTTCGTTCAATACACGATCCTAACAAGTGGTATCAGAGCTTTGGCTCTTGATTTACGTGTGATTCAATCGTTTTTGATACAGCAGGGAGAGATTCAAGGATTCAAAACCTACTGCTTCTGGAGAGTGAAGTAGGGAATCACAACAAACCCCCTAAGCTAATCACGTTAGATGAATTCCCACACTGGAAGCAACGTTTCGATATCTACTTAAATGGAGTAGATCCCAATATGTGGGAATCAATTGAGACGGGGTATAGTATGCCAGTAGGTGCTGATGGAGTCAAACTTACACTAGGTGGCATGACTGATGGACAAAAGGTCAAGTACAATGCTGAAAAGAGGATTTATGCTCTGCTTACTCAGTCAATTCCTAAGGACATCTTCCATCAATTTTCTAAGAACAAGCAAGCAAAGAAGCTGTTGGATGAATTGGAAAAACGGTATGACGAGAATGCGTCATTAAAAGCTATAAAGGATGAAGAGTTGAAGAAGGAGTTCGACAACTTCTCATCGATGGATAATGAGAGCTTGGATGACGTCATCGATCGGTTCTACCACTTGATGAGTGAGCTGCATACTCATGGAGTTACAACGACCATGGAGAACAAGGTGTCAAACTTCGCAGATGGGTTGCCTGAGAAGTGGGCTTCCTTTGTCTCAAATATCAGACAGAATGGTATGCTACTGAAGTTAGATATAAATGATTTCATTCTGAAGCTGAGAGAGGAAGCATTAAGGATGAAATACCGGGCACAAAAGTCGTCTTATACTCAGAATCCGGCACTGTATAACGCGACTCCACAAGCCAAAACGTCTGGAGCACCACTTCAGACAGCTTTTGTGTCAAGTTCAGCTGGTCCTTCTCAAGCCTCTACTTCAGAGTCAGAAACGTCAGGGTCGTCTGGTACCCAATACATTGCATCTGAAGCAAATGCTACAAAACTGAAGACCGAGAATCTCGGTAACGTGACAGTAGAAGTAGCAAGAGAGCACATGGATCTCTTAGCAGTTGTAGTCCACTCCTATGATGGACTAGTTGCTGGGAGAATTGGGAACTGCCATCTGGAAGACGAGGACTACGAGAAGGTAGATGAGACAGAGCTGGAAAGGATGGATATAATGTGGCCTTAGCAAGTGTTGTCCGGAGAGCTAATAAGTTTGTCAAGAAGACCGGACAAAACTTGGTTGCAACTAAGGACACTACCTTTGGTTTCGACAAGACAAAGGTGACCTGTTTCAACTGTGGAGAAAAGGGACACTTCAAACGAGAGTGTGTGAAGCCCAAGAAACTGGAAACGGGAATCCGTTCTCGTCCTTCACTCGTCAAGAGAAGCCAACAAGCAGTCCTACTTCATCAAGCAAGGATCCTAAAGCCTTGACTACCCATGATGACGAGGGACAGGACTGGAGCTTTCGGTTTGTCTCTCCGGGAGAATCCAACATTGCTAGTGTTGAGGATTTAGATGATGATTTAGCTAGTGAAGAAGATATTGCAGTGGAACTCGCGATGTCAAACATTGAAGAGACTGCAACTGAGGTCAATTACATGCCTGAAGAAGGGATAACTACAACAACATCAGAATCACCAAAACCAGAAACACCAGACTCTGCTTTGATGGGTGATTCATCATAACCTTCTCAGGGTGTTCGCTATAGTGCTGAAACCAACACGTAGATTGTCGATAGCGGAGCATCCAGGCACATGACTGGGAACAGGGCACTCTTATCAAACGTCAAACAAATAAAAGGAGGCCATGTTTCATTTGCTGGAAACAAAGGAGGGTATATCACAGCTCAAGGGGAAGTGGGAAATCAGAAAGTGAAGTTTGATAAAGTAAACTACGTTCAACAAATTCAAAACAACTTACTTTCTGTATCCCAAATATGTGACAAAGGATTTAAGGTTATATTCGACAAAAAGAAGTGCTATGTCCTGAAAAAGGACTATGTGATCCCGGAGGACCAAGGCTTAATGTCTGCCTCAAGATATAATGACCTTTATGTCCTGGATCTTTCAAAGGCCTCCACAACGGATCATCAAGTTCAGTGCTTCTTGTCAAAGGCTACTGAGAAGGACTATGTCTCCTGGCATCGGAGAATGGGACACATTAATCCATGGATGATGAACCACTTGATCCAGAATGATCTAGTGAGAGGAGTTAACGTCAAAAACTTTCAACTTCTCGGATTTCTGTGTGGCGTGCAAGAAAGGCAAACAGATGAAGAAGTTCCATAAGGAAAAGAAAGTTCATTCCATAGAGCTTCCTCTTGAACTTCTTCACATGGATCTGTTTGTTCCCGTTAGTACAAGAAGCATTGCAAGCGACTTGTACTGCTATGTGGTTACTGATGACTACTCAAGATTTTCTTGGGTAATGTTTCTGAAATCCAAATCAGAAACAGTTGAGTCTTTCATGGAATTAGTAACTACACTGGAGTCTCTCTACAAACTGAAGGTAAGACAGGTACGCTCAGACAACGGAACCGAGTTCAAGAATCAATGGATGGAGGCTTACTACAAGGAAAAGGGAATTGTGCACCAGTTTACTTCTGCCTACACACCTCAGATGAATGGCGTTGCTGAGAGAAAGAATCGCAGCTTGATAGAGGCAGCACGGACAATGCTAGCGGACTCGAAACTGCCTATCCAATTCTGGAATGAGGCAGTGGCAAATGTGTGTTACACGTTAAATCGAGTTCTGGTAGTTAAACGCCATGGCAAGACGTGTTACGAGTTACTACAACGACGTAAACCTAATCTAGAGTATCTCAAACCGTTTGGCGCACCGTGCACCCTACTGAAGAAGACTCAGGAAGGAAAATGCAGCGAGAAGGCTGAAGAAGGTATCTTTCTAGGATACAACATATCGAACAAGAGAGTTTACAACAACTCAACGGGTCTAGTAGAAGTGTGGTGTAACGTGGACGTTCAAAGATACACCACCCCATCTGCTGGAAAAGGACCCGCCTTCTTTTTCGACTATGATGGATTCATCAAGTCCTTCAACATACCTTTCTCCACTTTTGACAAAGAGTTAGCAACCAAGATGATGTATGATGTCTTGAACTCACCGTCACTAGATTCAACTTCATCTGGTTCACAAGGTGACTCGTCTCACCACTCAGGGGGAGCACTCAAAGTAAGTGACTCCTCCAAAGAAGATGAAGCTGTGGAAAATGACCAGAACAATCAGGAGGAACAGGTTCCAATTCCTGCAAGTCCACAAGCATCTAACATTGATGCCTCTACGTCTTCGGAACCTCAAACTCCTACTGCCTCAGATACAGAACCAAACGTTCATAATCTTGACTCTGAGGTAGTTGTTCCCACCACTCCTGGATCACGCTTAAATGTCTATCATCCTCTAGACAATGTCATTGGAGACGTCAGATCAGGAGTGCAGACAAGAAATCAGCTACATTCAGCTGATTATGGCTCGGTAATGGAAAAAGGATACCTTCACGACGGTGCTTATCGTTGTTTTGTGTCTCAGTTTGAGCCGAAATACGTCAGTGAAGCTGCAGGACCGGTGAAGGGTGGTCACTTACAACACAACAACACAAAAAGGAGATTAACCAAACTTTAATCAAACAGTAAACTGGATTAACCACAAGTATGATACTAAGAACACAAGTAATGAGTAAGAGACAGAACAAGAGCACACAAGAGATTGGGTTTCAAGGATGCAGTATATTGCTTTCTCAAGTTCTATTACAAGTGTTACAAAGCATAAAGAAAGATACAAGAACATGGAATACTTATACTACAACCTACAGCCGGCTATACTTTGAAAGCCAGCTGGATACAATTGACTAGACACAAACAAAACCAATTGTAGAATCAAAAGGCATATCTACCTTTAACTTGTGACTATGACATGCCATAGCTCACATCCTAATATATTACAAAAAGGATAAAAGTACATAAAGTAGAAATCATGGACTCAAGACCTCAATGTACAGTTACCAAAAGCACGGACCTTTCACCAACTCATGTAAGTTGGTGACTTTATAGAGTTCCAGTGGAAAGGTGGTCCAGCTTTATGGTAAAGTACATCAGATAAAAGCATATCTCTAAAAGTCTTCGGAAGAAATCTGTCTTCACTATTTGGCTTCGGAAGACTTTGTCTCTGAAACTTCGAAAGACTTCACTTTTGGCTTCGGAAGATATTGGTCTTGGCTTCGGAAGATTTTACACTTAGAATATTTCTAGTGCATGGTGTAAAACTTCCGAAGCATTTCTACTTCAGTTCTTTAGTGCATGCTTGCAGAGAGACTTTGGATGTTTTGTGTTGCATCAGACTTATAGGAATCCTTACAAACTCCCCCTAGGCTGATGCTACCAAACATTTAGAAGATCTTCAGATGTTTGTAGTCTTCAGCACAATGATGACCATACCCTTCTTCATTAGATGGTCAGGATCATTCAGACTCTCATAGTATCTTCTCATCTCAAAGAGATCATGCAGAGGTAAGTTGATTATGTCTTGCCATATATAGACATTCTCAACACCTTGATCTCTGATCACATGCCATCTCTCTGGATTGGTATAGAAGGTCCAGGATAAGATGAGTGTCTCAGCTGCAAGAGGACCACTTGAATTGGAGTTGATTGCGCTGCCTCTTCATGCACTTCCTCAGGTTGATCTGACTCAACCTGAGGTGTAGAGGTAGATGATTTAGCCTTCTTCTTCTTATACTTTGGTTTAGAAGCCATCCTCTTCTTCCTCTTAGAAGACTTTAACTGAGAAGACTGGTCTGCAGCACCTTGTTGATCATCCTTGTCTTTCTCAGTTGGGTGTTCCTCCCTCACAGGTTCAGAAGGAGAGGGAGTTTCACCCTGCTGTGGATCAGAAAATGAAGCTTGCCGAGGCTCAGCAGGAGGTCCAGGTTGTGTTGTCTTAGGTTGTTCAACCTTAACCTCCACTTCAAATGGGATTTGACTTGAAGGAGAGTGTAAGTCAATCAGCTCTCCACTCTTGATCTTCTGCTTGATTACCCTGATATGCTCATCCATTGTGGATAGAGACATAGGGCCAAATCTCCTTCCGGAGAATCCATACAGCTTCAAGAAGTTCATCATCCTTTGTCTATCAGCATACTTCTTCATACTCTTTTGGATGATGGCTCTTGACTTTGCAGCCTCTTCCCTCATCTTTCTCTTTGTAGCTTTTTGTTCTTTGAGCACTTGAAGTTCAAGCTGTTTGAGATACTCAAACTCAATATACTCAAAGGACAAAGAAAGAAGTGCATATGCCTGGTAGAGACCTATGGCACTGTTGATACATGTGTACCTAGATCATGATATGAATGTAATAGGTCTTGTTTGTCTTAAACTGATGTAATGTTTGGAATATTAATGAAATGAGATTGGTTGTTTGTGATTTATAATGTTTAATATTTCATTAATGAGTCGATGTTGAATTGGTTAAATAGGTTTGTGATTGTTTGAATTGATACACATAATGTTATATTAATGAATACATTCAAACTTAACAAAATGAAGTTCTCATGCGAATGGCCCATACGAATGGACCATACGCATGAATAACTCCATACGAATGACTCAGTCGCACGACTGAACCAGGAGACTGGATCAGTCGTATGATTGTAACATAAGATTGACTCAGTCGCACGACTGAACACTCAGTAGTGCGGATGGATCAACCGCATGGTTCAATCGCACGACTGAACCATACTAATGGTTTAGTCGCCCGAATGAACAATACTAACCTATAAATACCACCCAATTCGTGGAAAAACGTAAGCATTCATTCTATTTCGACTCCACGCGTACCCTAGCCGTCCAGAAGCCTCCAAGTTCATACTCCAAGTTCATAGAACGTTGTAGATCTATTCCTAATCGATTCTTAACGTTTGATTCAATACTTTATTGATTCTACGTGCGTTCTCACTGATTGGATCGCCAATCAAATAGGATTCCGCACTATTTGGTTTGGTTTACATGTTAATCAGTTGGTATTTCGTTCAAATACCAGATCCTAACAGTTAGCAAATTTAGGAAATCATACTGGTACTATTAGATTCCCACATTGATTTGAACTTTCAAGAATTGCAGCCACGATGATTGTCAGTATATTTGTCCTCTTAAATCCATACACAGACTTTTGACACAGATTGGTGATAGTTTAAGGTTTAATTATTTCAACCAACATTTGTGGATCCCACACTTATATGGTAATCAACATCCCTCAGGAGCTTTTGAGCGGTCTACGGGTATTTTGACAAGAAGAGACTATTCTTAGAGCTTTCAAAGAGAAGCTAATCCTCAGGTCAGTGCCATCGCACAGCAGAGATGCGGCAAACAACAATGAATTCTAGAATATCTAGGTTTTGCTTATCCTCAGGTCAGTGCCATCGCACAGCAGAGAGGCACATAACCTATCTTCTTGTTAGAGCATCTTAATTATCTTTTGCACATAATGCATCAATAACATAAGTTATTAGTTTGATAGCATTGTCTTTCATTTTTTCCGTGCTTTGCTCTATTTATGGTCATCCGCACACATTTGTGGCATTTACATGCTCATTACCCCTTATTCAATCAATTTTGATACAAAGTTTGTGTTTTTACACTAAAACGCAATCTTTTTGTGTCAAAAGTTGTCTTGGACGTCCCCTGCTCATCAAGTTTCGGTTCTACGGCATTAGGCGATTAGGGTTGGCGAAAATTCGGATTTTTACAGCTAAAACACGTTTAACTAGAAATTTTCACAAAACAGCACTTCAATCGCACGAGTGAGCCAATCGCATGACTGGACTTCATTCGCATCTTCTAGACGCACGATTGGACCTAGTCGCATCTTCAGTCGTATGACTAAGCCCACCGTTCGTAGTGTTCAGACGCATCAGTTTCATTCGCACGACTGGACCAATCGCTCAGTTCAGCCGCACGATTGAACATGTCGCATAGTTCATTCGCACGGATAGCCCATTCGCATCACTTCAGTCGCACCAGTTGACAGATTGTTTAAGAATCTTAAAGTTAATCGAGATGGAAGATCAGATGTCAGCGTTTACAGCCGGGAAGGACTCAAGGATCCAGAACTTACTGTTACTTGAGAGTGAGGTGGGGAATCATAATAAACCCCCAAAGCTCTAAATGTTAGATGAGTTTCCCCACTGGAAACAACGTTTTGAGATCTACCTCAATGGAGTGGATCCAAATTTGTGGGAAGCTATTGAGATAGGTTACAGTATGCCGGTGGGAGCTGATGGGGTGAAGCTTACTTTAGGAGGAATGACTGATGTCAGAAAGTTAAGTATAATGAAGAAAAGAGAGTTTATGCATTGATAACACAGTCTATTCCTAAGGATATTTTCCACCAGTATTCGGAGAATAAGCAAGCCAAGAAATTATGGGATGAGCTGGAAAAGAGATATGACGGGAATGCTTCGCTAAAAGCAATTAAAGCTAAGGAGTTAAAGAAAGAATTTGACAATTTCTCATCGATGGGAAATGAGAGTTTAGACGATGTCATTGATAGATTCTACCATCTGATGAGCGAACTGCATACACATGGTGTTGCTACTACCATGGAAGAAAAAGTGTCAAATTTTGCAGACGGATTGCCAGAAAAATGGGCTTCATTTGTGTCAAATCTGAGACAAAATGAAATGTTGGCAAAGTTGGATATCAATGACTTCATTCTAAAGCTGCGAGAAGAAGCACTTAGAATGAAGTATCGAGCTCAGAAGTCCTCATACACTCAGAATCCAGCTTTGTACAATGCCACTCCCCATGCTAAGACGTCTGGAGCACCTCTTCAGACCGCCTTTGTGTCTAGCTCATCTGGTCCCTCACATGCTTCTCCTTCAGGATCAGAAACGTCAGGGTCTTCTAGTACCCATTACATTGGATCTGAAGCAAATGCTACTAGACTGAAGACCGAGAATCTCGGAAACGTGACAGTGGAGGTAGCTTGAGAGCACACGGATCTCTTGGCAGCAGTGGTTCATTCCTATGATGGACTTGTTGCTGGGAAAATTGGAAACTGCCATCTGGCAGATGAGGACTACGAGCAGGTGGATGAAATGGAACTGGAGAGGATGGACATTATGTGGGCCTTAGCAAGTGCTGTCTGGAGGGCTAAGAAGTTTGTGAAAAAGACCGGACAGAACTTGGTTGCTACTAAGGACACAACATTTGGCTTTGACAAGAGCAAAGTGACCTGCTTCAATTGTGGAGAAAAGGGGCACTTCAAAAGAGAATGAGTGAAGCCAAAGAAGACTGGGAACGGGAACCCATTCTCGTCCTTCACTCGTCAAGAAAAGCAAGCTAGCAGTTCTACTTCATCAAGCAAGGATCCAAAAGCCTTGACTGCCCATGATGATGAAGGACAGGACTGGAGCTTTCTGTTTATCTCTCCAGGGGAATCCAATATTGCAAGCGTGGAAGACTTAGATGATGATTCCGCGAGTGAAGGAGATATTGCAGTTGAGATAGCGATGTCAAATAGTGAAGAAACAACTGCAACTGAGGTCAGCTATAAGCCTGAAGAAGGGACGTCCACTGCAAAGACAGAATTACCAGATCCAGAGACATCTGATGCTGCATTGATGGTTAATTCATCAGAATCTTCTCAGGTAAGTACCACTGACCAATTATTTCAAAATCATGCTTGTTCTGATTGTAATACATTTAGAGATAGCATAAATCAGAAATTTGCTAGGTTATTAGATCATAATGATAACTTAGTAAAGGATTTGCAACTATGCACTGAGGCTAATAGACTTTTAAACAAAATGAGCATAGTTACAAAGAAAAGATAGACCTTTTGACTAAACAGCTTAGGGAAACTGAAGTAGTAGCATTTAACCAGGCTAATGACATTAGGTACTATCTTAACTCCCTAGAAGACACTAAGAAGCAAAAGGCATTTTTAGAAGTAGAAGTCAACTCTTTAAAGTAAAAACTGCACAATTGGACAAGTTCATCAAATATTGTCCAACACTTAGTGAGAGAATGTAACAACGGGGAGGGTTTAGGTTATAAAGTGGTTCCACCACCACCTGAGACCTTGATGAACACTAAGAGTAGACCAATAAATAACAATCCCATCAAGGATCATGTGGTGTCTACTCCTCTTGTTAGTGATCCAGATTCCTCATGTTCATCAATTGAATCTGGAACAAAACAAAAGGAGGCCACTTTAAAGGCAAAGGGTAAAATGCCTTGTGTTAAACTGGAAAAAGAATTTGAAAAGGTTAATATAAAGTCAGGGTCAAACAAAGTCAAATCTGAACCTAAAAAGACTGCAAATGTTAATCTTTCACAAGCTTCATGTCAAAATCCAGTTAACCAAAAAGGAAAAGATGTTAAAAGTGTTAAAACAATTAATTTTGTTAAACAAGAGAAAACATCAAATGAAACAGAGTCAAAACCCAAACTAAGTGATGTCACTAGGGTGTCACACACATCTCCACAATGAAAGTTTAATCATAAAGTTAATAGCAGGTCATGCTACAACTGTGGAGAGTGTGGACACATTGCTTCCTATTGTCCTTACTATCAGACACCTAGGAAGAAGATTGAACTTCAGGATTCAAAACCTAGGTCTTCTAAGAGGAGTTCTTTAACTCCACCTAGAAGAACTAGTGAACCCAAAGTTCAACCCATTAGCCAGTCGACTGTTTATCACAAATAGGCCTTACACAAATCTGTCTTATGGAAAGAAAAGTCATCCTCTGTGTCTGATAATGATGACAAGAAGGCACCTGAGCTACCCTCACCTTCTAAAGGTCAATGGGTTGAATTCATGATGTGTGATGCCTCTGGGAAACCCAAGCCAGTAAAGGCTTGGGTTCCTAACCTAAACTAATGTTTTACATTATGTGTGCAGGGTGTTCGCTATAGTGCCGAAACCAACACGTGGATTGTAGACAGCGGAGCATCCAGGCACATGACAGGAAACAGGGCTCTTTTATCAAACGTCAAACAAATAAAAGGAGGACATGTTTCGTTTGCTGGTAACAAAGGAGGCTATATCACAGCTCAGGGAGAGGTTGGAAATCAGAAAGTTAAGTTTGATAAAGTGAACTACGTTCAACAACTTCAAAACAACTTACTTTCTGTTTCCCAAATATGTGACAAAGGATTTAAAGTCATATTCGACAACAAGAAGTGTTACGTCCTAAAGAAAGACTACGTGATTCCGGAGGACCAAGTTCTGATGACAGCTTCAAGATATAAAGACCTTTATGTTTTGGATCTCTCAACGGCTTCTACAACGGATCATGAAGTACAGTGCTTTCTATCAAAAGCTACTGAGAAGGACACCATCTCCTGGCATAGGATAATGGGACACATTAATCAAAGGAAGATGAATCACTTGATCCAGAAAGATCTCGTGAGAGGGGTTAACGTCAAAAATTTCCA
>CM046037.1:86290065-86650065 GCA_025215565.1 Flaveria ramosissima
AACGATCACCCATATACTATCATGACCACGAGAGGTACGGGGTAGTTTACTTATGAAGTCCATGGATATGTGTTCCCATTTCCACATAGGAATCTCGGGTTGTTCAAGTAATCCACTTGGACGTTGATGTTCGGCTTTAACCTTCATACACGCAAAACACTTAGCTACATAAGTCGCTATGTCTTTCTTCATTCCAGGCCACCAATATTAACCACGCAGGTCCATATACATCTTATCGGAGTCGAGATTGTTAGGACCGTTTTCGTACGGAGTACTAACGGATTCTGCACAATCCTATTTGATAGGCGATTCTATCAGTGAGAACAACAACCTGATCGATCTAACGATGAAACAAATGTTAAGAATTGAGTAGAAATCGATCAGAAACGAACTATGAAGGTGGATAGGCTGCTTAGGGCGCTCTGGACGGCTAGGGTTTGTGAATATTCGAAGTCTCCGTTTTTCCACGAATTATGTGGTATTTATAGGTTTTCAGTTTCATTCGTACGACTGAACCGTTAGCATGGTTCAGTCGTGCGACTGACTCATGCGGTTGATTCATACGCACGATTGAAGGTTCAGTCGTGCGACTGAATCAACCTTATGTCTCAGTCATACGATTGATCCAGTCTCCTGGTTTAGTCGTGCGACTGGTCCATAAGTATGATTCATTCGTGCGTATGGTCCATAAGTATGAATAACCATCCGACTAAGTTGAACACATTTCTCAATCATTATTGACTTAGAACTATGTACAACAACCTCAAACCTATATATGATGTTCATACATATGAATAATACTAAATACAATAATAAAATGAAATACTGAAAGGCAAATAAACATCAAGATGCATATCATATATCATTAAGTAGTCACATTACATATGTGTAAGAAATGAAAGACTTTTACATTTAAGAACATAAACTAGGAACATGATGTATCAACAAACTCCCCCTTGGACCTAATTTATTCTATTTTCTAACATTCTTCACAGCTCTTGGAATTTCTTGTACTTCTCTTCTTTGGTGACTCCCGTGTGGATCTCAAACGCGAAGCAGAGCCGTATAACATGTTGGATTTGTAGAGCTTGTACAATATCTTGCGTGTCATAGAATAGTGTCCACTTGTATAGAGTGTAAACATCTTCAGCAGACAAGTTTGTAAGCCACATTGGGTCAAATACCCTAATAGTCTCGATCTTACCTTCTTTGTTCAGAACTATGACCGCTTCCCCCGTCCTCCGGTCATAATACCACCACTTGAAGTGTGGAGTGAAGTCCTGAGGAATCTCCCGTAAAGGAATCTTAGACATTGTGCGTGGGGGACTCCACTTCAACACCACCTTAGGCCTTCCATATATAGGATCAACTTCAGTCTTATGAATGAACCTCTTAGGTTGTTGAGGTCTAAAGTTGACCCATCTGGTGTTGTATTCTTTTTTCAATGATGTCTCAAACCATCCCGACATCTTCCTCGGGTTGGCATACAAAAGATCGAAACAGGCCAATCTGTTTAGCTCAAAACCAGGAAGAGTCTTCAGATCATGTGGATATCTGAAGTACTCAATCCCCTTTTCTCGTTTAATAGCATATACATCCAGATCTTCAAAATAGGCCTAATTGATGATCTTGCCTGACACTTTCTGATGCTTCTTTACTCGGTAAAGTTTGGTGTAGGCATTCAGATTTGGAGGTACATGTTGTGCCTTCATTTCTGATAAACAAGCTGCCCATTCAACCTTCTTTAGATCAACATTAGCATCTGTAGCTTAAGCTTTACTTTCATCCTTTGCTTTCTCTTTCTCTATCTCATCCAGCTTGTCAAAAGTATCACTGCCAAATGTTTCACCCAAGTCGGGGATAACGTTGCCCTAAGGGTCAGTGTACCGAGGATAGTAGTCAGACGTGACATCCTCGATCTCAATCTCATCCACACCTTGTAGCTCCTCGTCGCTCAAGACATCTACTTCCGGAGCATCTTTGACAAGCTCATCTGGATTTAGTCGAAACATATCTGCGAGCTGCTCGTCGGTCAGGTCGTGGATGATTTCTCCTTCCTCTGGAGTGTAGCTCACAGACCTTCTCACAATCCCTTGCGAATCAAGAATCATAGTTAGTTGAGTCTTGACTTGCTGAAGGGGAACGACATCATAATCCTCAGCCTGTGGAGCTTCATTTTTGCCTTTATCGCGTGTCTCTTCAGTTGGAGGTGCGGAGGACGCGACTCTTTTGGTGCGCCTCTCCTTTGCTGCTTGATTTGAGGCTGATGCAGATGCATCACCTTCTTGATTATCCTCCTCCTCATCATCATCTCTTTTTCCCTTTCCACTTCCTCCAGCTTCCTCGTCAGTATCATCTTCTTCTGATTCATCATCCGTCAAATCATCATCATCATCTCCACCATCATCTCCATCATCCTTAATCTTCAGGGGCTCACCCTTTGTTCCCTTCAACCTCAACATAAGCTTTTTGTTCTTTTTCTCTAACCCCTCGATCCGCTTGACAGATGCCATGACAAGCTCATTTTGAGCCTTCAGGGCATGGTGAGCTCGAACTAAAGCTCTCTCATGAGCAACATTCTTCTCTGTAAGCTGAGCTATCTGCTTGTCTTGTGCGGTATTGACTGCCATCAGTTGATTCATTTGGTTGGCTCTTAGATCATCTGTCGCTAGCAGTTTGAGCACCAGTGTGTTTAGGCTCGCCAACTGTTCCTCTAACCCAACAGTGGGTAGAGTAGAGCCCTGTGTAGATGGGAATTGGGTGGATGTGTCAGCTTGGGGAGTAGTGGGTGTAGTGTGGATGTGATGTAGGTGGGAGTAGGAATGGAAGTGGATTGTGGTGGAACTGATTTGGGTATTGTGGGTGAGGTAGGTGTGAATGTATGAGTGGTGGTGGTGTGGGGAACAGTGGTGGTGGTAGTGGCTGTGGTGGTGGTAGTGGCTGTGGTGGTGGCAGTGGCTGTGGTGGTGGAAGAGCTGATCAAAGTAATCCTCTTCCTCTTACCCTTCTTGCCATGGGGTTAGGCCATCCTCTTCCTCCTGGAACCCTTGGCTATCGAGGCTCCCCCTGAGCTAATCGGCTGGTCGGGTGTGTATGTCGGATCTGTGACATCAGTGTCACCACCCTTAGTACCAGCTTGGCGTCCACCAACCGCCTCTTTCCCCTTCTCAGTAGCCACAACCCGGCTCTCGACTCTTCTGGTGAGAGGCTCATCATCAGACTCATCCCCTTCGTCTACCAAGAAGTCCTGGTGGAAAGCAACTTGCTTAGATCCATCAGGAGCAGATGCAGTACTGTGTGGAGGTTGTGGAGATATGGTAGACGTGTCGGTGGCCCTTGATTGATTGGGGCCAGCATCTCCACCACCTTGACCATCATCATGGTCGTCATCATTGTCGTCATCTTCGTCAGTAGGAACCACTTTGGGCTCAACGTCTAAGTCACTGTCATCGTGACGCCACTTCTTGCGTGAGGGCGCCACGTAATCCTTGTTGGCCAGATGGCCAAAAAGTCTCCTGACCGGGGGCTTCACCTGCTTCCCCCGGTACACCTTCATCCTACCCAGGGTGGTGTTATCCATCACCTCTAATATCACTGCATCATCCTTCTCTTTAGGCAGCAAAGGAAGCTTCTCATCTATGATCATTTGCAAGAACCTTGGATACATGCAGAAGCCTTCCTTGCCTTTGGCATCTATGTTCTCTATCAAGTACGAAATGAGCATGCGTGATAAACTGAACGGGTGGTTCAGTACCAGTGCAACGTATGCATTCTGGATCTGGTCGGACATCTCATCGAATCCTCCACATCTCGAGGCTATACACTTGAGGATCACATGTGCCAGATACTTGAACTGGGGGCACATGTTCCTCTTGTTCAGTACGCCTGCATTGATGTCACCGGCGTACTTGATCCTCAGAAAACATCCCCAACTGTTAGGGGATGCAGCTTGGTTGGATGGGCTCCGTCCTCACCCAAATCCAAGACTCTCCTCAAGTCGTCTTCCCTGATCTCAATCTCTTGTCCAAATATAGAGGTCCGGATACTGTGGGGCTCAACGGACCTGTCAACTGTGGCATATTCCCAGAAAGCCTGCTGAATCGATAGGTATGGTGTGCATGGGGTAGAACTGGCCTTGTAGATCCTTGATCTACGTAGGAAGGCTATAATCTTGGTGAACTCAGAAGCGTTCCGAGACGTAGCATCTAGATGAGCACAAATGCTGTGCTTGGTGCTCATTGTCCATCTCTCAGCCATATTGCGTAGTCTCGTATTTGCTGTTGATTCCAAATGATTTATGAACAACAACTTGCAGCAACAACATATTCAGCTTCACATGTTGACAGAGCAACAGATGTCTGCTTCTTACACTGCCAAGTGACTAAGCGTCTTCCAAAGAACTGACATCCCACTGATGTTGACTTGTAATTCATCTTGCAACCACCATAGTCCGAGTCACTATACGCTGTAAGCTCAAAGTCATCATCATGAGGATACCACAACCCGAGTGTTGGAGTACCCTTCAGATAACGAAAGATCCTTTTTACCCCAATTCACTTTTGGTTTAGCCTGATATCTAGAACAGAGACACGTGGCGTACATAATATCAGGACGAGAGGCTGTGAGGTACATCAGAGATCCGATCATTCCTCGGTACATAGTAGCATCTACCAGATCACCATTTTTGTCGGGTGCCACATCGTGGTTCGTAGCAAGTGGAGTCCCAGCAACCGTTGCATTCTCCATGTCGAACCGACTAAGGATATCTCCTACATATTTGGACTGATGCAGGAAGATTCCATTTGGTGTCTGATCCACCTGTAACCCAAGAAAGAACTTCATCTCTCCCATGGCACTCATCTCAAACTCAGCTTTCATCACGGATTCGAATTCTTTACACAATGCTTCATTTTTGGAACCGAAGATTATGTCATCCACATATATCTATACCAGTAGTAAATCACCATCTTTCTCTTTGATGTACAACGTGCAGTCAATAACCCCTCTGCGAAAACCATGTTTCAACAGATGAGTAGAGAGTTTCTCATATCAGGCTCGAGGGGCTTGATGAAGCCCGTAAAGAGCCTTGTCCAGTTTATAAACTCTATCCTGATGATAAGGATCCTCAAATCCTTCGGGTTGACTGACGTACACCGTTTCACTGATTTCACCATGAAGGAATGCACTTTTCACATCCAATTGATAAACTTTGATCTTCATGTAGGATGCATAGGCTAAGAAGATACGAATTGCTTCCATCCTCGCCACAGGTGCAAACACTTCATTGTAGTCAAGGCCTTCGACTTGTCTAAACCCTTGAACGACAAGCCGAGCCTTGTTTTTGATTATAACCCCTTGGTCATCTTTCTTACACCTAAGAACCCATTTAGTGCCAATCACCTTTGCACCTTTTGGTCTGTCCACAAGAGTCCATACTCCTAACTTCTTGAACTGAAGGAGTTCTTCTTGCATAGCACTAACCCATGCCTCATCGTTTAAAGCTTCACTTATATATTTTGGCTCAAATTGAGACACAAAACATCGATAAGCACCATCGTGTAGATATCCCTTTTCCATGACTGCGGCATAATTAGCTGAGTATAGCTGATTTCGTGTCTGAACTCCCGATAGAATATCCCTGATGATGTTGTCCAGGGGATGATGCACATTAACTCGAGTTCCGGGAGTGGTGGGAACAACTACCTCATTATCCAGATTTAGAATCCCAGGTTCAGTTTCTGTGGCTGTTGGAGTATGGGGTTCAGAAGTTCTAGTGGCATCAAGATCAGATGCTTGTGTACTTTCGCTAGTGGGAATCTGTTCCTCCTGGTCCACATTTGCAGTCTCCACTGCTTCATCATCAGAGGAAGACTCACTTACCTCAAGCTCTCCCCCTGAAAGGCTAGAATTATCATCTAATGGAACCGATGATGTCGAGTCTAGTGTAGGAGTATTCAGAACATCGTACATCATTCGAGCAGATAACTCGTCATCAGGATGAGAAGGATGTAGATTGAAGGACTTGAAAAATCCATCATAGTCAAAGAAGAAGGAAGGTCCTTTGCCAGCAAGGGGGGTGGTGTATCTTTGGACATCAACATTGCACCACACCTCTACCTGACCCGTTGAGTTGTTATAAACTCTCTTGTCTGGTATACTATATCCGAGAAAGATACATTCTTCTACCTTCTTATAAAACTTCCCAGTTTGAATTTTCTTTAACAGCATGCACGGTGCTCCAAATGGTTCTAGATACTCCAAGTTGGGTTTACATCGCTGGAGCAATTCATAACACGTTTTACCATGACGTTTGACCACTAAGACTCGATTGAGAGTGTAGCATGCATTCGCCACTGCCTCGTTCCAGAATTGAATAGGCAGTTTAGAGTCGGCTAACATTGTCCTTGCTGTCTCTATCAAGCTCTGATTCTTTCTTTCAGCAACCCCATTCATCTGTGGAGTGTAGGCAGAAGTAAATTGATGAACAATTCCTTTCTCTCGACAGAATGCCTCCATCCACTGATGCTTGAACTCTGTTCCGTTGTCTGATCGAATCTTTCTTACTTTCAGCTTGTAGAGTGATTCCAATGTAGTAACTAGATGCTTGAAAGATTCAAATGTCTCTGACTTGCCTTTCAGAAACATCACCCAAGAGAATCTTGAGTAATCATCAGTTACTACAAAGCAGTACCAATCTCTAGCAATGCTCTTTCTGCTGACTGGGCCAAACAGATCCATGTGTAGAAGCTCGAGAGGAATGTTGATAGAATTAACTTTCTTTGCTTTGTGAGACTTCTTGGTCTGTTCCCCTTTCTTACATGCTACACGGAAATCTGGGAGCTGGAAATTCTTGACTGTAACTCTATTCACCAAATCATTCTGAACCAAATGATTCATCTTCCTGGGATTAATGTGTCCCATTCTCCTATGCCAGGAGACTGAATCCCTCTCTGTTGCCTTTGACACGAAGCACTAGGCAGTAGACTCAGTTGTGGAGGCTTTTGATAGATCCAAGACATACAGATTGTTATATCTTGAAGCTGACATTAGAATTTTATCCTCCTCGATAACATACTCCTTCTTCAACATGTAGCACTTCTTGTTGTCAAACACAACCTTGAATCCCTTATCACAGATTTGGGAGACAAAAAGCAAGTTGTTTTGCAGTTGCTGAATGTAGTTGACCTTGTCAAACTTCACCTTCTCGTTTCCCACTTCCCCTTGAGTGGTGATGTAACCTCCTTTATTCCCAGCGAATGATACGTGTCCCCCTTTAATTTGCTTGACGTTGAAAAGGAGAGACGAATTCCCGGTCATGTGCCTGGAAGCCCCACTATCAATAATCCAGGTATTAGTGATAGCGCTGTCGCGGACACCCTGCACATACAAAGGAATTGATTAGTTCAGGTTTGGGACTTAAGCCTTAACTGGCTTGGGTGTCCCAGAGGTATCACACATCATGAACTCAATCCACTGTCCTTCAGAGGATGAGGTGTCACACCCCGGGCCCAGAGAGGCGGGACGTAAAGACTGGTAAACAACAACCAAAATACAGTGGAAACTAAATGGTTATTACAAGCATCTCATCATATTTACACTAGGACATTTGTTGGGTTTCAATGCACGAAGTACCCCAATCTACAATCTATAGGTATCATGATAAGTCTCTTGGTCAACATTTCTTGAGGCTTCTGTCCTAGGGCTTCTAGGCTAAACTTTTGTCTTCAACATCTACCCTAAATTCTTGCTTTGGCTTTAGATATCTTCTATTGCTCATCTAATCTCCCTAGCTGTACCTAAAGACATGCTCAAAAAGGTTTTTGGGTCAACATAAAGTTGGTGAGTTTAAGAGCTTAAAGTTTAAAAACAAAAGGGAGTCATTGGAATCCATATTAGATTCAGAAATCATAGTATCATTATTGTGGGGATCACAATCAACCCTGCACTCAGCCCCGGCTGGCCTCTTCAAAAATTCTGTTACCGGTTCATTCCCCGTGGGAAGAACTGAGCCTCAAACCAATGGACCGTACCTGCCGGATGGTCCACCATAGTATCTTATAAAACCTGTTACATGCCACAAACGACCCCGCAGGATCTCAGTGTGGTACCTTTCCCGTTCATCACAGGAGGCACTGTGTGTGGGGGATTCCCCAAGTAGATCTACCCATATAAACAAGCGGTTCACACAAGAATTAATGATTGTAATACAAGTATCAGCAGGTCTCAACATAACCACAACATATAGCACCATAGTATAGCACAAAAATAATTCAGTTTAAACAGAGCATGCTTCATCCCAAAAATAGTAGTAAAAAGGGGAACAGTTAAACTCACCTGGTATCCTTATATAAATTCTGAGCTTGACAAAAAGTAAAGGTCTCCAACAATAAAATCCTAATTTTGAACATATAAAATTTACGTTTAGAATTAGCACGATGTTATTACATGCGTGCGGTTGAGCTCTTTAGTTTCTTAAAGTTAATGATTAGTATCATTAAGGTACCTTAGCTTCTTGTGCAATTATTAATTGTTAGGTATTGATTTGTGCATATTAGGTTAATTAATGTTTTTATTCGAGAAATGATTATTTGCATAATGAATGTAAAAGTAAACGGTTGATATTAAGGGTTCTATATCTTTATAGATAATTATTATTGATGATATAATTAATCTATAATGTTCTAAATGATGTTTATATTGCTTACGCTTATAACCTTACGTTAAATTGATTCTTCAAATGTGTGATACTTGTATAGGTATGTAGGTAGTCAAACCTCTAAACGTTGGGTAGTATTAGCAATTTACAACACATCAAATATTATGGATTAAACTCTTAGGTCATGGTATTACGTTATCTTCACGTGCATAGCATATATACTTTTTAAGATTGCCTAACTTAGGCCATTAAAATGCTTAGCTTATTAATTATACATTACTTGGATGGTCCACGGATGGATATGTTTAGATTCCGCTTAACTCGTTTAATGCAAACCAAAAATATGTTTTAAACAATAAGTGTAAGTACACATTCAAAGATCATCCATATTCCATAATTATATAGATATATTCCTACCAATAATGTAGTTAATATGTTGCTAGAATAATTTGAATATCAATAATAGTTGTCATTATATTGAATAAAAAGGGTGATACAAATAATATTTATTCCAATAATAGTGAGATGATCGGCCATGAATAATAAAATGATGATGGATTATTATAGAATTATGAGCCTTGAATAAATACGCGTGAATATCGGTTATCCTAAAGTATCCATAGTATATATATATATATATATATATATATATATATATATATATATATATATATATATATATATATATATATATATATATATATATATATGTACAATTGCATTTTATATATTTTTAATCATTTCTACGTCTTGTAAGGATTTCGTATGCCACAAGATTAGATAACTTCATATATGATTCTAATATCTTTGTTCATATGCATACATTCCCAAAGTTGTTTTTCATTATGCGATTGTTCACGTTATTACCAATTTACGCATTCATTCATTACGATTGAAAAACTAGTTAACATTTTATACATATTTGAAGCTCAACACACACAAGTTAATATATAATCATTATTTTTACGTATATGGATGTCTAACGCACGGTTATACCTAACATCTCCGTATCGCGTCCTAGAACTCGCTTGATTCGACCCGCATCGCGTTGACTGTCCATTGACCAGTTTGACCAGCTTTGACCAAGGTTTAACCTAACCAAAACGTACCAAAATTATACAAACGCTACTACATTGTTAACTAATAGCCAAACGAAACCATAACCGCAATAAACGTTACCAAACACCTCGGTTGAGACTTCCACCACCATAGTCCATCACTGGCAGCCACGGTCAACCATGGATAGCCATTGGCCGCCACGGCAGCTTCTTGGTTGGCCGGAAATTAGCCTGCCGTGACCGGATCTTATGGATCTCGTCTTGAATCCTACATGCAGCCAAAAGAGCAGCCCTAAGTCAACACCACTAGCCTTTACCACCGTAAGCCATCATTATCTACGGCCCTCGGCCGCCACTGCCGCGGCCGGCAGCCACCATCTCACCAAAAACCCTAGCAGCCGCCACCTTCATCGGTCCATAACTTTCAAACCGCCACGAATTAGACAACGCAACTACCACCATTGGAAAGATCTCATCGAGAGGAAGAAGAGCATGGGCGGCACTCGCCGCCAGTCGCCGGCTCCGGCGGCTGGAACTCCGCCGGAACCCTAGCCGCCGCTGCCTTCTCCCAGCCATATCTCCACCATCGTTGTGAATTAGAAGAAACTAACACCACCATTGGATTCAGGGGGTCGAGATTAGTGGGGGTAGGTTGAGAACTTCGCCGGACACCACCGCGGCTCCGCCGTGGAGCCTCCAGCTCCGGCGGTTGCGGCTGCTGCAGCCTCTTGAGAGCATTTTGTTTGGTTTTAGGGTTTGCAAATGAGGAAATGGTGGAAAAATTGTTTAAATACCTAGGGTTTTTAGGTGGGTTTCTTTTAAAAATCGCGTATACGCACCGCGATATTCGTTATCGCGTATCGAACTGTCTTTTGGATAAAATATCGTTAGAAGACCTATAATAGATATATCAAATTACTTCTGCATGAAATAAATCAATTCGGTATATTTATCGTTGAATTCTCGGGGTTGACTAAATCTCAGGCCGGTACACGCCTTGGTCGCGTCTCGAGCCACATTTGCTCTAGATAAACGTCTCACTTCTAATTTAGAATGTTATAATAAATATAATAAGTAGATAAATATTTACAATGTTATAGGGCTCGGTTGACGTGTTAAATCTCAGTTAAATGTCGGCGTATCCAGTATTCGCGTTTTTCCGATGTATCTAAGTTGATTATGCGCGTTTGATGTAGAATCTTTTAGCAAGCATTATTAAATATGAATCTTGATTATCAATGATTTTGGTAGGATATCAAGCCATTATAAGGAAATTCTGATGGAACTTAGACGTTAGAACGCGTTAGATTACCAAACTTTACCCGGTATGGGATTTGAATCTGTTTTTAGTTTGGATTCTTCTATATAAGATTCGAATCTCATAACGATTCATTGCTTTAAGATCACTTATTTATTTAGTTGGTAAATGGGTATTGGGCCTTAAATGGGCCCGAAATATTAGTTTCTTATCTGAGTTTTCTTTAACAAGCCAATTCAATTCAGGCCTTTATTGGGCCCTATTATGATTTAAGCTTTCTTATTGGGCTGAAATTTCTAGGGTGTTACATGAGGGCACATCTTTCTTCTTCTTGTTCTCACTAACAGACACATTACTTGGTTTTTCCTTCCATAAACCAGTTTTTTGTAAGGCCTGTTTGTGGTAAACAGACGACTGGCTTATGGTTTGAACATTAGGTTCACTAATAATCTTAGGTGTAACCTTAGGTGACACATCGTCGCTTTGAGCTAATAATCTGTGTGGCCTTTGGTATCTTGGAGGAGTATTAGATCTAATTTTAGAAAATCTTGGTTTTTCATCAAAAAGTTCAAATTTCTTTTTAGGTGTCTGGTAATAAGGACAATTTGGAGAGATATGTCCTCGTTTTCCACAACTGTAGCAGGATCTCCCTTCGACAGTTTGAGGAAAGTTTTGATGTGGGGTTGAGTTTGGTCGGGGTTTGAAATATGTCTGGTTGGGTTGTTTCTCTTCCTTTTTAGATGTTTCACCTTCTTTAACAAACTTAATTGTTTTGACAGTTTGAACATCTTTCACTTTCATTTTATTAGAATTTTGATGATTAACACGATTAAGGTTCATTGGATTAGACCTTCTAGGTTCTGAAATAGACGTTTGTGAACCTGAACCTAATTTAACCTTTTCAATTTTATCACCCAAATCCTCAACAGGTATCTTATCTTTTGATCCCAAAGTAGAATCCTTCTGTTTAGTGACAGATTTCACAGGTTTACCCGTAGAATCTGGATCACTGACCAGAGGAGTAGACACCACATGATCCTTTACTGGGTTATTATTAATTGGTCTATATTTAATGTTCAAAAGGATTGCATGTGGTGGCGGTACTATATAACCCAGACCTTCCCGTCATTCCGTTCTTTCACTAGGTTCTGAACTATGTGAGAAGAACTTGCCAAACTGTGTAGTTTTTGTTTTAATGATTCAACTTGGACTTGCAAAACTGCTTTTTCCTTTTTAGTTTCCTCCAATGAATTTAAATAGAACTTTATGTCATTTGATTGATTTAAGGCAACAACCTCGATTTCCCTTAGTTGTTTCCTCAGAAGTTCTATCTTTTCTTTGAAGCTGCACTCATTTTGTTTTAAAACACGATTTGCTTCAGTGCAGAGTTGTAAATCATTTACTAGATTATCATTATGTTCTAATAACCTAGCAAATTTTAAATCAATGCTTTCCCGAAATTTATCACATTCAGTACATGCATGTTTTTCAAATAATTTGTCTTTAGAATATACCTGTGTAGAACCAGATGAATCAGCCATCAAAGCAGTGTAGACTCTTCGGTGACTGGAGATTCTGAGTTTGTAGCACTAAGCTCTTCTTCAACCAGATGATCAACAACATCCATAGCTTCTTTGACATGTGAAAGTGTATGCTCAGCTTTGATGTCTCCTTCACTTGCAGATCCATCATCCAATGTATAAACTAAAGCAATGTTTGATTCACCCTCAGAAACGAATTAGAAGGACCAATCTTGCCCTTCATCACCTTGAGCAACCAAAGCCTTAGACTCTTTACTTGAAGATGAAGCTCCAATCTTATCCTTGTCTTGTCGGTTGAATGTAGGAAAATGATTTCCATTTCCAGTCTTCTTTGGCTTTACGCACTCACGTTTGAAGTGCCCCTTTTCACCACAATTGAAACACGTGACTTTGGTTTTGTCAAATCCAAATGTTGTATTGTCAGGACCTGGTATTTGAACGAAATACCTAGTGATTAGCGTGTAAACCAGATCAAATAGTGCGGAATCCTATTTGATTGGCGATCCAATCAGTGAGAACACACGAAGAATCAATCAAGAATTGAATCTAATGTTAGAAGTCGATTAGGAATCGATCTAATGTGTTCTGTGAACTTGGAGAACGATTTGGGAGGCTTCTGGACGGCTAGGGTACGTCTGGAGTCGTAATGGTATCAATGCTTACGTTTTTCCACGAATTGGGTCTATTTATAGGTTAGTGTTGTTCATTCGTGCGACTGGACCATAAGTATGGTTCAGTCGTGCGATTGAACCATGCGGTTGATTCATCCGCACGACTGAGTGTTCAGTCGTGCGACTGAGCCAATCTTACGAGTCAATCATACGACTGATCCAGTCTCCTGGTTCAGTCGTGCGACTGAGTCAATCGTATGAAGTTATTCATGCGTGTGGTCCATTCGTATGGGCCATTCGCATGAGAACTTCATTAAGTTAAGTTTGAATGTTTTAATTAAATATAACTTGATGTGTAACCATTCAAACAATCATAAACCCAATTAATCAATTCAATATCAACTCATTAATGAATTATTAGACATTACCAATCACAAACAATCAATATCATTTCATTAATCATTACATATTACATCATAGTCAGATAAACAAGATCTATTACATTACAAATCATGATCTAGGGACATACATGCATCAACAAACTCCCCCTTGGACCTAGATCTCTCTAATCTCTTGTCTTCTGCATAACCTCCTTGTATTTCTTGTACTTCTCCTCTTTTGTGACTCCTGCGTGAATCTCAAACGCGAAGCAGAGTCGTATAACGTTTTGGAACTGGAGGGCTTGTACAATATCTTGCATGTCATAGAAAAGTGGCCACTTGTATAGCGTATAGACATCATTTGCCGACAAGTTAGTAGTAAGCCACATCGGGTCGAATACCCTGATCGTATCCATTTGTCCCTCTTTGCTTAGGACTATGACCGCTTCAGCTGTTCTCCAATCATAGTACCACCACTTAAAGTGTGGAGTGAAGTCCTGTGGCATTCCCTGAGTGGGATTCTCGACATTGTGCGCGGAGGACTCCACGTCAACACTATCTTGGGCTTGCCAGTAATGGCATCAACATCAGACCTTCTGATATACCTAGTAGGCTGTTGGGGTCTGAAGTTAACCCATCTGGTGTGGTACTCCTTCTTAAGGGCAGCCTCAAACCAGCCTGACATCTTCCTCGGGTCAGCATACAAAAGCTTTAGCTTAGCCAGCTGGTTGAGCTCAAAACCTGGTAGAGTCTTCAGATCATGTGGGAATCTGAAGTACTCTATGCCCTGTTCTCTCTTAACTGCATAAACATTAAGATCATCAAAATACGCCCATGCTATAATCCTGCCAGACACCTTGTGATGTTTCTTGACTCTGTAGAGTTTGGTGTAGGCAT
Organism: Flaveria ramosissima; assembly: GCA_025215565.1. Lineage (NCBI taxonomy): Eukaryota > Viridiplantae > Streptophyta > Magnoliopsida > Asterales > Asteraceae > Flaveria > Flaveria ramosissima. Next base: position 86,304,467 of record CM046037.1, read on the forward strand.
CCTTCTTTGGTGCAGCACGTTGGGCTCTAACTTCTTCAAAACATGCAGCCCACTCAGCCTTTCGAATGTCGACATCATCATTTGAGGCTTGGGCTGTTTTTCTTCTGCCTTCTCTGTTTCCTGCTCCATCTTGTTCAACACCTCAAAAGTATCACTGACGATGGACTCACCCAGATTGGGGACCACATTTCCCTCATTTTCAGCGTACTGAGGGTACTCCTCTGCGGTGATATCTTCGATCTCGACTTCATCAACATCGTTGAGCTCTTCATCACTAGTCGAATCGCATGTGGAGCATCTTTAACTATTTCATCCGGATTGAGCTTGAAAATCTCTGCGAGTTGCTCGTTTGATAGGTCATGAATATTTCCCTTCTTCAGGGGTATAACTCACTGACCTCCTTACGATCCCTTGCAGATCAAGAATCATTGTTAGTTGAGTCTTGACCTGTTTAAGGGAGCGCAACATCAACTCATCTCTTTGATAATTTGGATCTGTTTGATTTAAACATTCAACACATAAATCATTAGTAATTAATCAAACAGACATGCATTAATTTAATATAAACATTTAAATACATTGTTTTCAATACAGGATTCAAACACAAAAGTAAATAAATACATAAACATCTAGTCTTTACTTTATCCTGTATCATAGTCTCATCACTTGGAGGAGCAGAGGTGGTAGCTGATGGTCCTGTCTATTCTTTGACCTCCTCTCTTGACCTGAAGCAGAGGCCGATGCAGCCGCATTCCCTCCTTCTGCATCATCATCATCCTCCTTCTCCTCTGTCTTTTCACCTTCGGTTTCCTCATCCTCCTCTGTATCATCCTCCTCATCCTCATCGTCATCTTCATCATCATCCTCACCATCATCTCCATCATCTCCATCCCCTTCTTGATCTTTAAGGGCTCGTCCTTTGATCCCTTGAGCCGCAGCATGATGGTCTTGTTGGTGGTCTCCAACTCCTCTATCCGTTTAGCTGATTGGGCATGCTGCTCCCGGAGTTGGGACATCTCTACGCGCTGTGCATCCATCAACTGGGCCTGCTGCTCTATTACTCGAGCCTGCTCTGCCATCTGGTGAGATTGTGCAGCAGTCAGGTCGGTAAGCTGGCGGATCTGGGCAGCTTTCTCCTCATCTGCAGCTAGTAAGCGCATCACCATCCGGTTGAGCGCTGATAGCTGTTCCTCTACCCCGATTGGAGGTAGAGGTGATCCATAAGTGTGTGAGGGATGGGCTGACATTCCTGCCTGGTGTGAGGTGGTGGTGGTGGTGGCTGTAGTGAGGATAGGTCGGTGAAATGGTGGGGGTGATGTGGGTGTAAAGGATATGGTGGTGGATGAATCTGTACTGTGGTGGTAGGTATGGTGGTGGCTGTGGTAGCTGTGGTGGATGTGTGGTGGGATGTGGGTGGATGTGGTGGCTGTGGTGGTTGATGGTATAGCTGTGGAGGTGGTAGTGGTGGCTGTGGTGGTGGAAGTAGAGGCTATGGAGGTAACGAAGGTCAACCGACGCTTCTTCTTCTTTAGACCATGGGGCTGAGCCATCCTCTTCCTCCTCGTCCCTATGGAGGTGGATGCTCCCCCTACAACCCTGCCTGCCGAACCCGGTGCATAACTCGGGTCAGTATCAGTCTCTCTGGAGTCTCTCGGGTGTTCACCAACCACCCGTAGCCCATGTTCTGTGGGAACAACTTTGCTTCCCACAGTTCGCGTTAGGGGCTCCTTGTCAGACTCCTCCTCCTCCTCAGCACCATGAACAAAATCCTAATGAAATCCAGCTGACTCAGTAACATCTCCAGCTAGGGCGGACACTGGGGTATCACATCAGACACAGTGCCTCTCGGTGGAGCAGGCATATAGTCCCCAGCGCCCTACTATCATCATCGTCAGAGTCAAGCTCTGGGAGTCGCAGCCTCTCATCATCAGAGTCACTGTCCTCATGACGCCATTTGCGTCTGCCCGGGGCCACATATCTTTCGTTGGCCAGGTGGCCAATCAATCTCTTAACTTGGGGCTTCACCTGCTTCCCCCTATAAACCCTCATCCGACCAGACAGAGTCGTATCATCCATGATCTCCAGTGCAACTGCATCATGACTCTCTTTGGGCAGATGTGGCAGCTTCTCGTTGAAGATGAGCTGTAAAAACCTGGGGTACATACAAAACCCATCCTTTCCCTTTGCCTCCAAGTTCTCCACCAGATAGGAGAAAATCATACTAGAAAAGCTAAAGGGGTGGTTCAGCACTAGTGCCACGTAGGCATTTTGGATCTGGTCTGAGAGGTCGTCAAACCCACCCCTCCTCGAAGCAACGCACTTAAGGATCACATGGGCTAAGTACTTGTACTGGGGGCATAGGTTGCTCTTGTTGAGCACACCTGAGTTTATGTCCCCAGCGTACTTGATCCTCAGAAAGCATCCTCTCACGGTCAGTGGATGTAATCTGGTAGGATGATCAGTATCATCTCCAAACTCTAGGACCCTCTGGATGTCAGCAGCAGTGATCTCGCTATCATGACCCAGTATAGAACTCCGAATACTGTAGGGCTCACGAGAGCGATCCACAGGGCATTCTCCCAGAATGCCTGATGTAGTGATCTGTAGGGCGTGCAGGGAGTAGAGATAGCTTATGGATCCGAGAACGTCTGAGGAAGGCTAATATCGGTGAACTCGGCCCCCGTTCCTAGTAGTGTGATCCAAATGAGCACAGATGTTGTGCTTTGGATTTATGGACCATCTCTCAGCTATTCTCCTGAAAACACATGACATAGAACCATTAGTACATAATACATTAAAATTCTGTTCTAAGTGTAATGTTGAAATTCATTCTGATTCATTCGTGCGAATGAATCATGCAATTGAAGTCAGTCGGCTGTCCTTTCATGCGACTGAGCTCATTCTGGTCAATGAGACATGCGATTGGTTCATTCGGGCGATTTGACCCAATCGCAAGTTCAATCGTGCGCATTGGAGTTCATCTGGGCGACCAGTCGCCTGTCCTATAGTTTAGTCGCCTTCCATTCGAATCTTTAACAAAAACAGGTGTTTTTAACATGGATAACCGGTTCAATAGACTCGCATTCTTGTTACTAATAACCTATTAAACTTAATTTTTACATCTTGCACAGTTTTGGTAGGTTATTAGGTCATTTATGTCTCGGTTCTTGTTTTACAGTCGAATAACCCAAATTAGGGTTTAAATTCTTCAGTTTTCGGTCAGATGGAACTTCAAACTACCTGTATAATCAATAACGAGAGTCAGTGGATCAGAATCAAGATGGAAACAGAGTCTAATGAAATTTTGACAGAGTAACGGTAGGGTGTGCGATTTGAGAGCGATTGGGGTGTGATGAATGAAATGCGATCGACTGTGCCCTTTAAATACTGAAGCTGAGTTCAATCAGCCGACTGGCCTCATTCGCTCAGTTCATTCGGGCGACTGAGGCTCAATCGTGCGATTGGCCCAGTCAGTCGCATGCTGTTGACCGACTGAGGTTCAGTCGGTCGACTGACTCAATCGTGCCTTTCATTCGCATGTTCAGTTGACCGAATGAGTCTCAGTCGGTCGACTGACTCATTCGCCCCCTTCCAATCGGGTCAGATGGAACTTCAAACTACCTATATAATCAATAACGAGAGTCAGTGGAATCAAGATGGAAACAGAGTCTAATGAAATTTTGATAGAGTAACGGTAGGGTGTGCGATTTGAGAGCGATTGGGGTGTGATGAATGAAATGCGATCGACTGTGCCCTTTAAATACTAAAGCTAAGTTCAATCGGCCGACTGGCCTCATTCGCTCAGTTCATTCGGGCGACTGAGGCTCAATCGTGCGATTGGCCCAGTCAGTCGCATGCTGTTGACCGACTGAGGTTCAGTCGGTCGACTGACTCAATCGTGCCTTTCATTCGCATGTTCAGTTGACCGAATGAGTCTCAGTCGGTCAACTGACTCATTCGCCCCCTTCCAATCGATCGAATGGGTCATTTTGATGAGCCATTCGTGTGAATGGCTCATCTCATGTCCATTCGTGCGAATGGGAGCCATTCGCATGGTTGGTCCATTCTCATGGTCCAATCGTGCGAATGGGTCACACTTAGTTAATTTTCTGCCATTTTTACCAATTTACATTTAAATCCCTTTTAACTTTAGAAAGTTACGTTATGAGCTTTTGATCATCTCAGACATGATCATTTTAACTTGAAAACTTTTTGATCACCTCAAACGTGATCCTTTTAAGCAATTTAGTCACCTCAGACGTGACTCTTTTAAACACTTTGTCACCTCAGACGTGACTGTTTTAAACTTTTTAAGACACATTTGGTCATCTCAGACATGACCCTTTTAGTGAGTTGATTCCTTACTGATTTTTCTGATGTAGTCCGACAAACTAACAAACTCAAACGACTAACTAACTTAGAAAATTTAAACTAAATACTCAAAACAAGACTTGTTTTTGGCTTTTTATGAGAGAAAATCCTAAGATGGACATCTACGGGATTTGGTTCCGGAATCGACAGCTTCAACTTGGATTGACCACACCTGGACCAATTCAATTTTGAAATCATACAGGCAAGTCAAATCATTTGGGACTTGTTATCAAAATCTGTTGATGCTCAATTCTTGGTGTTCATCCAGAGTCATTAGCAACTTTAGGGAATCATACGGGAACTCTTAGATTTTCACATTGATTTGAACTTTCGAGAATTGCAGCCACAATGATTGTCAATATGTTTGTCCACTTAAATCCATACACAGACTTTTGACACAGACTGGTGATTGTTTTAGGTTTGATTATTTCAAACTAACATTTGTGGATCCCACACTTATATGGTAATCAACATTCCTCAGGAGCTTTTGAGCGGTCTACGGGTATTATTACAAGAAGAGACTATTCTTAGAGCTTTCAAAGAGAAGCCAGTCCTCAGGTCAGTGCCATCGCACAGCAGAGAGGCGGCAAACAACAATGAAGTCCAGAATATCTAGGTTATGCTTATCCTCAGGTCAGTGCCATCGCACAGCAGAGAGGCACACAACCTATCTCCTTGTTAGGCAGCTTATATTATTTTGCACAAAATGCACCAACAACATAAGTCATTAGCTTTATAGCATTTTTCTTTCATTTTTTTCTTGCTTTGCTCTAATTATGGTCATCCGCACACATTTGTGGCGTTTACATGCTCATTACCCCTTATTGGAATATTGTTGATTGTGTTAACCAGTGATAAGATGGAAGCCCACAGTCAGTTGAACAACTTAGTTTGATCTTGAGATCACCAGTCAGGTCTAATCATCTATTGTGTTGAATCTACCGACATATCATTTGTGGTCTAGCAACCTCTAGGTCTACTTTCTTTGTGTTACCTTAGGAGTTACCAGTTTTTCTATCATCTTCCCTTTTATATTGCTTAGACTACACAGGCTTATACTTTGAATTTTTGCATCTTTTCTAAAATTAAATTTTAAATTCCCTCTTGATTTGTTCCTGTGTACTATCATTTTCCAAAGGTTTTGAATCGGTATCACAGATACGATCTACCTTATATCGGCTATCCACTCCTTCTCCCTCGTTTTTTTTAATGTTACTTGCTGACATATTCTCCCCCTAAAATACTAAAATCATTACTGGTTTAGTTATTTTAGGATTTTGATAAACAGCGAAATAACATGAGTTTAAATGAAACAGACTAAAATAAACAAATAAAATAGAATAAAACAGAAAAATTTAACTAAACTACATCGGACTACACATGATCATCATCAGGAATAACCTCACTTTTCTTTTTAACGCCGTTGACCTCTAGCAAATATTGAAAACGTGGTTTATCAAAGGCTTTAGTATAGAGGTCAGCACGTTAAAAATCAGTATTAATTTTTACCACATCAATTAAGTTCTTTTCAAAACAGTCTCTTATGAAATGGTATTTAATACCGATGTGTTTGGTCTTTGGATGTTGGACCGGATTTTTAGTTACTGCAATTGCAGCAGAGTTATCAACAAAAATAGGAGTAGAAGAAAACTTTAAACCATAATCCCGCATTTGCTGTTGAATCCATATGATTTGTGAACAGCAACTTGCAGCAGCAACATACTCAGCTTCACAGGTTGACAATGCAACCGATGTCTGCTTCTTACACTGCCAGGTAACTAATCTTCTCCCAAAGAATTGACACCCTGCTGATGTAGACTTGTAGTTCATCTTGCAGCCCCCGTAATCCGAGTCACTATACGCGGTAAGCTCAAAGTCATCATCATGAGGGTAGCACAACCCAAGTGTGGGTGTACCCTTCAGATAACGAAAAATCCTCTTGACCCCAATAAGATGGTTGACCTTAGGTTTAGCTTGATATCTAGAACATAAACATGTAGCATACATGATATCAGGTCTTGAGGCAGTGAGATACATGAGGGATCCAATCATTCCTCGGTACATCGTGGCATCTACAAGATCTCCATTTTCATCAGGTGCTATGTCGTGATTCGTAGTAAGTGGAGTCCCAGCAGCATAAGCATTCTCCATGTCAAAGTGACTGAGAATGTCTCCCACATACTTGGTCTGATGTAGAAAGATCCCATTTGGTGTCTGATCCACCTGTAACCTGAGAAAGAACTTCATCTCCCCCATAGCACTCATCTCAAACTCTTTCTTCATAACTGCTTCAAACTCTTTGCATAACTCTTCGTTCTTTGAACCAAAGATTATGTCATCAACATAGATCTGTACGAGCAGTAGGTCGCCATCTTTTTCTTTAATGAACAGCGTGCAGTCAATGACTCCCCTGCGAAAGCCGTGTTTCACAAGATGAGTTGAGAGTTTCTCATACCAAGCTCTTGGAGCTTGATGAAGCCCGTATAAAGCCTTGTCGAGCTTGTAAACTCTATCCCGATGATAAGGATCTTAAAATCCCTCGGGTTGACTGACATAGACTGTTTCTCTGATTTCCCCATGAAGGAATGCACTCTTCACATCTAATTGGTAGACTTTAATCTTCATGTACGATGCATAGGCAAGGAAGATACGAATGGCTTCCATCCTTGCCACGGGTGCAAACACCTCATTGTAGTCAATCCCCTCGACTTGGCGAAAACCCTGAACCACCAATCGAGCTTTGTTTCTGATAATGACCCCTTGGTCATCCTTCTTGCATTTCAGGACCCATTTGGTGCCAATGACTTTAGCACCTTTAGGTCTATCAACCAGAGTCCATACACCTAACTTCTTGAACTGCAGAAGTTCTTCTTGCATGGCACTCACCCACGCCTCATCATTTAGTGCATCACTGACATATTTTGGCTCAAACTGTGAGACAAAACATCGATAAGCACCATCATGAATGTAACCCTTCTCCATAACCGAGGCGTAATCAGCTGAATAAAGCTGATTTCGGGTTTGTACTCCTGATCTGACATCTCCAATGACATTGTCAAGGGGATGATAGACGTTTAGTCGTGATCCTGGAGTAGTAGGAACAGCTACCTCAGAGCCAAGATTATGAACATTTGGTTCTGCATCTGAGGTAGTTGGAGTTTGAGGTTCCGAAGTCGAAGGTGCATCACTGCTAGATGCTTGTGGACTTTCAGGAACTGGAACCTGTTCCTCCTGACTGTTCTGGTCATCTTCTTCAGCTTCATCTTCAGAGGAGGAGTCACTGTCATCGACTACTCCCCCTGACTGAGTAGATGATTCTCCCTGTGAGGTAGATGGTGTATTCAAGATATCATACATCATCCTAGTAGCTAACTCATCATCCGAGGGAGAGAGAGGGATGTTGAAGGACTTGAAGAATCCATCATAGTCGAAGAAGTAGGCGGGTCCTTTGCCAGTAGGTGGTGTGGTATATCTCTGAATGTCAACATTACACCACACTTCTACAAGACCCGTTGAGTTGTTGTAAACTCGCTTGTTCGGTATGTTGTATCCTAGAAAGATTCCTTCATCCGCCTTCTCACTGAATTTTCCTTCTTGTGTCTTCTTCAGAAGTGTGCACGGCGCTCCAAAAGGTTCAAGATACTCCAAATTCGGTTTGCGTCTTTGTAGTAGCTCGTAACATGTCTTTCCGTGGCGCTTGACTATCAGGACTCGATTCAGTGTATAACATGCATTCGCCACTGCCTCATTCCAGAATTGGATAGGCAGTTTCGAGTCTGCCAGCATAGTCCGTGCTGTCTCTATCAAGCTTCTGTTCTTTCTCTCAGCAACGCCATTCATCTGAGGCGTGTAGGCAGAAGTGAATTGATGCACAATTCCCTTTTCCTTGCACTATGCCTCCATCCACTGGTTCTTGAATTCTGTCCCGTTGTCTGAGCGTACTTGTCTAACTTTCAGCTTGTAGAGAGATTTCAGTGTGGTTACTAACTCCTTGAATGACTCAAATGTTTCTGATTTGGATTTCAGAAACATTACCCAAGTGAACCTTGAGTAGTCATCAGTGACCACAAAACAGTACAAGTTGCCTGCAATGCTCTTTGTACTGACTGGACCAAACAGATCCATGTGAAGAAGTTCAAGAGGAAGTTCTATTGAATGAACTTTCTTTTCCTTATGAGACTTCTTCGTCTGTTTGCCTTTCTTGCAAGCTACACAAAAGTCAGGAAGCTGGAAGTTCTTGACATTAACTCCTCTTACCAAATCCTTCTGAATCAAATGATTCATCTTCCTTTGACTAATGTGTCCCATTCTCCTATACCAGGAGATGGAATCCTTCTCAGTAGCTTTAGATAGAAAGCACTGAACCTCATGATCCGTTGTAGCAGCTGTTGACAGATCCAAGACATAAAGGTCTTTATATCTTGAAGCAGTCATTAGAACTTGGTCCTCTGGGATCACGTAGTCTTTCTTCAGCACGTAACACTTCTTGTTGTCGAAGATGACCTTAAATCCTTTATCACAGATTTGGGAAACAGAAAGTAAGTTATTTTGAAGTTGTTGAACATAGTTCACCTTATCAAACTTAACTTTCTGATTCCCCACTTCTCCCTGACCTGTGATATAGCCTCCCTTGTTTCCAGCAAAGGAAACATGCCTCCTTTTATTTGCTTGACGTTTGATAAAAGGACCCTATTTCCTGTCATGTGCCTGGATGCTCCGCTGTCTACAATCCACGTGTTAGTTTCAGCATTGTATCGAACACCCTGCACATACAAAGTAAATAATTAGTTTAGGTTAGGAACCCAAGCCTTTACTGGCTTGGGTTTCCCAGAGGCATCACACATTATAAATTCCACCCATTGACCCTTAGAGGGAGAGGGTAGCTCAGGTTCCTTCTTGTCATCAGTATCAAACACGCAGGATGACTTCTCTTTCCATAAGCCAAACTTGTGCAAGGCCTGTTTGTGATAAACAGTCGACTGGCTTACAGGTTGAACTTTAGGTTCACTAGTTCTTCTAGGTGGAGTTAGAGAACTCCTCTTAGAAGACCTAGGCTTTGAATCCTGAAGTTCAATCTTCTTCCTAGGTGTCTGATAGAAAGGACAATAGGAAGCAATGTGTCCACATTTTCCACAGTTGTAGCATGACCTGCTATCAACTTTATGATTAAACTTTCTTTGTGGAGAAGTGTGTGACACTCAAGTAATATCAATCACTTTAGGTTTTGACTCTGGTTCTTTTGATGTTTTCTGTGGTTTACCAAAGCTAACTATTTTAACTTGTTTAACATCCTTTTCCTTTTGGTTAACTGGTTTTTGACTTGAAGCCTGTGAAAAGTTAACATTAGAAGTCTTTGTAGGTTCTGATTTGACTCTGTTTGACCCTGACTTTAAGTTAACTTTTTCAAATTCATTTTCCAGATTAACACAAGGCAATTTACCCTTTGCCTTTGAAGTGGCCTCCTTTTGCTTGTTTCCAGATTTAATAGATGAACATGAGGAATCTGGATCACTCACAAGAGGAGTAGACACCACGTGATCCTTGATGGGGTTATTATTTACCAGTCTAGTCTAAGTGTTCATCAAGGTCTCAGGTGGTGGTGGAACCACTTTGTAACCCAATCCCTCCCTGTTATTGTTGGATTCTGTGTGCCCAAGACACTTAGAATATTGATGTGGTTAGTACGTTATGATCCAAGTCGGGTTATACCCAATAACAAGTTTGGCAAACACCAATTAAATATTTAATTGATGATGTGATCATGCAATTAAATATTTACACCGATTTAGAAAATGGGTTTTCTAAATAAGTTGCATGTGAGTGGGAACAACTTATTAGGATAATTTGTTCAAACAATATTATTTGAAGTGTTGTTTAAATTAGTTAGATGACATCAAATAATAGTGGGAATTACAACTTATAAATTAAATGGTTAATTGTATAAGTATGTAAATACATATATATAAATATTGTACATACAATTTATTATATGTCTAGTTCACAAGACATATTAATGTGTGATAAACAAATTAAGGGGGAAAGGGTTTTGAAACCCAAAAATTCGGCCACCCTCCCTTTAATCCCATTGGACCAAACTTGCTTTGGATACCAACACACATTTAACTCTTGTCTTGAACACTCCACAAGATTTGAACCACTATTATTACATGCAAAAGGCTCCAATCTCTCTCTCTCTCAACCTCACGGTTCTAGCAAGAAAAGAAGAGTTTTTGAAGCTTATTTTGGGTGATTCTACCTAACAAGAAAGGGTGTTGCCATCAAGCTTGGGGTATACTAACTTGAGGAGTCCTCCATTGGAGTCTTGGCCAAAAGAACAAGCATCAAACCCCTTTTCTTTGGTCGATTTTCTGCAGAAAGGTAGATGTATTCACAGCTCTATGTAGCTGTGATTTTATGTACGTTTTGTAGGTTCATAGCTTGTTCCATTCATATATTTAAGATCCTATTGATTTGGGTTTTGTTTTCCATCTTAAAACCACACTTAGAACACGAAAATTTCAGATTATAAACTTGTTATAATCCTATACCTCCGCTGCGTTTTCTGAAAAGTTTAAAAGGTTAAACTATGTATTTGTGTTCTAACAAACCCTTCAATGGCATCAAGAGCCAGGTTATATGGATGGCTTGCTTGATTCATCTTTTGAAATTGGTTTTAAAAGATGATATTAGACATGTTATAGGCTTGTTTTGGGCTGAAATATTATGTCTTATTGAAATCCCCAACTTTCAAGGTTACATCACACATGCTTGTGATTAAACCTTGAAAGATATGTATGTTGATATGTTGATTGTTTGGACAATATTTAAAACCAAAATTTCAGTTTATGTTGGCTGAAATTTGAAGGTTTTAAGTGGGGATTAATGATATATTTTGATGATTTAATCATTGGTTGTTAAAGTGCATAACCTAGCTTGTGGCCTTGTGTTGTTTGGATGATTCAAGTGGTTGTTTTATTCATTCAATTTGGTTGTAATATTTGTGTTTATTCATTTGGGTTGTAATTATTCATTCATTTGGTTATGTAATAATAGATTAGGTTCATTTCCTTTACTAGAAAAATGTATTAGGATACAATTTTGTAAAAGGAAGATGTACAAAATCAAGACCCAAAGATGGACACAAAGACACAAGAAACATGGAGCATTTGGATGCGGTTTCTAGTGGGAGGTTCTTGGAACTTTTATGATATGTTTGACCCTTAGAAAGACCATAGACAACACTTGTGATGGCAAACAAGTGTTGTCAACATAAGGGCTATGGTTATGCACATATGATTGTTAATGCTTATGCTTGGTTGATTGTTTGTTGTCTTGATTGTTTGGTTGATATTTGGATATTCAAAGCAAACTAATTAACAAACTTAACAAGCTGAAAATTGATGGTTCTTAAAGGTTAATAAAAGGTTATTAAAATTATTTAATGATTTTAAGGATTAAAATAGGTTTTAATCAAAGAACCATAAGGTACCTTGTATTTGAAAGCATGCAAATACAAGTACATAGAGTTTTCTAAACTTGTATTTTGAAACCTCTAAAACTTTTTTTTCCAAACAAGATCAACACCGTCCTTTTACACAACACTTGAGTCACTTGGGAACTCTTAATGGGATAAAGGTCACCTAACCATTTTGAGGGAACTTGTGACTTGAGGTGAGAATGCCTTATTTGTGGGATAAAGGTCACCTAACCACTTGTTTTGGCAAACTCACACGTGGGTGTAAGTAGGGTGTCTTGATTTGCAAATCATGTCAAATGGATCACCTACGATGTGGTTTCCAAATGGTGTTGATGGGATTAACATGCCGACTTTACATATGATGTTTTAAGTCGATCCCATATTTCTAGAAGTTGCAAATGGTTGCAATCGTCAAACGTTGACCACCTTATTAACTTAAAACGTGGGATAAAGGTCACCTAACCACGATTTAAATGTAATGTTGGGTTCTAGATTTTAATATAAAAAGACCTTAAAAGGCATTAAATATTAAAATTAGCAATATCGAAAATACTAAAATTGATCTTTGTTAAATTTTGTAGATGGCCACCAATAATGAAAATCACGATAACTCGTCCGCGTCAAACCAATCACTACGAGCGATCCTCCAAAAGGAACGTCTAAATCATAACAACTTTATTGATTGGTATCGAAACTTGAGAATTGTTCTCAAGCAAGAGAGAAGATCATATGTTTTAGACGACCCTATCCCCGATCAACCTAACGAGGATGATGAGGAGGCCTTTAACGATTGGCTGAAATACACTGAGGACTCCGTCCAAGTGTCTTGTCTCATGCTAGCGAGCATGACTCCGGATCTCCAAAAGGAGTATGAACATCACGGAGCTTACGACATGATAACCCAGCTGAAGGAAACGTTCCAACAGCAAGCAAGGGTTGAGCGGTTCGAAACGGTTCGAGCGCTCCATGCATGTCGTATGGACGACAACCAATCTGTTTCATCTTATGTACTTAAGATGAAAAGTCATATCGACCGCCTCGAGAGGCTAAACTGCCCCGTCTCGAAGGAGTTGGCCACGGATTTGATCCTAAATGGCCTAACCAAGAAGTTCGAGACATTCGTGTTGAACTACAACATGAATGCATGGGACAAAAGCATTGGTGAACTTCACTCAATGCTCAAAACGGCCGAGGCGGCCATGGGTAAAAGGGTTTTACCCGTTCTCACCATCAATGAAGGTGGGAACAACAAAAGGCCTCATCCCGCACCCAAGGCAAAGGTTGCCAAGGGTAAGGGACATGTGTGGGGAAAGGGGAAAGGGGTGGTAAGGGTACCACCCAAACCACAAGAGAAGAAGCAAAAGGTTGCTACAAATGACCCATGCTTCAAGTGTGGGGAGATAGGACATTGGGCAAGGAATTGTCCTGTCCATCTCCAAGAGTTGAAAGCAAAGAGGGATGCCGGGCAGACCTCAGGTACAATATACATGATACATATTGATCTTAATGTTACATCTTCAAACACATGGGTATTGGATACCGGATGTGGAACTCATATTTGCAATTTGTTGCAGGGGTTCACAAGAAGTAGGGACTTCAAGAAAGGGGATGTTAGCCTCTTCATGGGCAATGGAACTAAAGTATTAGTTGAAGCTCGTGGGGACTACATCCTAAGACTTCCAAGTGGCTTGGAAGTTATTTTGAAGAATGTTTTGTATGCTCCTAGTTTGACTAGGAACATTATTTCTGTATCTCAATTAAGACATTATGATTATGTATTATCCTTTATTGAAAATGATATTCATGTTTCTTTAAATGGTATGTTCTATTTTAAAGCTATACCAATTAATGGTATTTATGAATTGGTTCATGAAAATACTTTAAATAGTTCATTGTACCAAACAAACACCAAGAAACTCAAGTTGGACTTGAGTGATACCTATCTTTGGCATTGTCGTCTTGGTCATATAAACAAAAAACGTTTACAAACACTTCAAAAGAATGGTCTTTTAAAAACAAATGAATGTGATTCATTTGATGTTTGTGAATCTTGTTTACAAGGTAAGATGACTAAGGCACCCTTTAGTGGAACTACCGAAAGGGCAAAAGATTTATTAGGAATCATACATTCGGATGTATGTGGTCCTTTTAAGCCAATGACTAGGAATGGTGAAAGATACTTCATTACCTTTACCGAAGATTATAGTCGCTATGGGTATGTGTACTTATTAAGGCACAAAGATGAAGCTTTTGAAGTGTTCAAAATCTTCAAGAATGAAGTTGAAAATCAACTCAACAAGTCAATTAAAGTTCTCCGTACCGATAGAGGAGGTGAATACCTAAGTGATGTTTTTCAAGATCATCTTAGGAGTTGTGGGATTGTCTCACAACTCACTCCACCTGGAACACCACAACATAATGGTGTGTCTGAGAGGAGGAATCGAACCTTATTGGATATGGTCCGATCTATGATGGCTAGAAGCACATTACCTCTATCATTTTGGGGTTTCGCTTTGCTCTCCGCGGCCCGTATTTTAAATATGGCCCCAACCAAAAAGGTGGAAAGGACACCTTTTGAGATATGGCATGGAAGAGTTCCATCCCTATCATACTTAAGGGTTTGGGGATGTGAGGCTTATGTTAAGACTCCCACCCCAAACAAATTGGAAGTCCGATCCACCAAGTGTATCTTTATTGGATATCCTAGAGATTCTATGGGATATTATTTCTATGATCCACTGGAACAAAAGGTGTTTGTTGCCAGAAAGGGTGAGTTCTTAGAAGCAAAGTTCCTTATGGAAGGAGCTAGCAGTAGAACAGTGGATCTTGAGGAAGATCAAGAACCACAACCCGATGCACGTTTGGTTGAAACTAGCACTCAACATGAGGATGTTGAAGATGATCAAATGGTTGATCAATACACACAAAACGTTCGCAGAAGTGGTAGAACTAGTAATCCACCTGAAAGATACGGATTTTTCATGGATGGATGCTATATGGTAGATTCAGATGAACCAACCACATACCATGATGCAGTGTCCAATTTGGATTGTGACAAATGGCTTGAGGCCATGAACGTTGAGATGCAATCCATGTATGACAATCAAGTTTGGGAACTTGTTGTACCACCTCTTAATTCCAAACTAGTTGGAAGTAAGTGGGTTTTCAAGAAGAAAACCGATATGCATGGAAACTTGGATACTTATAAAGCTAGACTTGTAGCAAAGGGTTTCACTCAAACTCAAGGGGTTGATTATGATGAAACCTTCTCACCTGTAGCGATGCTAAAGTCTATAAGGATATTGTTTGCCATAGCTGCTCATTATGATTATGAGATTTGGCAAATGGATATCAAAACTGCTTTCCTAAATGGATATCTTGAGGAAGATGTCTATATGGTTCAGCCTGAAGGTTTTGTCGATCCAAAACATCCTAATAAAGTATGCAAGTTAAAGAAATCAATCTATGGATTGAAACAAGCATCGAGAAGCTGGAATCACCGTTT
Organism: Flaveria ramosissima; assembly: GCA_025215565.1. NCBI lineage: Eukaryota > Viridiplantae > Streptophyta > Magnoliopsida > Asterales > Asteraceae > Flaveria > Flaveria ramosissima. The sequence continues at coordinate 86,319,820 of CM046037.1, forward strand.
TGATGAGGAAGTAAAGAAATTTGGCTTCATCAAAAACGCTGATGAGGCTTGTGTGTATAAGAAGGCTAGTGGGAGCACAGTAACTTTCCTAGTATTGTATGTTGATGACATACTACTATTTGGAAATAACATTCCAACCTTGGAAGGTGTAAAAACCTGGCTTGGAAGTTGTTTTTCCATCAAGGATCTTGGTGAAGCCGCCTATATTCTAGGAATAAAGATCTATAGGGATAGATCAAGGCGGTTGATTGGTTTGAATCAAAGTGCATACATTGATAAGATCTTGAAAAGGTTCAAGATGGAGAACTCTAAGAAAGGTACCGTACCTATTCAAAGAGGAGCGATATTGAGTACGACTCAATGTCCAAGCTCAAAGGATGAGCAAGATAAAATGAAAGCAATCCCATATGCATCTGCTATTGGATCCATCATGTATGCAATGATATGCACTCGACCGGACGTGTCATGCGCTTTGAGCATGACAAGCCGTTACCAGCAAAATCCTGGAAACAGTCATTGGATGGCTGTTAAGAACATACTTAAGTACCTAAGGAGGACAAGGGATATGTTCCTAATCTATGGATCTGGTGACGAGGAACTCGTTGTAAAAGGTTACACGGATGCGAGTTTCCAAACCGATCGTGATGATTCTCGGTCACAATCGGGATACATTTTCATTCTAAATGGAGGAGCTGTCTCTTGGAAGAGCTCCAAGCAGGATGTGGTGGCTCTATCGACTACAGAATCAGAATACGTTGCCGCCTCATTGGCAGCTCAAGAAGCTGCATGGTTGAAGAAATTCATTGCCGATCTAGGGGTAGTCCCTTCCATTCAGGACCCCCTAGAGATCTTTTGTGATAACGAGGGTGCGATTGCACAAATCAAGGAACCCCGTGCTCATCAAAAGACTAGGCACATTGAGCGGAGATTCAACTACATACGAGATGAAGTTGAAAAGGGAAAGATATGTATTCGCAAAGTTCACACGGATCAAAACATTGCGGATCCTCTCACGAAGCTCCTTGAAAAGGCAAAGCATGAATGTCATACTTGTGCCATGGGACTTCGATATTCTAGTGATTGGATTTGATCTGTACATTTTGTATTTGGATATGTGGAACTCTTTATTATTTGAATAAAATTATTTGGTTATAATGTTTCAATTAATGTTCCAATTTAGCATGTTTAATCCATGAGTAAATTGTTTACTCTAAAATGTCCGTAGTCGCTCATACTTGTGGGAACAAGTGTGAAAGTAAGATTATTATGAACTTGGATTGGTTGATATTTATAAGGATGAATATAGAGCAATGGGTTGCTACCAAGGTTCATAGATATTTGTGGGATACAAATATTGGACTAACCCGCATCTCAAATTTTACTACATGGAATCTTATTGATTGATCATAAGTAAATTTGAGTAAAGGCGAATATCATTTGGTATCCTCAGACCTGAGACACATATTGGGTTTTGATATTCACCAAGTTTTATACCTTGAGCCTATTCTTCACTGCCCTGAAATAGTGGACAGTACACAAGGATATGTTCAGGTATAACACGAAGTGTTTGTGAGAGACGTATGTAGTCAAGATGGAATTTGTTCCTCTTATTCGTTGAGAGTTAGATGTCTAAGGCCTGATTAAGTTAAATCAACAAGGAATGATCATTCTGTGTCCTTGGATTTAACATGACATCTGTAACAAAAGGATAGATGATTGATTCACCTAAATCATTTCAAGTAGGGCACTTGAAAGGGATGATGTTATTGAATGGCTATAAGTCATGCGTATTAAGGGTAGTAAACCGTTGTTAGGCGGTATTTACTGCTTGCATCAATCTTCTATGAATCTTGGGCAAGTGGGAGATTGTTGGATTCTGTGTGCCCAAGACACTTAGAATATTGATGTGGTTAGTACGTTATGATCCAAGTCGGGTTATACCCAATAACAAGTTTGGCAAACACCAATTAAATATTTAATTGATGATGTGATCATGCAATTAAATATTTACACCGATTTAGAAAATGGGTTTTCTAAATAAGTTGCATGTGAGTGGGAACAACTTATTAGGATAATTTGTTCAAACAATATTATTTGAAGTGTTGTTTAAATTAGTTAGATGACATCAAATAATAGTGGGAATTACAACTTATAAATTAAATGGTTAATTGTATAAGTATGTAAATACATATATATAAATATTGTACATACAATTTATTATATGTCTAGTTCACAAGACATATTAATGTGTGATAAACAAATTAAGGGGGAAAGGGTTTTGAAACCCAAAAATTCGGCCACCCTCCCTTTAATCCCATTGGACCAAACTTGCTTTGGATACCAACACACATTTAACTCTTGTCTTGAACACTCCACAAGATTTGAACCACTATTATTACATGCAAAAGGCTCCAATCTCTCTCTCTCTCAACCTCACGGTTCTAGCAAGAAAAGAAGAGTTTTTGAAGCTTATTTTGGGTGATTCTACCTAACAAGAAAGGGTGTTGCCATCAAGCTTGGGGTATACTAACTTGAGGAGTCCTCCATTGGAGTCTTGGCCAAAAGAACAAGCATCAAACCCCTTTTCTTTGGTCGATTTTCTGCAGAAAGGTAGATGTATTCACAGCTCTATGTAGCTGTGATTTTATGTACGTTTTGTAGGTTCATAGCTTGTTCCATTCATATATTTAAGATCCTATTGATTTGGGTTTTGTTTTCCATCTTAAAACCACACTTAGAACACGAAAATTTCAGATTATAAACTTGTTATAATCCTATACCTCCGCTGCGTTTTCTGAAAAGTTTAAAAGGTTAAACTATGTATTTGTGTTCTAACAAACCCTTCAGTTATTCCTTTCTCTCACTAAGTGTTGAACTATGTGTGAAGAACTAGTCCAACTATGCAGTTTCTGTATTAATGAGTTTACTTCTACTTCTAGAACTGCCTTTTGCTTCTTAGTGTCTTCTAGGGAGTTTAGATAGTACCTAATGTCATTAGCTTGGTTAAAGGCAACTACTTCGGTTTCCCTAAGCTGTTTAGTTAATAGGTCTATCTTTTCTTTATAACTATGCTCATTTTGTTTTAATACTCTATTAGCCTCAGTGCACAGTTGCAAATCTTTTACTAAGTTATCATTATGATCTAATAACCTAGCAAATTTTTCATCTATGCTATTCCTAAAAGTATCACAATCAGAACAAGCATGATTATCAAACATTTGGTCAGTAGTACTTACCTGAGTTGGTTCAGAAGAGTTAGCCATCAACGCAGCATCAGATGTCTCTAGTTCTGGTGATTCTGTCTTTTCTGTCTCTGACGTGGTAGTATCCTCTTTAGGCTTGTAACTGACCTTAGCTGCAGTTGCTTCTTCGCCGTGTGACATCGCTATCTCAACTGCTAGATCACCTTCACTCACAGAATCATCATCAATATCTTCTACACTTGCAATGTTTGATTCCCCTGGTGAGACAAACCTAAAGCCCCAATCCTGTCCTTCATCATCATGAGCAGTCAAGGCTTTTGGATCCTTGCTTGATGAAGTAGAACTGGAAGCTTGCTTGTCTTGGCGAGTGAAGGACGAGAACGGGTTCCCATTACCCGTCTTCTTTGGCTTGACACATTCTCTCTTGAAGTGCCCCTTCTCTTCACAGTTGAAGCAGGTCACTTTGCTTTTGTCAAAGCCAAATGTGGTATCCTTAGTAGCTACCAAGTTCTGTCCGGTCTTTTTAACAAACTTCTTCGCCCTCTGGACAACACTAGCTAAGGCCCACATTATGTCCATCCTCTCAAGCTCCATTTCGTCCACCTGCTCGTAGTCCTCGTCTGCAAGATGGCAGTTTCCAATCTCCCCGGCAACAAGTCCATCATATGAATGAACTACTGCTGCCAAAAGATCCATATGCTCTCGAGCTAATTCCACAGTCACATTACCGAGGTTCTTGGTCTTCAGTTTAGTAGCACTTGCTTTTGATCCAATATAGTGGGTACAAGAAGACCCCGACGTGTCTGATCCTGAAGGAGAAGCGTGTGAAGGACCTGACGAGCTAGACACAAATGCAGTCTGGAGAGGTGCTCCAAATGTCTTAGCTTGTGGCGTGGTATTGTACAGAGCTGGATTTTGAGTGTATGAAGACTTCTGAGCTCTGTACTTCATCCTAAGTGCTTCTTCTCGCAACTTAAGAATGAAGTCATTAATATCCAGCTTTGCAAGCATTCCATTCTGTCTCAGGTTAGACACGAATGAAGCCCACTTTTCAGGCAATCCGTCTGCAAAGTTACTAACTTTCTCTTCCATGGTAGTTTCCACTCCATGTGTATGCAGTTCGCTCATCAAATGGTAGAATCTATCTATGACGTTGTCTAACTCTCGTTACCAATCGATGAGAAGTTATCGAATTCCTTCTTTAACTCATTGGCCTTGATTGCCTTCAACGAAGCATTCCCGTCGTACCTCTTCTCTAGCTCATCCCAAAGTTTCTTGGACTGCTTATTCTCTGAGTACTGGTGGAAGATGTCTCTTGGGATAGACTGTGTAATCAATGCATAAACTCTTTTCTCTGCATTGTATTTAACTTTCTGCGCGTCCGTCATCCCTCCTAACGTTAGCTTAACTCCATCAGCTCCCACCGGTGTACTATATCCAATCTCGATGGCTTCCCACAGATTCGGATCCACTCCATTGAGGTAGATCTCAAAACGTTGTTTCCAGTGGGGAAACTCATCTAACGTCAAGAGCTTTGGTGGTTTATTATGATTACCCACCTCACTCTCAAGCAACAACAGGTTCTGTATCCTAGAGTTCTTCCCAGCAGTAAAGGCTGACATTTGATCTTCCATGGCTAAAAACTTTAAGTCTAATCAAACAAACTGTCACTGGTGCGACTGAAGGATGCGAATAGTCTAGTCGTGCGTAAGAACTCTACGACTGGTTCAATCGTGCGGCTGAACTGAGCGATTGGTTCAGTCGTGCGAATGAATCTGATGCGTATGAGCTATGCGAACGAACGGTTCAGTCGGCCGAATGAAGGTGCGACTAGGTCCAATCGTGCGAATGGGCAATGCGAATGGAGTCCAGTCGTGCGAATGGGTCACTCGTGCGACTGAAGCTGCTGTTTTGCGAAATTTTCTAGGTTTGACGTGTTTCAGCCGTAAAAATTCGAATTTTCAAGGTCTAATTGCCTAAGTCCGTAGAAACCAAACTTTGATGAGCAGGGAACGTCCAAGATCACTTTTGACACCAAAGATTGCGTTTTTAGTGCAAAAACACAAACTTTTATGCAATCTTGATTGAATCACACGTAATCAAGAGCCAATGCTCTGATACCACTTGTTAGGACCTGGTATTTGAACGAAATACCTAGTGATTAGCGTGTAAACCAGATCAAATAGTGCGGAATCCTATTTGATTGGCGATCCAATCAGTGAGAACACACGAAGAATCAATCAAGAATTGAATCTAACGTTAGAAGTCGATTAGGAATCGATCGCACGAATGAACCATACTAATGGTTCAATCGCACGAATGAACAATACTAACCTATAAATACAACCCAATTCGTGGAAAAACGTAAGCATTCATTCTATTTCGACTCCAGACGTACCCTAGCCGTCCAGAAGCCTCCTAGTTCGTTCTCCAAGTTCATAGAACGCTGTAGATTGATTCCCAATCGATTCTTAACGTTTGATTCAATACTTTATTGATTCTACGTGCGTTCTCACTGATTGGATCGCCAATCAAATATGATTCCGCACTATTTGGTTTGGTTTACACGCTAATCATTCAATATTTCGTTCAAATACCAGGTCCTAACAGAGTCCAAGTTAGCAAGCAAATTTGAGTAAACAAACGGAGAGTACCTGAACTTGACCCCTTGAACCATTCCATGCACTATGAAGGAGAGATCCTCAGGAATCTGGTCCCACCCTCCATGCTTGTTTGACAAGCTGTGGATAACCACATGGAACAGGTATTTCCACTGGGATGAGACCTTCTCTCTCCTGAAGGTCTTCACAGAGAAATCTCCCTCATAGCCCATCTACACAAAGGAATGATTAACAGCTTCCTTTGGAAAAGACAACTCACCTTCTTCATCATCCAGTTGAAGATGAGTGTTGATGATGGCCGGAGTGATGAAGATTGTCCTCCCTTGCACTGTGGCAGACAGTGCCTTCTCCCCATCCATGATGACCTCTTGGTAGGTCTTCCAGAATTCAAGCAAATGATCCTCATAAAGAGTAGGATAAATGGAAAGGGAGGTGAAGTAGTTGGATAAAGCCAGAAAACGGCAATCCTCTGAGAAACAAGCATCTTTCTCAGAGTTCAACAGAGCAACCTGGTTGTGTTGCCTGTGAAGTTGCATGGAGAAATCAGGGTTGTTTTGTGGTTTAGATTGGTCATTTTGAGAAGCTTAAAGGTGAAGGAAGGTGAAGAACAAAGGCGGTTTGGGAGAATTTAGATTTAAGGAATAGTGTAATTTGAAGAAGATAGTGAAAGAGGGGAGAACCGTTGGGTATTTATGTGAAAATGATTTTAGACAAAGTTAATTAAAGAGGATAAACTTTGAAATTCAGATGTCGGTCCCACCTCTGAAAAAGTAGTTTACTTTTGCCCAAAAGTAGTTTTCTTGAAAGTCGAGAAATCTTCCGAAGGTTATTTTGCTTCGGAAGTTCTGAAGAAAAGCTTTCGAAGGCAAATTGGCTTCGGAAGATATTTCAAAGATTTTTGAGAATTTTGCTTCGGAAGAGATTTAATACTCAGAGTTTTTATTCTAAAATGAATGAAAACTTCTAAAGGTAAATTGCTTTCGGAAGAAAATTGTTCTTTTAAAACATAAAAGTACTTAAGTTGATTTTTAAGCTTCGAAAGATATTTCATAGATTTCTTTTGAAGGTAAATCACTGAAGTAGTTATTTGTTTGCTAAGACATAAGTTTCTTCCGAAGGTAATTTTAAATCTTTCGAAGAGTAAAGAGATCAAAATTTTTCAAAAATCTAAGGAATGTCTTTTTGAAAAGATTTTTCTTCCAAAGAGAACAAGGGCTTATGAAGGTGTGACATCCGGTAAATTTCCGTTACCAAACTCCGTTAGTTTCGTTAAGTCTTGCATACACGTGTCGTGAGCACACACTAGTTGTCGTTTAACGTTGGTGACCTAATAATATTAAATAATGTCAAATTATTGATAATCTAATTGATTATGTGATTATTATATTATGTTTATGTGTTTGCATGTTTTTATATGTTAATTGTGAATTAATCGCGTAACGTGGAAACGTGTGTATTAATCCGTATGTTTGTGTTTTGTAAAGATAAAACATACAATTTGTTACCATGAGTTATATGTTTATTATTGTAGTTAAAAATCATTTAAAAGTGTTTAAAAGAGTGCCTTTTTAATAAAATACAAAACACAAGGGTTTAACTTGTCATTTTGCAAAGTTTAACTAAACAAAACAAATCCTAACCCTAGCCCCCACCCATTCGGCCGTGAACTTGCTCCTCTCCCCCTCCATCTTCGAAAATCAGCCAAGAACAAGCAATTTCGTGTGGTTTTGGTTCGATTACAAGATACATAACACTTAGGAAGCATCGATTTCAAGCAATTACAAGTCTAAAGGTTAGTTTTTTCGAGTTATTGTGTGTGTTTCTTCATGGCCGAACCCTAAATCGTGAATTGGCTTTCATGGGGTCGAATTTGATGTCTAATGATGATGTTCATATGTTAGTTAGGTTGATTACATGTTAGTTAACGTGGATTATGTATGAATTACATGTTCTTAGAGGTTTAATCATGGATTTTGATTCTTGTCTAACCCTAGTTCGAATTTTTGTATGATTTTGTGTGGATGATGATTGTTTGATGAATGTGTGATGATTAGTAAGTTGTATGAATGTTAGGAATCATGAATCTTGCAAGAAATTGATGATTTAGGGTTGATGTTCATAGGTTACTAATAATAGTAACTTTATTTGGATGAAATGTTGAATTATTGATGAATTGGTGTTGTGGGTGTGTTCATGATGTTGAATAGATACTAGATTGTTGTTAAGAATGCTAGAAATCTTTGAATGCATGTTGTTGGTTCATAGCTTGCCAAAAGTAGAAACTTTTGTTTATGAAGATGGTTAGATTATGGTGTTTAGGTGATGTTAATCATGTCTAGATATTGTATGGAGCTTGAGATGGTATAATTATGTTGAATTCATGTATGCTTTGGATTATTGATAGATTTTGGGATGTTCTTTCCCAAAAGGGAAACTTTAATTGTGTAAAGTTTGATGTATGATGATATGAACATGTTTGGGGTATTAGGAGCATGTTAGTATGATCATGGATAAATTTTAAGGTGATGAATCATGTTGAATTAGTTGTATGGGATGTTTTGGATAATCATGGATGATATTTGGACTTTGGTGATCATGTATGGTTTGGATGTTGTGTAGTAGTAGGACATCATGCTTGGGTCTGGTAATTGATTGTTGTGATGTTGTGAATGCAATGCATATGCTTAAAGAATTTGGTTATGATCATTATACACGCGTGCGGATCTGAGGCCCCTACTTAGTAGGATTGGCAGGGTTTAGGATGTGAAGTCGTGAGTGGCTTCACATGGCATGTGATGAATGGTTGAACCTTGTGTGACATGTTAGTTGTATTATAATTAGTGGATATGTTAATGTTCTGGATTCGCATGACTTGTATAGTACTTGATTGTATGATGATCTAAGTGATACACCTGGTTGATATAACATATGTATGATACTATTTGAATGTTAATCATGTGTGTTGTATGTGCTCATTGGCTTTATTTGGATTATAACTCATAATGTCACCAACGGGTCAAACGGGTCAACTAGGTCAAACGTGTCTATTTGTCTGGAAGCTTGAGTCTTTGGTTTTGGTATGATTAGGGTTTCACATGTCTTTCATTTACACGTACTTATGTACTCGCATGATCTAGGTAACCTTTGAAGGTTGGCTATCCACTCGTTTCTCAAATAAACCCTAAGTACTCTTTGCATACATCAGGTGAGTTCATGCCCCACGCTTTATTTAATCTCTTTTGGGGGAGATAGCATACTGGTATTTTACGAACGCTTTTAATATTTAAGTTGTGTATAATATTGATATAGTGCTATTTATCATGGAAAAGTCCTCACACTTTCGAATTGTTAATATTAAATAGCGGGGAAACTTGGGTAGTACTACTGGGTCTGACGAGCCCCACCTGTGTGACTCGAGGTCAACCGGGTGCAATTTGTCCTATTGAACATTGTCACGACATGGTAAGTCGTGACAGGAGGCAACAACTATCACAGTCAGCTTCAATTGCGAAATCACTATGTATTAATATTGCTGTTAATAGACTAGCTATCTATTGCAATACACTGCTTATATATATCACAACTGTTTATATGTTTACTGAACTCAAACTCTTGAACTCACCAACCTATGTGTTGACATTTTAGTATGCTTTTCTCAGGTCATTAAGCTGCTTGCCTCTAGGAGCACTCCACGGTTCACTTGCATACTAAGACTCGGTTTTCAAGACATTAGTATTTTAATGATTATGGTTTACTATTTTGGGTTGGCACATGTTTTGCCATATTTATACTTTAAGTTGTTGGGTTGTTTTCAAAACGCTTCCGCACTGTTTCAAACTAAATCTTTGGTTGTTTTATTTACTTGTGGCATATAGAGTCGTTCTATGTAACTACTGACTGTGATCCTAGTTTGTTCACACGCCTCGCGGTAAAACCCCGCACGTGGATTTTGAGGGTGTGACAGATTGGTATCAGAGCCATTGGTTATAGGGAACTAGGTTGCATACACACTAGACTATAACCGCACACAGTTAGTTAGTTACCTGTACTTTATTTTCATCTACTGTATACTCATTGGCATACACGTCACACTATCTGCAGCATGGCATCGTCATCAAGAGCTTCTGGAAAACGACCTGCATCACCTGCGCGATCCGAGTCCCCACCTCCTGCACCTGTACCTGATGATGGACTCGACTGGCCTCGTTTTGATTATCCTCGAGGGGAGTTTGACTGGGATCAACCTTTCGCGTTGATGAAGCGTGGCCCCCCAAGGGACTGGAGCTTTTATCCTAGGTTTGTCAACCACCTCATGTATAGGGAACGCGTGCCCGAGCCGAGACCCAGAACGAGAGGTAGCTCTGATTCAGCAGTGCCTTCACTACCCCGGACGGTGCAGTCCAACGAGCAGTTGATTGCTGCATTGGTGGCAGCACTAGATACAGAGCAGTATCGAGTCAGGCGACTCATTAGCGATGTTTGTACACTACAGACTGAGGTGTACAACCTAAGGCATAAGGTGGATGAACTCGAGGGGCGTCATGAAAAGACCCTAGACGGGTGTTACCAAATGGAAGATGGGATCGTAGCACTCAGTGGACGCGTGGCTACTCGCGAGCAGAGGGATGCTGTGGTTGATGACAGGATTGCTGCTTTGGAGGCACAGCTAGCAGCACTCCAGATTGCTATGGCTCCTGCACCTGCAGAGGAACCTGAGGAGGAAGAACCTGAGGAGGAGGAGGAACCTGAAGAGGAGGAACCTGAAGAGGAGGAGGATGAGAGTGATGGATCTGATATTGTCGATTGATTTTCTTACATGACTTGGACTACCTAGTGTTTTCTTTGAAACCTATGTGGGAAGGGTTGTTTCCCCACACGAACGACAAACTTAAATTTTGGCATTGATGAATACATTGTGACTTAATTGCAATTTATTTACTTTGGTTATTATTTTTGTTATGAATGTTGTGGTTGTGATGATTTATTATTCCTTTATTGTTTACTGTACTTCAATGAGATAAATGTGTTTGATGTTACTCATTATTGTATTTGTGGATGTAAAGTGAACAATGGACGCACGTGGACGTGGTCGTGGACGTGGTCGTGGGCGCGGTCGTGGACGTGGCGCCGGAGACCATGGCGCCGGAGATCATGGCGCTGGTGCCGTTAATATGACCCCTGCTGAGTTAACTGCTCTGATTCAGGCAGCGGTGGTTGCTGCCCAAGCGGGACAGCCAGCAGGTAAACAATGATTGGAAAAATTAAACCGAATATCTTGCATAACCGTATAGGTTGTCTGATCAATAATTGTTGTGTTAAAGCAGGACCACCAGCATGTACTTATAAGTCCTTCATGGACTGTAAGCCCCATACCTACAGCGGTACTGAAGGCGCTGTGGGACTAGTACGCTGGTTCGAGAAGACGGAGTCCGTATTCTCCAAGTGCAACTGTCCACCTGCTGATCAGGTGAAATATGCCACCGGGACCCTGGAGGGTGCCGCCTTATCCTGGTGGAATGCCCAAGTTCAGATGTTGGGGCAAGCATTGGCTAATGGACTGCCGTGGGCCGAGTTCAAAACCATGATGACCGAGGAGTACTGTCCTCGCAATGAGGTGCAAAAGTTGGAGATAGAGTTCTGGCAACTGAAAATGCAGGGCTCAGAAATCGAGGCTTACACCACTAGAACTCACGAGCTAGCAACATTATGCCCGGGAATGGTAAATGAGATGCACAAGAGGATCGAGCACTACATACGGGGACTTGTACCCGAAATACAGAGTATGGTAACTGCTTCTAATCCAGCCACCATACAGCAAGCCATTCAGTTAGCCCATAAGCTAACTGACCAAGCAGTGGAACAGGGTCGTCTACCCAAGCGGGGCGCCGTGGCAAGCGTGCCCGATAACAAAAGAAAGTGGGATGGTAGTAGTAACACCAAAGCATCATCATCGACAGGCGGTCAACCTCAGCCTCAGCAGCAACAACAACCGGTCCAACAACAACGGAGGTTCGACAACAATCGTAACTTCAACCAAACGACTGCAACTAATCAAGGACCCAGTGGTTATGGTGGAAGACACCCGAAGTGCAGCCGGTGCAACTATCATCACGTGGGACGATGTGATAGCTTCAAATGTCAGCGATGTGGTAAAATTGGACACGCTGCGAAGGATTGCCGTGGCGAACTGGTTAGGAGGACACAACAACCCCAGGAAACTCCTAAGGGTTGTTTTGAATGTGGAAAAGAGGGGCACTACAAGCGAAATTGCCCACAACTAAGGAGAAATGGTAATGGCAACAATGGAAATGGACACAACAACAACAACAATAACAACAACAACAATGGTAACAACAACGGTGGCAATGGCAACGGTAATGGCGGTAATAAGGATGGAGCAAAAGGGAGAGCCTTCGTCATTGGCTCAGGTGAGGCTCTAAATGATCCTACAACTGTTACTGGTAGATTCTCTGTTAATGGTTGCTTTGCTACGGTACTATTCGATACTGGAGCTGATAGGAGTTTCGTGTCCTTAAAATTCTGTAGTCTTTTAAGTGATATACCCTCCGCCCTAGAATCTAAGTACACCATAGAGTTGGCTGACGGTAAACAGATTCACGTAACTCATATCCTTAAAGACTGTAAGATAAGAGCTTGCTGGTCATACTTTCGTTATAGACCTTATGCCTGTTACTCTGGGGAGTTTTGATGTTGTGATAGGCATGGATTGGCTCTCTAGCAAGCAAGCAGAAGTTATATGTCATGAGAAGATCATACGAATTCCTGTTGATGACACAATTCTGACAGTCCGAGGTGATAGGAGTGGTGCTGTGATAGGCATCATCTCGTTCATGAAAGCCCAAAAGTTACTACGAAAGGGTCGTGTGGCTATTCTAGCACTTGTGACTGATAAGCAGGCAAAGGAAAGGAGAATGGAGGATATTCCCATAGTGCGCGACTTTCCAGAGGTGTTTCCAGAGGATCTTCCTGGATTACCACCTCATCGTCAAGTGGAATTCCAAATTGAGCTAACTCCCGGCGCAGCCCCGATTGCTAGAGCACCTTATCGATTAGCACCGAACGAACTACAGGAGTTGTCGTCACAACTCCAGGAGCTATTAGATAAGGGTTTTATTCGCCCTAGTACATCACCCTGGGGAGCCCCTGTCCTGTTTGTGAAGAAGAAGGATGGCACGTTTCGGATGTGTATTGACTATAGGGAGCTAAATAAAGTAACAGTCAAGAACCGATACCCTCTACCCCGTATCGATGACTTGTTTGACCAACTTCAGGGATCAAGTTATTATTCGAAGATTGACTTGAGATCTGGCTATCATCAACTCAGAGTACGCGAAGAAGACATTTCCAAAACCGCGTTTCGTACCCGCTACGGTCATTATGAGTTCTTGGTCATGCCTTTTGGGTTGACAAATGCACCTGCTGTGTTCATGGACCTCATGAACCGTGTGTGCAAACCCTACCTCGATCAGTTTGTCATTGTGTTTATCGATGATATACTGATATATTCCAGGACCAAGGAAGACCATGAGGAGCATTTGCGGATGATGTTAGAGCTACTGAAAAGGGAACAGCTGTACGCCAAATTCTCTAAGTGTGACTTTTGGATACGAGAAGTACAATTCTTAGGTCATATTGTTAATGAGAAAGGGATACATGTTGATCCTGCCGAAATTGAGGCGATCAAGAATTGGACCACACCTAAAACGCCGAGTGAAATAAGACAATTCTTGGGATTAGCAGGTTACTATCGGCGATTCATAGAGGGATTCTCTAAGATTGCACAACCTCTCACAGCTTTGACTCACAAAGGTACTACATACAAATGGGGTGAAAGCCAAGAATCGGCTTTTCAATCGCTAAAGCAGAAGCTATGTACCGCGCCGATACTAGCACTGCCAGAGGGGACGGATGACTTCGTGGTGTATTGTGATGCATCCATTCAAGGCTTGGGTTGTGTCTTAATGCAGCGAGACAAAGTGATAGCCTACGCCTCGAGACAATTAAAAGTTCATGAGAAGAACTATACTACTCATGACTTAGAGTTGGGTGCAGTAGTCTTTGCCTTAAAGATTTGGAGACATTACTTGTACGGTACCAAGTGCACTATCTACACCGATCACAAGAGTCTTCAACATATCTTTGAGCAAAAGGAATTGAATATGAGGCAACGACGTTGGGTGGAAATACTAAACGACTATGATTGCGCTATTAAATACCATCCGGGAAAGGCGAATGTGGTTGCTGATGCCTTAAGTCGGAAGGAAACAGCTAAACCCAGACGTGTGCGAGCCTTACAGCTCACTATCAGTACTCAACTGCCTGAACAAGTTAAGGAGGCACAGGTAGAAGCTTTGAAAGCAGAAAATGTTGGTTCTGAGTCGTTGAGAGGAATGGATAAACAGCTGGTGATGAAGGAAGATGGGATTCGATACTTCATGAATAGACTTCGGGTGCCTGTCTATGGAAATTTGAGAGACCTGGTTATGAGTGAGGCACACAAATCTAAGTATTCTATACATCCTGGATCCGATAAAATGTATCATGATCTGAAGGCGCACTATTGGTGGCCTAATATGAAAGCGGATGTGGCTACGTATGTGAGCAAGTGCTTGACCTGCTCGAAGGTAAAGGTGGAGTATCAAAAACCATCCGGACTATTGCAGCAACCTGAGATACCGATGTGGAAGTGGGAACAAATCTCCATGGATTTTATTACCAAGCTGCCCAGGACTAGTAATGGTTGTGATACAATATGGGTTATTGTGGATCGATTGACAAAATCTGCTCATTTTCTTGCAATAAAGGAAACTGACAAGATGGAGAAGTTAACCCGCCTGTACCTCAAGGAGATCGTTTCCAGACACGGTGTACCGATCTCCATTATCTCTGATCGTGACGCTCGTTTCACGTCACACTTCTGGCAATCATTGCAGAAATCTTTGGGAACACAATTAGATATGAGTACTGCTTATCACCCGCAAACGGATGGCCAGAGTGAGCGTACCATACAGACGTTGGAAGATATGCTACGTGCTTGTGTAATTGATTTCGGGAATAACTGGGAAGTTCACCTGCCATTGGTGGAATTTTCTTATAACAACAGTTATCACACTAGCATACAAGCAGCACCTTTCGAGGCTTTGTATGGGAGAAAATGTAGATCACCTGTTTGTTGGGCGGAAATTGGCGATAGTCAACTGACTGGTCCCGAGTTGATTCATGAAACAACTGAGAAGATCGTACAGATACGGAACCGTATGGCAGCAGCGCGAGACCGACAAAAGAGTTATGCAGATAAAAGACGGAACCCTTTAGAGTTTCAGGTTGGTGACAAGGTTTTGTTGAAAGTTTCACCATGGAAAGGCGTAGTACGGTTTGGCAAGCGAGGGAAGCTAAACCCGAGGTACGTTGGACCATTTGAAATCGTGGAAAGAATAGGTCCAGTGGCCTATCGTCTAGCCCTACCTGATTCGCCAAGTGGAATCCATGATGTATTTCATGTATCAAACTTGAAGAAATGCATAACTGATGAAACGATGGTCGTACCACTGGAGGAGGTTCAAGTGGATGAGCAACTACGTTTTATTGAAGAACCAGTTGAAGTGATGGACCGTGAGGTGAAAACACTTAAGCAGAGCAAGATACCTATTGTCAAAATCCGTTGGAATTCGCGACGTGGACCGGAATTCACATGGGAACGGGAAGATCAAATGAAGCTTAAGTATCCTCATCTATTCGAGAAGACGATGTCTGCAGACGAAGGTATTGATTTAAATTTCGGGACGAAATTTCTTTCAACATGGGGATGATGTGACAACTCATCCAAAACTCACTCGATTTTGATTTCTGTGTGCCAATGCAGTAGACCAGTGATGGAACACTCTCACCATGTAACGCAATTTTCGGGACGAAAATTCTTTCAACATGGGGATAATGTGACATCCGGTAAATTTCCGTTACCAAACTCCGTTAGTTTCGTTAAGTCTTGCATACACGTGTCGTGAGCACACACTAGTTGTCGTTTAACGTTGGTGACCTAATAATATTAAATAATGTCAAATTATTGATAATCTAATTGATTATGTGATTATTATATTATGTTTATGTGTTTGCATGTTTTTATATGTTAATTGTGAATTAATCGCGTAACGTGGAAACGTGTGTATTAATCCGTATGTTTGTGTTTTGTAAAGATAAAACATACAATTTGTTACCATGAGTTATATGTTTATTATTGTAGTTAAAAATCATTTAAAAGTGTTTAAAAGAGTGCCTTTTTAATAAAATACAAAACACAAGGGTTTAACTTGTCATTTTGCAAAGTTTAACTAAACAAAACAAATCCTAACCCTAGCCCCCACCCATTCGGCCGTGAACTTGCTCCTCTCCCTCTCCATCTTCGAAAATCAGCCAAGAACAAGCAATTTCGTGTGGTTTTGGTTCGATTACAAGATACATAACACTTAGGAAGCATCGATTTCAAGCAATTACAAGTCTAAAGGTTAGTTTTTTCGAGTTATTGTGTGTGTTTCTTCATGGCCGAACCCTAAATCGTGAATTGGCTTTCATGGGGTCGAATTTGATGTCTAATGATGATGTTCATATGTTAGTTAGGTTGATTACATGTTAGTTAACGTGGATTATGTATGAATTACATGTTCTTAGAGGTTTAATCATGGATTTTGATTCTTGTCTAACCCTAGTTCGAATTTTTGTATGATTTTGTGTGGATGATGATTGTTTGATGAATGTGTGATGATTAGTAAGTTGTATGAATGTTAGGAATCATGAATCTTGCAAGAAATTGATGATTTAGGGTTGATGTTCATAGGTTACTAATAATAGTAACTTTATTTGGATGAAATGTTAAATTATTGATGAATTGGTGTTGTGGGTGTGTTCATGATGTTGAATAGATACTAGATTGTTGTTAAGAATGCTAGAAATCTTTGAATGCATGTTGTTGGTTCATAGCTTGCCAAAAGTAGAAACTTTTGTTTATGAAGATGGTTAGATTATGGTGTTTAGGTGATGTTAATCATGTCTAGATATTGTATGGAGCTTGAGATGGTATAATTATGTTGAATTCATGTATGCTTTGGATGTTTGATAGATTTTGGGATGTTCTTTCCCAAAAGGGAAACTTTAATTGTGTAAAGTTTGATGTATGATGATATGAACATGTTTGGGGTATTAGGAGCATGTTAGTATGATCATGGATAAATTCTAAGGTGATGAATCATGTTGAATTAGTTGTATGGGATGTTTTGGATAATCATGGATGATATTTGGACTTTGGTGATCATGTATGGTTTGGATGTTGTGTAGTAGTAGGACATCATGCTTGGGTCTGGTAATTGATTGTTGTGATGTTGTGAATGCAATGCATATGCTTAAAGAATTTGGTTATGATCATTATACACGCGTGCGGATCTGAGGCCCCTACTTAGTAGGATTGGCAGGGTTTAGGATGTGAAGTCGTGAGTGGCTTCACATGGCATGTGATGAATGGTTGAACCTTGTGTGACATGTTAGTTGTATTATAATTAGTGGATATGTTAATGTTCTGGATTCGCATGACTTGTATAGTACTTGATTGTATGATGATCTAAGTGATACACCTGGTTGATATAACATATGTATGATACTATTTGAATGTTAATCATGTGTGTTGTATGTGCTCATTGGCTTTATTTGGATTATAACTCATAATGTCACCAACGGGTCAAACGGGTCAACTAGGTCAAACGTGTCTATTTGTCTGGAAGCTTGAGTCTTTGGTTTTGGTATGATTAGGGTTTCACATGTCTTTCATTTACACGTACTTATGTACTCGCATGATCTAGGTAACCTTTGAAGGTTGGCTATCCACTCGTTTCTCAAATAAACCCTAAGTACTCTTTGCATACATCAGGTGAGTTCATGCCCCACGCTTTATTTAATCTCTTTTGGGGGAGATAGCATACTGGTATTTTACGAACGCTTTTAATATTTAAGTTGTGTATAATATTGATATAGTGCTATTTATCATGGAAAAGTCCTCACACTTTCGAATTGTTAATATTAAATAGCGGGGAAACTTGGGTAGTACTACTGGTTCTGACGAGCCCCACCTGTGTGACTCGAGGTCAACCGGGTGCAATTTGTCCTATTGAACATTGTCACGACATGGTAAGTCGTGACAGGAGGCAACAACTATCACAGTCAGCTTCAATTGCGAAATCACTATGTATTAATATTGCTGTTAATAGACTAGCTATCTATTGCAATACACTGCTTATATATATCACAACTGTTTATATGTTTACTGAACTCAAACTCTTGAACTCACCAACCTATGTGTTGACATTTTAGTATGCTTTTCTCAGGTCATTAAGCTGCTTGCCTCTAGGAGCACTCCACGGTTCACTTGCATACTAAGACTCGGTTTTCAAGACATTAGTATTTTAATGATTATGGTTTACTATTTTGGGTTGGCACATGTTTTGCCATATTTATACTTTAAGTTGTTGGGTTGTTTTCAAAACTGTTCCGCACTATTTCAAACTAAATCTTTGGTTGTTTTATTTACTTGTGGCATATAGAGTCGTTCTATGTAACTACTGACTGTGATCCTGGTTTGTTCACACGCCTCGCGGTAAAACCCCGCACGTGGATTTTGAGGGTGTGACAGAAGGTGATAAAATAGACAACTTAGGACACACAGGTTTTAGAAATAATATGATTAAGTTTTAAGAAAATCTATTCAAATTTAATCATCCCAATAGCTGATACAAGATATTTAAATCTTTGTTCATCAAAAGCTTTGGTGAACAGATCAGCATATTGTTCATTTGTGTTAACTTTGACTAGTTTGATTAATCCTTTTTCAAAGTTATCTCTAATCAAATGATAGCTGATATTGATGTGCTTTGTCCTTGAGTGCTGCACATGATTTTCTATGATTGAGATAGCACTGTTGTTGTCTATGTGGATGGGAGTCTCCTTGAAGTTGAATCCATAGTCTAACATCTGATTTTGAATCCAAAGCACTTGAGCATAGCAGCTTGCAGCAGCAATGTATTCAGCCTCAGCAGTTGATGCAGAAACACAGGATTGTTTATTACATTGCAAGAGACTATCCTTCCACCAAGAAACTGACATCCCCCTGGTGTAAACTTTGCAGTCATGTTACAACCACTACAGTCACTATCTGTATAAGCATACAGATTAAAGTCAAAATTCTTTGGATACCAAAGGCCAAGTGATGGAGCACCTTTGAGATATCTTAAAATTCTTTTGACAGTGATAAGGTGTGACATCTTGGGGTTGGCTTGATATCTTGCACAAATGCATGTAGCAAACATGATATCAGGCCTGCTAGCTGTGAGGTACATAAGAGACCCAATCATTGCCCTGTAGAGATGCTCATCAACACACTCCCCTTCAAGATCAGGTCCAAGGGAGTGGTTCCTGGCTACAGGAGCAAAAACATTTGTGTAGTCAATTCCTTCTTCTTGAGTATACCCTTGAAGAACTAGTCTAGCCCTGTTCTTAATGACAAGTCCTCTATCATCCTTCTTATTCCTGAACACCCATTTGGTTCCTATGGTAGTCTTCCCTTAAGGAAGAGGACATAGGTTCCAAACCTTTTGCCTTTTGAATTGAAGCAGCTCCTCTTGCATAGCTTCAACCCAACTTCCATCCTTTAGAGACTCATCAATCTTCTTTGGCTCTATCTGGGACAAGAAACAAGAGTGAAGACAAACATTTGCATCATGAGATTATGCTCTTGTTCTTACCCCTGAATCAACATCTCCAATGATGTTTGTGGTAGGATGAGATTTGTGGATCCTTAGCTGAGGGATCACAGAAAGTTGCTTTGACAGATCTAAATTTGAGAAATTCTGATCTGGCAAAGAGAATTCAACTTCCACATCAGCACACTTATCAAGATTGACTTGATCCAATGAGTGTGTGACATCATTGATGTTGTCTTCAATGGAGTGGTTATCAGCATCAAGAAATTTCTGATCACTTTCACCACCACCATTTTCTCCAACATTTGAAGCTCCTTCATTTGAGTTTTATGCCTCTAAGCTGGAATTTAAAGGCACCCAAGAAGTATCAGCAGGATTTGTCATTGATGTGCTGGTAGAAACTTCATTTGTAGGATTAGTTACCACTGGAGTTGAAGATGTGTAACTTGAAGGTCTTCTTAGCTCAAATCTTGGCTCAGGATCACCTATAGGTAGTATATCTATGGGCCCTGAAACATGCTCATAAGATTTGTTAAAACAGTTGGTAACTAGCCAATCCAGACCAGAACCTTTCTGTAACGCCCGCCTCCCAGGGCATACCCCGGGGAGCGTTACGCATCGAATATACAGAACACATAGTAATCAGAGAGTACACAACGGAAGTCAAACTATAATTATACATTATAACGTATTATACATTAGTCTTCTAATACGATACAAATATTACATCAGTTTAACTATAGAAGAAATCCAAATCCTCAGCAACACTTTATTCCTTTATCTCCTTATAAGCTTAGTCCATAATCTCTTATTCTTGTAATCACCTGGAACCTAGGATGTGTGTCCATAAAATAAAAACATTTGGGACTCAGCATAACGCTTGTGAGTTCATGAACATAGCATTCTTCAAATTCAAAACATATTAATATTGACTATTGCATCAAGTAGATACAACCATATCAAACATATAGAAACAGAGTAAGCACAGTATAAATTTACATAACCAGGCTATGTATACAAACTCCACTAGCTAAAGCAGAATCATACATGCAGCCCTCAAGCATCCTATCAAGCATTGCCACATATCACAGATGCTATTGATAGTCAATTCTTCAATTATTACCGGTTATTAGAACATCACATCCCGTTTTAGAAAATAGTTCAGAGAAACTCACCTGTTTAGCAGTTGCCCAACAGTTGATAACCTTTCCTAGTACAATTTGATAATATCTCTAGGTCCTGATACAGTTTAAGTAATCCTAGGTAAGGTAATGACAAAATTAACTAGTTATTGTCATGGTTGGATATTGGTTTACGCTACCTTGTTAAGCATGGGTGATCAGTCCATGCCTAACTAAGGCTAGGCTATCCAATACCCACCCCTAACAACAACCCTAACGCCTATAAATAATAATACTAATAATTCTTAAACTACTTCTAATAATAATAAAAATAATCTAAATCTAAAATAAATAATAATTAAATTGACATAAACTTAAACAAGAACATACCTTAAAACTATCTACGGCAATTTGATGTAGAGTCTCCCTACTCGCGCTCCTACCCGAGCTCTAAAATGACTAATAACAATACCCAATGGGGTATCGATTACTTGGGATTCCTTTATATTAGAACGTTCCCAGGAAAACTTATACTTTAAATCAAACAAATAAAATTTTATTTATAAGAAGAAGGTAGGCAGTTCATTTCTTTGATGAGTCGATGTGGGATGAGACTTTTTTGTGAATTCAATGTGGGATGTGTATGTATACATTCTGAAATGCTCAAGTATCAAAATCTATAATTAATATATTATTATAATATTATATTATTATAATTAATTCAACTGTTTAACTTATTTTTCCCTTATAACTTTTAATCTATAACGTTTCATAAAATTTCAAATATGTCATTGTGACGAGCTTATTTTTCTCTACGAGTCAACCTAAGTTTCCTTAAAAACGGAGCAGGTTCGAATATAATATATTATTATTATATTCAAATGGTCTCTTATAACTTAAAATTTTTCATCTAAACTTCAAATTTCAAATAGACAAATTACTCATAACTTACTTGTTTGGCAATATATGAAATGTGAAGTTCATATTGCTTGTATTTCAACTATTACATATAACCCAAACGCTCGGGATGTTACATTCTCCTCCCCTTAAAAGAATTTTGTCCTCGAAATTCAGAGGCTACTCAAACAATTGAGGATATTTGGCTTTCATTTCTTCTGCTAATTCCCAAGTCTTCTTGGGTCCTTTCTGACCTTGCCACTGAACTCATACTAGTGGAATTATCTTCTTTCTTAATTTTCGCTCTTGAAAATCAAGAATTTTTAACGGTCTTTCTGTGAAGTTTAATTTCTTGTCTACTTGCACATCTTCCAATGATACTGCTTGAGTTGGATCTGCCAAACATTTCCTTAGGTTTGATATATGAAAAGTATCATGAATACCTCTTAAGCTTTCCGGTAATTCTAACTTGTATGAAACTGTACCGATTTTTGCGATAATTTTAAACGGCCCAATATACCTAGGACTTAACTTCCCGCGTTTATCGAATCTCATCACTCCTTTCCATGGAGAGACTTTTAGCATCACATAGTCTCCTTCTTGGAATTCAAAAGGTCTCTTTCTGTTATCTGCATAACTCTTCTGTCTATCTTGAGCAGCCTTTAGTCGTTGCCTTATTTGTTGGATTTTCTCAGTTGTTTCAAGAATAGTTTCGGTTTTAGTCAACTGATCATCCCCTATTTCTTTCCAACAGATAGGAGTTCTACACTTCCTTCCATATAAGGCTTTAAACGGTGCAGCTTTAATGCTGAAATGGTAGCTGTTGTTATAAGAAAATTCGATCAAAGGCAAATGATCATCCCAACTACCTCCAAAATCAATAACGCAAGCACGCAACATGTCTTCCAATGTTTGAATTATTCGCTCACTCTGACCATCGGTTTGAGGATGATATGCCGTGCTTAAATTGATTTTGGTTCCAAGTTCCTTTTGAAAACTTGTCCAGAATCTGGATGTAAATCAATTATCCCTATCAGAGATAATGGATAAAGGTACCCCGTGTTTACTTACTATTTCATTAATATATATCTTGGCCAGTTTTTCTATTGGATAGCTCTCATTTATGGGTAGAAAATGTGCTGACTTGGTCAGCCTGTCAACCACGACCCATATAGCATTATATCCTTTTCGTGTTCTTGGAAGTTTCGTGAGAAAATCCATGGTCACTCTATCCCATTTCCATACTGGCAACTCCAATTGTTGTAACTGACCAACTGGTTTTTGATGTTCAATTTTAACTTGCAGACATGTTAAGCATTTCTCAACGTACTAGGCTATAGATCTTTTCATATTAGGCCACCAGTAGTGATTTCGAATATCTTTATACATTTTGTTTGCTCCGGGATGCATTGTGTATTTGGACTTGTGGGCTTCATCCAATACTTTTTCCTGAATACCTCCAAATTTTGGGATTCAAATTCTCTGATCAAATCCGTCCATTCCTTGAGTCAATATTTTCTGATTACCCATCATTCTTTCAGTCTGAATATTCTCCTCCTTCAACGCTTCAGTTTGAGCATTCTTGATTTGGTCTTTCCAATCAAGTTTGACATCTATCTTTAATGCTTTTACCTTAATCGGTTTAACTCTTTCTTTCTGACTGAGAGCATCCGCGACTATGTTAGCCTTTCCCGGATGGTATTTAATTTCACAATCGTAATCATTGAGAAGTTCCATCCACCTTCTTTGCCTCATGTTTAACATCTTTTGATTAAGATGTGTTTTAAGCTCTTATGGTCAGAGTATACAACACACTTAGTACCATACAAGTAATGTCGCCAAATCTTTAAGGCAAATACTATGGCAACCAATTCAAGGTCGTGCGTAGTATAGTTCTTTTCATGAACTCTTAGTTGTCGTGATGCATAGGCTATAAACTTATTTCTTTGCATCAACACACAACCTAAACCATTATATAAGGCATCAGAATATATTATAAAGTCTTCATTACCATCTGGTAATGTAAGTATGGGAGCACTGCTAACCTTTTGTTTTAGAAGGTTAAAGGCTTCTTCTTGCTTTGGTCCCCGGTCAAACTTTACATTCTTTCGAGTCAACAATGTTAAAGGGGCGGCAATCTTAGAGAAGTCTTGAATAAACCTTTGGTAGTATCCTGCTAAACCCAAAAAGCTTCTAATCTCACTGGGATTGTTTGGTGATTCCCATTTCATCACAGCTTCTATCTTAGCTGGATCTACTTGTATTCCCTTCTCATTTATCATGTGACCGAGGAATTGAACTTCTTTTTTCCAGAAGTCACACTTAGAGAGTTTGCATAG
Source organism: Flaveria ramosissima (assembly GCA_025215565.1). Taxonomy (NCBI): domain Eukaryota; kingdom Viridiplantae; phylum Streptophyta; class Magnoliopsida; order Asterales; family Asteraceae; genus Flaveria; species Flaveria ramosissima. Next base: position 86,343,761 of record CM046037.1, read on the forward strand.
AGCTTTTTGTGTCGAAGAGTTTCTAGAACCATTTTCAGATGTCTAGTATGATCATCTTGGTCCTTAGAATAAATAAGGATGTCGTCTATAAAGACAATGACAAACTTATCGAAGTATGGCTTGCAAACTCTATTCATCAGATCCATGAATGCTGCAGAGGCATTGGGTAGTCCAAAAGACATAACCAAAAATTCGTAATGCCCATAACGCGTCCTAAACGCGGTCTTGGGAATGTCTTCCTCGCGTACTTTCAACTGATGATAGCCTGATCGAAGATCAATTTTTGAAAAGTATTTGGCTCCTTGAAGTTGATCAAATAAATCATCTATTCTTGGTAAAGGATACTTATTCTTGACAGTTAACTTGTTTAATTCTCGATAATCAATGCAGATACGCATTGAACCATCTTTCTTTTTCACGAACAATACTGGCGCTCCCCAAGGTGAGGAACTCGGTCTAACAAACCCTTTTTCTAAGAGTTCTTCAATTTGCTTTATAAGTTCTTTCATCTCCAAAGGCGCTAGACGATAAGGAGCCTTCGCGATTGGTTTAGCACTAGGTACTAAATCAATATGAAATTCTATTTGACGATCAGGTGGAAGTCCTGGTAAATCTTGCGGAAAAACGTCTAGAAAGTCGCACACTACAGGGATTTCATGGATCTATAATTCCTTTTTAGCATCTATCATGCACAAGAGGAAGGCTATGCATCCTTTCTAAATACATTTCATTACCTTCACTGCTGAGATGATGTTGGTTTTGGGATTTCCATCACTTCCATGAACTAGTAGTTTTTCCCCATTTGGCTTACGTACCATCATCGTCTTATGTTCACAGTCGAGACGAGCACAATACTTATTCAACCAATCCATCCCAAGAATAATATCATATTCACTTAGAATGGTCGGCATTATAATTACAAAGAATTTAGTATTAACTAGGGTAATAACACAATCCTTAAAGATATGAGTTATTTTATCTTGCTCACCACTGGCAGTTTCTACAATATATGCACAATCTAGAGTTTGTGGTACTAAGTTCAAATAAGGTACTAAGGCAATTGAAGTGAAACTTCTATTAGCACCAGTATCAAATAAAACTCTAGCATATATGTTGTTAGTGAGAAACGTACCAGCTATAGTTTCATCCCCAGCTTCTTTTAACACACACATTCGACCCTTGGACTTGTTCTGATTCTCCATAGGTTGTGCTTGTGGAGGGTTCTTGCAATTGCTTCGAAAATGTCCATACTCCCAACAGTTGAAGCATCTAATTTTCAGGCAGTTCTTTCGTGAATGATCACCCATTGGACATTTAAGACATTTAGAATCTTGATACTTTCTCCAAGACTCGCTTTTATCGTTCCTCCATGGTTTGTTGACACGGTTCCCTTCATTTCGTGTGATTTTTCTGTCCTTTCTTGGCATCTGGTTTCCATCCTCATTTCTCTTTCTTTTGTTGTTATTAGTCATTATGCCTTCTTCTTTGTATGCAATGGCACTTAATGTAATTGCAGATTCATAGGTTTTAGGGGTAGACATCTTAACTAACTGTCGAATATGAGGGGGTAATCCCTACACGTATCTTTTTACGTGCTTTGCTTTGGGTGTTATATGCTCCGGAAGCAGTCGAGCCATTTCGTCAAACTTGGTCGTGTACTGACGATGTGTCATGGTTCTGGATTGTAGTTGTAGGAATTCTCTTTCAATTTTGTCCCTTTCAACTTCACGACAAAATTTTTCCATCATAAGCTCCTTCAGTTCATTCCAGGTCAAAGTGGCAACAATTCCAGGTCCTTTAGCTTGTTTAACATTGTCCCACCAAAATAATGCCTCAGACCTAAATGAGTGAGTGGCATACATTACAGGTTGCGTGGCTGTGCATCCACTAATTTCAATAGCAACTTCCATCTCATGGATCCATTGAAAAGTCGCCATGGCATCTCTTTTCCTGTCAAATATTGGAGGTTCGCATCCCTTGAAAGCTTTGAAGAACAACCCTGCGTCGGTTCAGTTGTCGTAGGAGCATCACCATTACCATTGGTGTTATAGTTATGATCATCTTGTCCATTACTATCATTGCTCATATATCCCCTAAAAGCGTTCATAACCTCGGCTATAATAGTTGGCAACGCATATTCAATTACGCCAACTACAGCCGCTTGAAATTGTGGTCCAGCAAATTGTTGCGCCTCGGATTTCGTATTACAAATATTTTCATGATCATCATTCGCATATGACATGATTTGCCTTCTACTACTAGGAGGTCTACCACGACCCCTACCACGAGTACTTCCTCCTCTTGTCATAATGAAAACCTACATTAGGGAGCAAGGAATTAGTATTCACATGATGGATTATGATCCAGAACATAACAATACTGATAGACAAGAAATAACAGTGGCCAGGTGTCATTGCTTATCTACTGCACTTACAATGTTCTAGCCATTATCCTCCACGTTTTACCAAAACCTATTACCCAGTACCTAAGCAGATAATCTAGTTATCTTAAAGCATCTTCACTAGTTTAAGTCTAGATACTATCCTTGTACCTAGTTCACTTAAACTATGGCTCTGATACCAACTTGTAACGCCCTCCTCCCAGGGCATACCCCGAGGAGCGTTACGCATCGAATATATAGAACATATAGTAATCAGAGAGTACACAACGAAAGTCAAACTATAATTATACATTATAACGTAATATACATTAGTCTTTTAATACAATACAAATATTACATCAGCTTAACTATAGAAGAAATCCAAATCCTCAGCAACATTTTATTCCTTTATCTCCTTATAACCTTAGTCCATAATTTCTTATTCCTGTAATCACCTGGCACCTAGGATGTGTGTCCATAAAATAAAAACATTTGGGACTCAACATAACGCTTGTGAGTTCATGAACATAGCATTCTTCAAATTCAAAACATATTAATATTGACTATTGCATCAAGCAGATACAACCATGGCAAACATATAGGAACAGAGTAAGCACAGTATAAATTCACATCACCAGGCTATGTATACAAACTCCACTAGCTAAAGCAGAATCATAAAAGCAGCCCTCAAGCATCCTATCAAGCATTGCCACATATCACAGATGCTATTGATAGTCAATTCTTCAATTATTACCGGTTATTAGAACATCACATGCCGTTTTAGAAAACAGTTCAGAGAAACTCACTTGTTTAGCAGTTGCCCAATAGTTAATAAACTTTCCTAGCACAATCTGATATTATCTCTAGGTCCTGATACAGTTTAAGTAATCCTAGGTAAGGTAATGACAAAATTAACTAGTTATTGTCATTGTTGGATATTGGTTTACGCTACCTTGTTTAAGCATGGGTGATCAGTCCATGCCTAACTAAGGCTAGGCTATCCAATACCCACCCCTAACAACAACCCTAACGCCTAAAAATAATAATACTAATAATACTTAAACTACTTCTAATAATAATAAAAATAATCTAAATCTAAAATAAATAATAATTAACTTGACATAAACTTAAACAAGAACATACCTTAAAACTATCTACGACAATTTGATGTAGAGTCTCCCTACTCGCGCTCCTACCCGAGCTCTAAAAACGACTAATAACAATACCCAATGGGGTATCGATTACTTGCGATTCTCTTTATATTAGAGCATTCCCAGGAAAACTTATACTTTAAATCAAACGTACAAACTTTTATTTATAAGAAGAAGGTAGGCAGTTAATTTCTTTGATGAGTCGATGTGGGATGAGACTCTTTTGTGAATTCGATGTGGGATGCGTATGTATGCATTCTGAAATGCCCAAGTATCAAAATCTATAATTATTATATTATTATAATATTATATTATTATAATTAATTCAGCTGCTTAACTTATTTTTCCCTTATAACTCTTAATGTATAACGTTTCATAAAATTTCAAATATGTCATTGTGAATAGATTATTTTTCTCTACGAGTCAACCTAAGTTTCGTAAAAAATGGAGCAGGTTCGAATATAATATATTATTGTTATATTCAAACGGTCTCTTATAACTTAAATTTTTTCATCTAAACTTCAAATTTCAAATAGACAAATTACTCATAACTTACTCGTTTGGCAATATATGAAATACGAAGTTCATATTGCTTGTATTTTAACTATTACATATAACCCAAACACTCGAGATGTTACACTTTCACACTGGGAGTGTGCTCATTGAAAGTCACATTGGCTGACTCCTCAACTACTCTAGTTCTGAGATTGTATACTCTATAAGTTTAGCTTGAGAAGAGTATCCAATAAAATATCCATCATTTGATTTCTCAGCAAACTTGGCAATTTGATCTTTGGTATTCAAGATGGTGCAAAGACACCCAAATGACCTGAGAAAACCAATGAAAGGTTTCCTCTTGTGCCAAAGTTCATAAGGAGTCTTACCATGTGTCTTAACTACTAAAACTCTGTTTTGCACATAGCAGGCACTGTTCACTGCCTCTGCCAAGAAGGTGATGGGCAGTTTAGAGTCAGACAACATAGTTCTTGTAGCTTTGGTGTCCTGGTTCTCCTCTCAGCAACACCATTTTGCTGAGGAGTCCTGGGAGCACTATATTGTCATGTAATACCTTTTTCATCACAAAATGTATCAAGGATTTGATTCTTGAATTCAGTTCCTTGATCATATCTTATGGTTTTGACCTTGTGATCACATTGATCTCAATCTTTAAGATGAAATTCTTTAGAATCTCAGGGGTCTCATCCTTAGTTCTAATAAAGAAGACCCAAGTGAAAATTGTAAAGTCATCTGTGATCACCAAACAATAAGAGGTCCTTCCTAGACTCATTACACTGGTGGGGCCAAAGAGATCCATATGTAATAAGTGTAGGGGATTAGTGATGGAATTTCTTTCCTTTGGCTTATGAGATACCTTGTGTTGCTTCCCCTTCAGGCATGCAATACAGTGGTCATCACTTGTAAATTCTTTCTTTGGTATTCCAGTTACCAAATCATTCTTAATTAATTTATTCATATTTTTAAAGTTTACATGGCACATTCTTTTATGCCAGAGGAAAGACTCATCACTATTTGCTTTAGATAGAAAGCATGAAACTTCTCCTGAGGGAGATGTTTCTTGCAAATCCATCTCAACATTTTCCCTTTCCTGGGGGCTCTGAGCAGGATGTGCACATGAGGAATGATCACTACGGGCTTGAGAACAATGACTCTGATCACAAAATTAGGATACACTCAGAAGATTGTACCCAAGCTTCTTGACAAAGTTTACCTTCTCAATGCTGAGCTTACCATTTGTGACCTTGCCTCTTCTTGTAATGTAACCTCCTGCATCTTCTCCAAAAGCAACTGGTCCTCCATCAATTCTTTCAAACTTTTGGAGTAGTGACCTATTGCCTGTCATGTGCCTAGAACAACCACTGTCAATGATCCATACATTTCTGTTTGTCTTGAGCTGTTCCTTGGCTTCATCGTGGTCTGCCATGAGTGCTTGGTTTGGAGATGCATCTTCTATCTGAAAGCTCCAGTCAAAGCCTCCTTCTTCAACAGCAACTGCAGCTTGCTACTTTGGCTTCTCATTCTGGGGAGCTCTCTCAGTGTAGTTTGGTCTGGCTTGTGTTTGGCCACCATTTGTCCTTGGTGCCTTACACTCACTTGCAAAGTGTCCCATCTGGTTACAGTTGTAACACTTTACTTTGCTTTTATCCAGCCCAAACTTTCCACCGGCTGCATTGCTTGGAAACTTTCTCCCTGTCCTCTTGTAGAACTTCTTGGCTCTGTGAGTGAGAAGAGCCATCTGTTGAACTATCTCCATGTACTCCAGATCATCTGGATGGATACAGTCCAAGTCTTCAAGGGTGAAGAGAAAGTTGCCTGTGGTTTCATCAGCAGAGATAAAGGCATGAGAAGAACTTGTCTCTTGGAAAGGACTTCCTTGAGTGTAGCTTTCTCTTGGAGTCTCTGGGAAGGTGATGAAAGGACCCTTTTGTGAGTTGTCAGGGTAGCATATGAGATGATGTTATGGTTCAATGCTTTCTCTTTCAACCACATGGAGGGCTGAACTCAGTTGATTGCTGGAGTTACCAAATGAGTTTTGCATATTCATCTCCATCTGGTAGCCACTAAGAATACCTTACAACTCTGTGAGAGTAAGAGTCTTAAGGTTCTCAGTCCTCTTGATAACAACACAATAATGTGTCCATTGTCTAGGAAGAGAGGACATAAACTTCCTTACAATGTCTGTGTTCTCAAGAGTTACTCCAACATCCATTAGAGTATCCATAATCTCAACATACCTGAAGTATTGTTGAGTCATGGTTTCACCTATCTTAAAGGTGAAGTTTTCAAACTGCTGCTTCAGGAGATCCTTCTTGTTCTCCTTTGCTTCATTTGACCCCTCATACATAAGCTTCAGTGCTTCCCATAGTTGCTTGGCAGTTTTGCACTTCTTGAAGCCTCTGTAGATGGAGTTTGGAAGAGCAGTCTGAAGGGCTATCATGGCCTTCTGATCAATCTCTATTCTTTTCCTGTCTTCTTCAGAATAATCAGCCACAGCCTTTAAAATCATACCACCACCAGTAGCAGAAGTGGTGCTTGGTATGTATGGTCCTTAAACAACAGAGTCCCACATCCTGGAGTCTTGAGACATGATGAAGCCTTCCATTCTTTGACACCAAGTATCAAAGTCTTCACGAGTGATCAGTGGAGACTTTGTCATAGTCCCAGTTTCCATATCAGCTTTGGTAATAGCTTCCATTTGAGTTGTTAAGTATTTTGTGTGTGAGAGGGATCTTAAGATGGTGAGATCTTATATCAAGAGCCTAGAATGCACCGATACCAAATGCAGGACCCGTGAAGGGTATGCAATTACAACACAACAACACTATGAGGAGAGTTCTTTAAAACACTTAACAGATCAAATAGGGAACTGGTTGCTTAAGTGAAAGATGCTAAGAACATAAGTAAAATGAGAGACAGAACAAGATAGCTAACAACACAAGTATTTGGTTTTCAAAAATGTTGTATATTGCTTCTCAAGTTCTTTTTACAAATGTTACAAAGCATAGATCTAAAGTTACAAGTACTTGAGATACTTTATACTACATCCTACAGCCGGCCATACTTTGAAGGCCAGCTGGATACATAAGACTAGACAACAACAAAATCAAATGTAGAGTCAAAAGGCAGATTGCCTTTTGACTAGTGACTATGACATGTCATAGCTCACATCCTAATATATTACACAAAGGATAAAAGTACAAAAAGTAGAAAGCTCAGACTCAAGACCTCAATGTACAGTTACCAAAAGCATGGACCTTTTCACCAACTCATGTAAGTTGGTGACTGAACAAAGTTGCAGCGGAAAGGTGGTCCAGCTTTATGGTAAAGTACATCAGATAAAAGCATGTATCTAAAAGTCTTCGGAAGAAATCTGTCTTCACTCTTTGGCTTTGGAAGACTTCACTTTTGGCTTCAGAAGATGTGGTCTTGGCTTCGGAAGATTTTACACTTAGAATATTTCTAGTGCAAGGTGTAAAACTTCCGAAGCATTTCTACTTCTGTTCTTTAGTGCATGCATGCAGAGAGACTTTGGATGTTTTGGCTGCATCAGACTTATAGGAATCCTTACAAGGATGGTAACGGATGTCACAATCATAATCACTAATCAACTCAACCCAACGCCGTTGTCTCATATTGAGATCTTTTTGATTAAAGACGCGTTGAAGGCTTTTGTGATCGGCGTAGACTATACATTGTGTACCATAAAGGTAATGCCTCCAAATCTTCAAGGCAAAAACCACAGCACCAAGTTCGAGATCGTGTGTCGTGTAATTCACCTCGTGGACCTTCAATTGTCTTGATGCATATGCTATGACCTTTCCTCGTTCCATGAGAACACAACCAAGGCCTTGTTTAGATGCATCACAATACACGGTGAAATCGTCATTTCCATCGGGTAGGGTCAAGATAGGAGCATTGCACAACTTGTGCTTTAATGCTTCAAAGGCTTCCTCTTGCTCGGTCCCCCACTCGAATGGTTTATTCTTTTGGGTCAAAGAAGTAAGCGGCTTCGAGATTCTTGAAAAGTTGGCAATGAATCGCCGGTAATAACCAGCAAGACCAAGGAAAGAACGAACTTCGGTTGGGGTTGTAGGAACACACCAATTCTTCATAACTTCCACCTTTGCAGGGTCAACATGAATTCCTTGGCTATTCACCACGTGTCCTAGAAATTGAACTTCCTCAAGTCAAAATTCACACTTCAAGAACTTCGCGTACAATTGTTCTTTCTTCAACAGCTCAAGAACTTGTCGCAAGTGAAGTTCATGATCGGTATTGGACTTGAAATATATAAGTATGTCCAGTGAAGACAATCACAAACTTGTCTAGATAAGGCTTGCATACTCGATTCATGAGATCCATGAAGACAGCATGAGCATTTGTTAAACCAAAAGGCATAACCATGAAATCATAGTGCCCATATCGAGTACGGAACGAAGTCTTTGGGATATCATCATCATGGACTCGTAATTGATGATATCCAGAACATAAATCAATCTTCGAGAAAATGGCAGCTCCTTGAAGTTGGTCAAAAAGATCATCGATACGAAGAAGAGGGTAGCGGTTCTTGATGGTAAGCTTGTTAAGTTTGCGATAATCGATGCACATACGAAACGACCCATCTTTCTTCTTCACGAACCGAACAAGTGCACCCTAAGGCGAAGAGCTAGGACGAATAAAACCCTTATCGGATAGTTCTTGAAGTTGACTAGATAGCTCTTGCATTTCCGATGGTGCAAGTCGATATGGTGACTTAGCCACGAGGTTTGCTCCCGGAATCAAATCGATTTTGAACTCGACTTCACGCACGGCAGGTAAACCACTAAGGTCATCGGGAAATACTTCAGGAAAGTCTCGTACAATCGAGACATCCTTAAGATCTTTCCCTTTGACTTTCGTGTTGACCACGTAGGCTAAGAAAGCCATATAGTTCTTGCTTAAGCATTTTCGGGCTTGAGTGCACGACATGAGTTTGAGCCCTTTGGAGTATTTTTCACCGAATACTTTCAATGTATCCCCAGAAGGCAAAGGAATACGAATGCACTTCTCGAAACAAATGATTTCGGAAATGGTGTTTGACTAACCAAACCATGCCAATGATAACGTCAAAGCTTCCAAGTTTCATAGGAATAAGGTTGATAAGAAAATCATGCGCGTCAAGGCTCAAAATACAATCACGAATACTGATATCAACGATGATCGGTTCTTCATCGGCGACTTCAACGGTGAGAGGTCTTTCTAGTTTCGTATGTGGCTTAGCAAGAATAGATTCAAACTCTAACGAGACAAAGCTTTTATCGGCTCAAGAATCAAATAGAACGTAGGCATAAGTATTATTAATAAGGAACATACCTGTTCAGTTTTAAAGGTATTTAACGATACAGGTAAAGCATAAAAAGAATTAGATCATAAAAGTTAAGGTTGGGTTTAACATACCGTTGACCACATCGTTGTTTGCTTGTGCTTGGTTTGCATTGATATTGAAAGCACGTCCTCGGGCTTGTGGAACGTTTCCCGCAAGACGATGGCATTGTGGGCGGAAGTGACCAGGTTCCCCACAATTGTAGCAAACACGATATGCAACCATCGCGGCATTATTTGGTGCACGGTGACAAGTCGCCATCAAGTGTCCATATTTACCGCACAAAGTACAGATGCGGCACGAAGCGTTCCCCGGGTGATGGTACCTACAAACGTTGCACATAGGTTGAGGACCCGCATAGGCCCTAGCCACAGGCACTTGTGCCACAGGTGCAGCCATAGGTACAAGTTGTCTTTGAGGTGGTTTGGGTACAGCCACAGTAAAGTTGCGAGCCAGTGTAAACTTGCGTTTCTTCTTATTATAAGACGGTTCAGTTTTAGTCTCCTTAGTAGCTTCAGTGACCGTCCTCTCAACCTTCTTAACACCCTTGACAGACATGGTGCCCGCTCGTATATGATTCTCGGTAAGTTGAGCGGTGATAGTGATAGCTTCCTCCAAAGTTGTGGGTTGACTACCCACCACAACATCTTGGATTTGGGGTGGTACCCCCTTGATGAACTTTTCGATGTTGCGAGGAACAGTGTCGACCATATGGGGCAACATAATGCTCAACTCATGATGCCTAGTTGAGTAGGCCAAGTGATCACCACCATCTTGTTTAAGGTTCCAGAATTCCTCCTCTAGCTTTTGCAGTTCACTTCTCGGGCAAAACTTTACGATAACAATGTTCTTGAACTCGTCCCAAGTTAGTGCTAACACAGCATCACCACCACGGTTCCTTTTCTCGCTATTCCACCAAGTAAGTGCCCTTTGTTGGAGAATACTAGTGGCATAACGAACCTTGAGCGCCTCGGGGCACTCACAGTTGATAAACGTATTCTCAATGCTTTCGAACCAATCGAGAAGTCCAGTGGCTCCTTCCTTTCCACTATAGCTAGTGGGCTTGCATGAACTAAAGTGTTTGAACGTGCAAGTTTGGTTGTTGCGCCCTTGGTTCGCGCTATTTTCTCCTTGACCATTGCCATTGTTGCTAGAGTTGGTCATCATGGTGCTATTGAGTTCAGCAACCATGGTCGATATAACGGCAGCCATTTGACGAGCAATCATGGCGGCTAACTTTCGGTCAGAACTTCTACGCTTTCCATGGTGACGAGACATGCAAGATACAAAATAAGGTAGTCATAGGAATTTGGAGGTAAAAGTATAATTAATCAAATAAGGATTAATCAAGATTTGTAAAGCACATGGAATGATTCCATCTGGTAACGTATTACCATTTGGAAACGTTGACACGTCAAGGTAAATTTACCCATTTGCCTTAGAAACTTGTGTATGTTGACCATAGTTTATCACTCATCCCAGAAATCCCCAGGTAAGCATGACTAGTCCTGTAGGATTTATGCGAAATGCTTACCTTAGCCCGAAGGCTTTTTTCTAGGAAATCCAGAATACAGGTGTCTATGTGTCACACAATATTTCTTAGGTTCATGGAATCAAAACCTTGATGAGATTTTTATGGATTAGACATAAAGTCTAAAGATTTAAACCATCGGTATTAAGCGTACGATCCCACGCGTCGTCAAGAATATGTTTAAGAAGTTTCATTCGTCGGAGAGAATTAAAGAATCAAGAATAAGTCTAGGGGAGACAAGTAACCAAGCTGACCAATTATAACGCAAACATATCCAAAGGCATCAAATTGCACATAAAAAGGCATCCCTAACTAGATAGCATCATGTAGCATGCAAAAATATATATTTACAAGAATATAAAGATTATTCTATAATGTTCATGCATAAACTATAGTCTAGGTCACCATTTCTAATAACCTAAATCCCTATAGTTATGGGCTCTGATACCAATCTGTCACACCCCAACCTTAACGGCGGAATCGTCGAGATGTGAAGGTTAAGATTGTTCACAGCCACATAACGCTATCTTTAAATAGAAATATTATTATCATAAGTTTTAAAAGTGCAAAATTCAATCATAAGTCTTAAACATGAAATAAACAAAACATAAGACAAATAATCCAAGACATTTTATTCATTAATCTAGGTCCAAATCCTAGATGTGAGCAACTTCAAGAGATGACATCAAACTTGAGCATTTCCTGAAACATGTTAAAAATAAAAGGTCAACTATGAAAGTTGGTGAGTTTTCAAGGGTTTAATATACATAAATATATCAAAAGATTTACAAGTAGCAATTCATGTCAATGGTTATAAATTGTGCAAGATTATAGAACACATATAGCTACAATCAAACCTTGACCAAGATTAAGATTACAAGTTTATAATGATTAGCTAAGTGTATTTGGTTCCCATTATGAACAAGTCATACGTCATCAGGAGCCGGCAATACATCAGCTTTAGCATCAAATAGGCTTGTCAGGCCCATAGATCTATGACATCGCCAGGCTAGTAATAGTTAATGATTGTCACCATATAATGTATCTCATATAAATCTCACAATAACACAAATAACCATGACAAAAATAAGTATGAATTGCATGTGCGTTACAAGTATTAAACGTTTACAAGTGTAAGTTGATAAGTTTAACATGTTTCACCCCAAAATGGTGTGAAATAATATAAAAAGGAGCAAGGAAACTCACATGACGTATATGTATATATGATGATTAATAAGAATAATAGACGATGTTCCAACGAATTCCTTTACAAGGTACCTAAACGTATATATATTACAAGATTAAGGTTAATAATAAGATTAACGATTTAATGTGAACTAGGGTTTCAAGTGGGGTTTTAATAATTAAGTCAATAATATAATATAATTGATTATGTTTTGATTTAATGAAAATGAAATAAGTCAATTAAATAATTAAGATTGAGAATGATATTAAATGGTTAGAGAAATTAAATAATTTAATTTATAATAATTGATTTAATATAGATTAAATATAAAAAGTGAAAGGAAATAATTAATTTAATGATCATTTATTTAAAACTTGTATAAAGATAATTAATTGGATAATTAATTATTTAAATGACATGTAAATTAGTTTAAAAGTATTTAGGTTTGATTTATAATGTTTTTAAACTTTTAGGTAGTTCTTATAAAGGTTTCATAATATTAAAACCTTTCAAAAATAAAGAACTAGAAAATTATATGATTTAGAATTCTTAAAAATTAAATAATAATTTTAAAAAAAATTATAACTATTTAAACTTGTAAATAAATTATATATTTTTATAACGTTTGACATTTTTAAAGAAATAATAAAGTAAGTATCAACTATAATTTCTGAAATTTAAAAAAATGATTAAAAATGGTTGTTTAAAAAAATTGTAGGGGACCGGGGCCGAACCCGGGTTGATTACCTGCACACCATTGTGCTTACCGCTGGGCCAAAGCCCATGATCTGTGTGTTGTTTGGTTTTAAATTCTTAAAACACTTAGTTTAAACAAAACCCCAAATCGAAGAACCCTAATTTCGATTCTGATCAAATTGAACATCTAAACGATGTTGTTAACGAAATCAAACATAGGGCTTTGATTCCTCATGTTAAACCGAGTATGTTGATGTGTGTAACTTACGTGATTAGGTTCGAATCGACGAAGATAATGATAAGAACAGTCGCGGTCGTGGGGAGAAGAGATTTGATGCGCAGTTGATGATGATAACCAAATTAATCGCGTGTAAAGCTTCCGAGAGTGATTTCGAACAAAAACCCCTTATCAATTGGAGTTCAGAGTGCCGGATTGGTGATAAACACTTTGATTACAGGTTGCGATGAAGATGAGAATCGATTGTGATGAAATTGTGTTTGTCAGGTGAAATTGAATGTGGTAATCGTTTAGAGATAGATAGATGATCGTTTAGGTTCAATTAATTGGATTATTATTAGTCTTAATTGTTTGGAAGGTTAGAGGCTTGATGTCGACGGTTACCGAGCTCAAACGACACCCATAGCCGGCTTTAAACTCAAATTAAAGTTCCCATAAAGGTTAGAAACATTTCCCCGAAGTGATGAGCAACTTTTGGAATTTAAATCGGGTTCCTTTTGACCGATTTTGGTCTCGCCGGCGTTCGGCCGGAGGTGACCGGGGTGGTCGCCGGATTTACGGGGGCGAAATGGGTGGGGGTTTGGGTTTTTTTTTAAGTCTTACACATTTGGTCCATGTGGTTTAAAAATTGTTATTTTATGTTAGAAACCTTTAAATCAAAGTTTCAGAAATTACATAAATACCCCCCGGACTTAATTTAAGTTTTAAGTTTAAAATATATATATTTATATTTTTTTATAACTTATTTATTATCTAACTTTTATTATTATTATTATTATTTTTATTTTATTTCGACTATTTTTATTATTTTTATTATTAACACTTAATGTTAAGTTTTATAATAATAACCAAATGTTGTAATCAATATTACTATTATTTTTATTTAATAAAATTATATTAACTTCTAAATTAGCTAAACAAGCATAACAAGCCCTCAGAGTTTCATAAATGACATAAATGGTCCTTACAAGAATATAACGGGGTTAACTTTTATTTAACAAAAATACGAGATGTTACAATGGGGAACGCTTAACTTAATGAATTTTGGCTACGTTTGAGTTTTCGTAATTTATGATTTCAGGGGTTACTTGACAAGTGGATAAAATTATCACTTTGATTGGACTTTTGGTTTGCAAGCTTTTTCATTTCAAATAATACACGGCGATAGATTGGTTTTGTCACATATTAGTACAAGGCACAAAATCAATATAAAACTCGAATTGACAATGATGAAAATAATGTTTAAAACACTTTTGGATAGAAGAGAAATCCAAATAAGCTTCTCAAATCAGACAACTTAGCATGATTCTTAGATAACCAATTCATGCTTACTATGACATCGAGATTTGCCAAGTTGAACCAGTGTAAGGTTGATAGTAATGTTGCGCTCGTTAAGATTAAAGATACACTTCGAATTAAGTGAATCATGTAACATCCACCCATTTTCAAACTATAAACTCAAACCCGAACTCATTTTGAATTTTGATACGTTGAAAAAAAATTCATTATTAAATTATTAATTCTATTTGATGAATAAAAATGCACTAAATGTATTATTTAACTAATTTTATGAATATTATTGTTCAATTTTCATTTATTATACCATTTAATCAAATTATAATAATTTCATATTTTATAGAATAAGTTTTATAAATGTTAAAAGTTTATTAATATCTATAAGATTTTAAAATATTCAACTAAAAAATAATCATATTACAAGTTCTTGTAAGATTTATAAAGTCTATAAAGATTTTATAAAAAAAATAAGTTGGTAAATTAAAGTCTTAATAAACTTAAAGTTTAAATTGTAATTATTCTTTTATTTATTTAAATTATTTAATCTTATATTTATTTCAAATTCCAATCATAACCCCCTTTTAAAAGACTTGTAACTCACCATTAATACCATTCATAACCTCCTCCTAACCTCAACTATAAAAGAAAGCTTTAGGCCTCACTTTTCATTTGCTCATTCTCCAAAAATCTCACTCACATATCTTTCTTTCATCCTTTGGTTTTGATCAAATTCATGAATTTTCTTTTACAAGTAATTTCAAGAAGTTTCTAGTACTAAGATAACCTTATAATTACTTTTCTAAGCATCCTACCATTCAATTGTTCTCATGTTCTTATTTTTATTCTTTCTTCTACTAAATCTCTTTTAATTTTAATCATTAAAATTAACATTCTAAATTTCACTAACCTTATAAAAATCACTGACATTCCTAAATCAAGCTAAGAACACGCTAACGTACACAAAGAATCCCGTTTGCATATGGACGGCTATGCCGCCGCATTCGGTTATTCTACAAGATTATTTCTCTAAATGATGGCTATGCCAAAGATTTGGAATATATTTTATATAACTTAAATGAAGTCTAATATACCACATATCAACATAATAAATTTGTTCTAACCCGTTTCATGCTTTAGTAATTTTAAAAGTGCACATAAATGCCTTACTATATATTTGGTAGAATATAGTCTGACTTAAACTAACCATAACTTGGTCATAACAAACTAAATTTTAGTAAAATCAGACGCCAATATTAAGTTCGTTGAATTACCTTTTTAACTATAGTTTATACGTCTTCAAACTCATTCGGACGACTCAACAATAGCCTTCACAAGATAAGTGCGCATTTCAGCACCTTCTGTCTTGTGCTGCTGTTTTGACCTATTTACGGATCTTTTCATAAAAATGTTTCTGAACAAACGTTGTCCGGAAGACTCTGAACTAGTCAACTGTAAATGTTTATAATTTTATGTAACCGTTTACTATTTTTAAAACCTGTTCAAACATGTACCAAACAAGCTGTCCAGAATCTAAAATTGGTACAATAATCTTTTTTCTATCTGCCTTTTGCTTTTTGGCATTTTCTAAACGCCCTAACTTCTTGTAATGAAGTCCGATCTCAAGTTATTGTTTCTTTTTATCCTTTAGGACATCACCTTTGACTCTTGAACATCCAAGCTTCCTTATATACTCTACATCCATCATTATACAATGTGAGTTTTCCCATGCCCTTTTTACTTTATTTCACACCTTTTGTGCTGAAACATGTTAAGCTTATAAATATACACTTGTAAATATCCTGATACTTTTAATGCACGAGCAATTCGTTTATAAACTTATCATGGTTATTTCAGATACTTGTGAGTCTTATATGATAGTCATCTTGTAAAAACAATCATTAACTATTGCTAGCCTAGCGACATCATAGATCTATGGGCTTGACAAGCCTATTTGGTGCTAAAGCCGAGGTTATTGCCGGCTCTTGATGACGTATGCTTGTTCATCAAGGGAACCAAGTACACTTAGCTAATCTTTATAACTTGTAATGGTCATCTTTTCTCAAGGTTTGATTGTATCATTATGCTATCTATATTCTTGCAATATTTCTTAACCTATGACATGAATTGCCTCTTAAAAGTTATTTTCATACGTATGTACAAATTCATGAGAACTCACCAACATTATATGTTGACCTTATTTTTTTAACATGTTTCAGGATTGCTACTTTGAGGAATTCTTCTTGCTCATATAGGACTTGGACCTAGTTTAACTAAAGATTTTATTTTGTTGTTTTAATCTTGATTGTATTGTAACTAATGATTTATTTGTTTAGTATTATATCAATGAAAAATGGCATTTAATATTATTTCAACTTATTTAATTCCATGAGCTATGAAAAATCGTTTCACATTCGTCCGCCCCGATGATTCTGCCGTTGGTCAGGGTGTGATAAATCAATTTTAATGGGTTTTCAGAACAAAAGCGGTTTTCATAGGAAGTCATTCAAAAAGATTATTAAGAATCGTTACGAGAATTGGATAATGAGTCTTAAAATTTTAGAAAACAAAATCAATGATAAGACAATTCGAAATAACAACAAGATGTTTCAAGGGTAAACGTTTGGTTTACAAACCAAAGCAAATACGTTGACTTATCAAAGTATTAGGTCAACCACAAACTTAATGAAGACATGCGTACCTATAAGCGGAGACACACCCCAAGGGTTCCCAGGTAAGGTAAACGGATCCATAGGTTGATTTGGATTTATATGAATACCTTGCCTAATTAGAACACCTCGAGATACAGACATCCAACTCTTCCAACATTACATGTTTTCAGTTATGGGACACAAACTTTGACAAGATTTGAAAATCATGAATAACAATTCAAAATTTGAAATTTGAAATTTGAAAGCCATTAAACTTAGGCACACAATAAGACAATTCAAAATAACACCTCTTCTTCACAGACATCTATTGAACCCTCTCCCATATTCTTTGGTTCAATTATGTCATCCTCATTGGTAGAACCCAAGACCATCAAGGCTTGGGTTTCCAATCATAACTAACTTTTCACCTTATGTGCAGGGACATCCACATGACAAGAATAACAATGTGTGGATTGTAGACAGTGGATGCTCTAGGCACATGACTAGGAACAAATCTCTTCTTCAACAATTTCAACATTTTTGATGGAGGTCTTGTTCAATTTGGAGGTGAGACCGGATGATACATTTCAGGCAGAGGAAGTGTATCCAATGGCAAGTTAACGGTCGACAAAGTAAACTTTGTCAAACACCTTGAACACAACCTTTTAAGTGTTTCTCAATTATGTGATCAAAAGCACCGAATGCTTTTCACAGAACATAAGTGCATTATCCTCAAACCTGGGATGACCATTCCTTAGGAATTGGTGCTTCTTAGATCTGCCAAGAGAAGGGATATGTATAAGCTGGATATGAACAATGATTCCCCACTGAGTGAAGTATCATGCTTTCTTTCCAAAGCTAATCGTGATGAGTCAACTCTGCGGCATAAAAGAATGTGTCATGTTAATTTTAAAACCATGAATAATTTGGTTAAAAATAACTTGGTACATGGTGTGCCTAAAAAGGAATGTTTCTATAAAGATAACTATATTGCATATCTGAAAGGAAAGCAACACAAAGTATCTTATAAATCCAAAGAAGATAACTCTATCACTACTCCATTACAATTATTGCACATGGATCTATTCAGTCCCATAAGTATAATGAGCATTGGAAGAAAATCATACTGTCTTGTGATTGTTAATGATTTTACTAGATTTACATAGGTATTCTTTATAAGACCTAAGGATGAAACTGCTGAAACTTTAAAATCTTTTATTATTTAAATAGAAAATCAAATTGATCACAAGGTTAAAATCATTAAAAGTGATTAATGGACTAAGTTTAAGAATCAAGTTCTTGACTCATTCTGTAACATCCTGAATTTTCCCGTTAATTAACAGTTTGCATCGTTATATTCTTGTAAGGACCAAAGTTGACAATCTTGTAACTCATGGCTTAATTATGTTATTTCTTAGTTTAGCTTTAATTCTTTAATAATTGTAATTATTAAATGGAACATAATAAATAATAATAATAATAATAATAATAATAATAATAATAATAATAATAATAATAATAATAATAATAATAATAATAATAATAATAATAATAATAATAATAATAATAATAATAATAATAATAATAATAATAATAATGGTAATAATAACAATAATAATAATAACATTAGTAATAATAATGTTAATAATAATTAATAAAAGTTAAATAAGTAATAAGTGGTAAAATAATTAAAACTTAAAAATAATTAAAGTCCAAGGGGTTAGTTTGTTAATTGGGAAACTTGAAAAGGGAACTTTAATCATAAAATAATAAGGTCCCAAAACTACAAGGACCATTTGTGTAAATTATAAAAAAAACAAATTAAACTCTCTTATCCCAATTTTCCGGCCACCGGCCAGCCAAGCCGGCGCGGCGCCGGTGAGCCCATAAAACGGTCAAAATGACCGTGAATCCAAAATCAAATGGTACCAATTGATTCGGGGGAACGATTCGAACCTAAACATGGATTTAATTGGATTTTTAACTCGGCTTTAATGGTACTCGAATTTGAAACCGAAGCCTTGATTGAATTCACAGGTTTCAACTCTTTGATTGTGTTGATGATCAAATTAATCGAACAAAAACGTTCGTATAATCACTACTAAACTAAATGTGTGGTTTAATTCAAGATTAACAATCAGTTAATCATCAAATGATAACCGAAACAAACGTATCAAATGGAGAAACCCGTTCGGGACTAGATCGACCAAATTGAACCTATTTAACAGAAGGAAATCATCACATTCGATCCCTTTAAACTCCTTACACCCTCAATTGCGTGAAAGATCCAACGAAAACTCAAAAACAAATCCTCTGTTCATTCGGGAAAGAACCAAAGTTAAACCGTAGCAAATCGTATCAATTCGCACATAATCGGGTAAGTGGAACACATCCACACACTCGTCTTAACATGGGAGACAAAAGCCCCATGGTTAATTTGAGTGATAACATCGAATCGATCTTCAATTTTGGGATTGAACAAACTAGGGTTCATGCGATTTGGGGTTATTCAGCAATTGGTACTGGTAAGATACATGCTTTCCAAACCAGATGTCATCTACACACTCGTCTTAACATGGGGAACAAAAGCCCCATGGTTAATTTGAGTGATAACATCGAATCGATCTTCAATTTTGGGATTGAACAAACTAGGGTTCATGCGATTTGGGGTTATTCAGCAATTAGTGTTTGTAAGTTCTTAAAACAAATCCTTAATGCGGCTAAGGCCCTTAGTTCACTGGTAAGATACATGCTTTTCAATCGATCTTCAATTTTAAGGCCTTTTTGGCCTTCAAAATAAAAATTAAAAATTTCTAAAAATTATAGAAAATCATTTTATAAACTTTGTTTATTTTAAAATCAATTAATTATTTCTCTGTAATTTATTTATTAAAACTATCTTCATATTTTTATTAAATATTCTAAAGCTAAAGTTATAGTTAGTTTATTTTTTATAAAATTAGACTTTAAATAATAGTTTAATTCACAAAAAATATTATTTCAAACGTTGCCTTTAAATTATTTAAATCGTGCTTATTTCATTTAGTTATAAAAACTTTACTTAAACTTTATATATAAATCTTACAAATTATTATAAATGTTTTCTTTTTCATATCTTTATATAAAATATAATATACTTCTTTTCATTGATATCAAGAAATATAATTGGTCCCATTTGTTAAACATAATTATTTGACAAAGCCCCAAATATCAAATTAAAACCCTAGTCCTCGTTAACTCATTTAAAATATATTATTAAACTTAAAATCTTGTAAATATATATATTTAGGTACCTCGTGAAGGATTACGTTGGAACGACGTGTATTATTTCTATTAGTAATCTATTATATACTTATTGATCTTGTGAGTATTTCTATACCCCTTTTGCTTATTTTTACACTTTGGGGTGAAACATGTTACCTTATAAATATTGCACTTGTAAACTCGTTTGATTCTTGTAAACACTTGGGCAATTCACTCGTTTGTTGTGGTTAGTTGAACTTTAGTAATTACCATGTATTGACTATTATATGTGCAATCATTAACTATTGCTAGGCTGGCGACGTCATAGATAGTAATTACCATGTATTGACTATTATATGTGTAATCTTGTAAACTGTCAAGGTTTGATTGTTACATCTGTCATACATCCCTAGTTACTTTGCTTACTAACTTATGACATGAATTGCCATCTTTTATATATGTATGTACGAAAACTATGGAAATCTCACCAACATTATGTTGACCTTTTTATTTTTAACATGTTTCAGGAAACACACAAGTTTGATTGTCATCTTTGAAGCTTATTCACATCTAGGGATGGACCTAGTTAAATAAATGAAATGTCTTGGATTATTTACATCTTATGTTATGTCTATTTTCATATTTGAGACTTATGTTTGTAATGTTACATTTGAAACTTATGATTATAATATTTGGAATAAATAATAGTGTTATGTGGTTGTGAACAATCTTAACCCTCACATCTCGACGATTCCGCTGTCAAGGTTGGGGTGTGACAGATTGGTATTAAAGCCCATAACTATAGGGATTTAGGTTATTAGAAATGGTGACCTAGACTATAGTTTATGCATGAACCTTATAGAATAATATTTATATTCTTGTAAAAATATATTGTTTGCATGCTACATAATGCTATGCCATCTTATGTGCAACTTGATGCCTTAGCATAGGATTGCCTTGTAAATGCTTGAACTTTGTTACCTGTCTCCCCTAAACTTATCATTGACTCTTTGATTCTCCCCGACAAATGAAGCTTCTTAATCTTATTCTCGACAGCACGTGGGATCGTACACATTATGTTTATGGCTCAAATCTTTAGACTTTATGTCTAATTTTTAGGACCGTTTTCGTACGGAGTACTAACGGATTCTGTATGAGACCAGATCAAATAGCTCAGAATTCTATTTGATTGGTGATCCAATCAGTGAGAACGACAACCTGATCGATCTAACGATGAAACAAACGTTAAGAATTGATTAGAAATCGATCAGGAACGAACTTTGAAGTTGGATATGCTGTTTAGGACGCTCTTGACGGCTAAGGTTTGATAATCTTCGAAGTATCCCTTTTTCCACGAATTATGTGGTATTTATAGGTTTCTTGTGTTCATTCGTACGACGGAACCATTAGCATGGTTCATTCGTGCGACTGACTCATGTGGTTGATTCATACGCACGACTGAAGGTTCAGTCGTGCGACTGAGTCAATCTTATGTCTCAGTCATACGACTGATCCAGTCTCCTTGTTCAGTCATGCAACTGGTCCATAAGTATGATTCATTCATGCGTATGGTCCATTAGCATGAATAATCACCAATAATATGAAATATTTAACGATAAATAAACATCAAGAACATATCATATTTCATTAAGTAGTTAGATTACACATGTGTAAGAAATGAAGGACTTTTACATTAAGAACATAAACTAGGAACATGATGTATCAACAAACTCCCCCTTGGACCTAGTTAATTCTATTGTCTAACATGCTTTTCTCCAAGTTCTTTTGTCTTTCTTTTGCTATTGCTCTCATGGCATGCAATTGCTCTAATATTGAAACCAAATCAGGCTCCAGTTTCAATTTTTCTTCAATTTGCTTCCTCTGTTCTTGGTCTTCAGCTCTTGCCAAACGTGTACACCACACAATCTTCAATTGGTTCCTTAGAAGATACTTTATCAGGCTGAATTTATCAAACTGCAGATGCACCAGGAGCTTAGTTTCAACTTCATGGTCATCACCTTCTTCTAGGATCTTTAGTACTTCTTCAGCAAGCTCTTGGCTCTGTTGTGGATCAATCTGCTGTTCATAAGCTTGAGAGATCTTCCTCTGAAACCAATACACTTAGCCTATTTACTAACTTTCTTCACATGTTCTTGAAATTTCTTGTACTTCTCTTCTCTGGTGACTCCTGTGTGTATCTCAAATGCAAAGCAGAGTCGTATATCATTTTGAAACTTAGAGCTTGTACAATATCTTGCGTGTCATAGAACAGTGGCCACTTGTATAAAGTGTAGACATCTTCAGCAGACAAGTTGGTAAGCCACATTAGGTCAAATACCCTGTAGTCTCAATCTTTCCTTCTCTGTTCAGAACTATGACCGCTTCCCCCGTCCTCTGGTCATAATACCACCATTTGAAGTGTGAAGTGAAGTCTTGAGGCATCTTCCGTAAAGGAATCTTAGACATTGTACGTGGAGGACTCCACTTCCACACCACCTTAGGTCTTCCAGATATAGGATCAACCTCAGTCTTATGAATGAACCGCTTAGGTTGTTGAGGCCTGAAGTTGACCCATCTGGTGTGGTATTCCTTCTTTAGTGCTGTCTCAAACCATCCCGACATCTTCCTTGGGTTGGCATACAAAAGATCTACGCATGCCAATCGGTTGAGCTCAAAACCAAGAAGTGTCTTCAGATCATGTGGATATCTGAAGTATTCAATCCCTTTCTCCCTTTTAACAGCATAGACTTCCAAATCTTAAAAATATGCCCACGCGATAATCTTGCCTGACACTTTCTAATGTCTCTTGACTCTGTAAAGTTTGGTGTAGGCATTTTGCTTTGGAGGTGCGCGTTGGGCTTTCATTTCAGCAAAACAAGCTGCCCATTCAGCTTTCTTAATATCAACATTTGCATCTGAAGCTTGGGCTTTACTTTCATCCTTCTCTTTTTCTTTCTCTATCTCCTCCACCTTATCAAAGGTATCACTGCCAAAGGTTTCACCCAAGTTGGGGATAACGTTGCCCTCAGGGTCAGCTGTGACATCTTCAATCTCTATTTCATCCACATCCTGTAGCTTCTCATCACTTAAGACATCAACTTCTGGAGCATCTTTAACAATTTCATCTAGATTTAATCTGAACATATCAGCCAGCTGCTCATCTGTCAGATCATGGATGATCTCTCCTTCTTCAGGGGTATAGCTAACAGACCTTCTTACAACCCTTTGCAAATCAAGAATCATATGAGCTGAGTCTTGACTTGCTGAAGGGGTATAACATCATAGCCCTCAGGCTGTTGAGCATCACTCTTTCCCTTCTCCTGAGATTCTTCAGCTGGAGCTGCAGAGGATGCAGCTATTTTGGAGCGCCTCTCCCGGTGAGCTGCTTGAGTTGAGGCTGATGCTGATGCATCACCTTCTTGATCATCATCATCCTCATCATCTTCCTTACCCTTTCCACTTCCTCCAACTTCCTCGTCATCATCATCTTCTTCTGATTTATCATCTGACGTATCCTCATCATCATCATCTCCACCATCATCTCCATCACCTTTGATCTTCAGGGGCTCACCTTTGGTTCCCTTCAGCCTTAGCATCAACTTTTTGTTCTTCTTCTCCAACCCCTCAATCCTCTTTACAGACTCCTTTACAAGCTCATTTTGAGCCGTTAGTGCACGGTGAGCTCGAACTAACGCTCTCTCGTGAGCAGTGTTCTTATCTGTCAGCTGTGCAATCTACTTGCCTTGGGCGTTGTTGATCGCTATCAGCTGGTTCATCTGATTTGCTCTCAGCTCATCTGTAGCTAACAGCTTCAGCACCAGTCTGTTGAGGTTTGCCAGCTGTTCCTCTAACCCGACAGTGGGTAGAGTAGAGCCCGATGTAGGTGGGAAGTGGGTGGATGTTCCGGCTTGGGGAATAATGGATGTAGTGGTGGATGTGGTGAATATGGGAGTAGGTATGGAAATGGGTTTAGGTGGAGCTGTGTTGGGTATTGTAGGTGAGGTGGTTGTGAATGTATGTGTGGTGGTGGGAATGTTAGTGGCTGTGGTAGTGGCTGTGGTAGTGGTGGTGGCTGTGGTGGTGGAAGGACTGATCAAGATAATCTTTTGCCTCTTTTCCTTCTTTCCATGGGGTTGGTCCATCCTCTTCTTCTTGGTGCCCTTGGCTATATGGGCTCCCCCTGAGCTGATTGGCTGGTCGGGTGTGTAGGTTGGATCACTTACATCAGTCTCATCACCCTTAGAGCCAGCTTGGCGTCCACCAACCGCGTCTTTCCCATTCTCGGTAGCCACAACCCGGCTACCGACTCGCCTGACGAGAGGCTCATCATCCGACCCTTCTTTTTCATCTAACTGGAAGTCCTGGTGGAAAGCAGCCTGCTCAGATCCACCAGGTGCATCGAACGTACCATGTGGAGATGGTGGAATATAGTAGAAGTGTCAGTGGCACTTGATTGACTAGGACCAGTATCTCCACCACCTTGACCGTCATCCTGATCATCATCATCATCGTCCTCTTCATCAGTGGGTACTACAATAGGCTCAACATCGGAATCACTATCATCGTGATGCCATTTCTTGCGAGGAGGCGCCACATAGTCTTCATTGGCCAAATGCCCAAACAATCTCCTGACCGGGGGTTTCACTTGCTTCCCTGGTATACTTTCATCCTGCCCAAGGTGTTATCATCCATTACCTTAAGCACCACTTCATCATCTTTCTCTTTAGGCAGCATAGGAAGCTTCTCATCTATGATCATCTGTAAGAAACGTGGATACATATAGAAGCCTTCCTTGCCTTTGGCTTCAAGGTTCTCGATCAGATAAGAGAAGAGCATGCGAGAGAAACTGAACGGGTGGTTTAGTACCAGTGCAACATATGCATTCTGGATTTGGTCCGACATCTCAATAAATCCTTCCCGCCTGGAGGCTATAGACTTTAGGATCACATGTGCCAAGTACTTGAACTGGGGGCACATGTTGCTCTTGTTTAGCACGCCGGCATTGATGTCCCCAGTGTACTTTATCCTTAGAAAGCAACCTCGAACTGTTAGTGGATGCAACTTGGTTGGGTAGTCTCCGTCCTCACCTAGATCTAAGACCCTCCTCAGGTCATCTTCAGTGATCTCTATGTCTTGTCCGAAGATAGAGCTCCGGATACAGTGTGGCTCAACCAACCGGTCAACTGAGGCACTTTCCCAGAAGGCCTGCTGCAGAGATCTATATGGTATTCATAGAGTCGAGATGGCCTTGTAGATCCTCGATCTACGTAGAAGGCAATAATCCCAGTGAACTCAGAGGCGTTCCGGGAAGTAGCATCGAGATGAGCACATATGTTGTGCTTGGTGCTCATCGTCCATCTTTCAGCCATATTGCTGCAACACAAGAAATATATACATTAGATTGGTTGTAAGAGTTAACAGTTGGATTTTCAATGATTTTGATCAACTGATTCAATCGTGCAACTGAACCATACGACTGAGTTCAGTTGTACAATTGAGCCTGCGACTGAGCTCAATCATGTACGTAGCCATGCGGTTGAGTGAGTCATGCGACTGGACTCACATGCATGATTCACTCATGCGATTGAATCATGCGTCTGGCTCAGTTTGGCGACTGAAGTTTATCGGCATGTCCATTCGTATATCTCACTGTTGAGCACCATAGACTTGAATCTTTGTCAAGACGTGACCATACACTTTGTGTTTAGATTCATTTGGACTGCAGAGAATCGAAGTAACACTTAGTATTGTTTAAACCACCATTAGTGTCCATTTAATAGGTCTATTTTAAGAGTTTAGTCCCGGTTATTGATCTTAACAGTTTAGGTTTGATTAAACCCTTCATTTGGGTCGATTTCAGTTGCACAGTACCTGTAGATGAGTAGGAAACACGTTAGTATCACAATCAAGCGGTAATTTCAATACTCAAAATTTTTGCAGAGTGCCGTCGTATGAGCGGTTTTTGAGAGTTTTGAAGGGTGATAAAGAACACGACCGACTAACCCCCTTATTTATACTGTTTTAAGATTCAGTCGTGCGACTGGACCCATACGCATGATTCAAGCGTGCGTCTGGGGTTCAATCGTGCGACTGGCTCATACTCCTTCATCCAGTCGTACAAGTGGTTCAGTCTTATAATCCAATCGCATGATTGTTTCCATACTCATGGTCCAATCGTGTGACTTGTTCATACTTATGGTTCATACGTACGACTGGCTCATACTTATGATTCAATCGTGCGATTGGTTCATATTTATGATTCAATCGTGCGATTGACTCATACTTATGAGTTTGACCTCATACACTTCCATACACTCAAAATCTAACTTGTGATATATAACATTATGAACAACGATCATCTCAGACATAACCTTTTTAACTGAACATCATTTGATCACCTCAGACGTGATCCTTTTAATTTGAAAACATTTGATCACCTCAGACGTTATCCTTTTAGTTTGAAAACATTTTATCACCTCAGACGTGATCCTTTTAGCTTGTGATTCACAGTGTTCATCTAGTTACATAGTCCGACATCGATGCAAAAAGATAACAAAAACAGAAAACAACTTGAATTGAAACAAACCAAGACATATTTTTGAGTTTTTGGTTTGAGGTGAATTAAAACTTTTTAAAGTCAATTAACCGATTTTTCCTCCTGAACAAAACAGCTTCATGTTATTTTAATCAATTTTGGAGAGATTCATATGGGATCATACAGGTATATCACAATTATTTGGGACCCTTTTAGATCTTTGTGAATACTTGATTCTTATTTGTTTGAGAGTCAATAGCACTTGTAGGAAATCATACTAGAGCTATAAGATACACACACTGATTTTGACAGTCGAGTTGCAGTCACGATGATTGTCAGTATGTTTGTCCACTTAAATCCATACACAGATTTTTGACTCACATTGGTGATGAGTTAGGTTATATTATTTCAACAAGCATTTGTGGATCCCACACTTATATGGTAATCAACATTCCTTAAGAGATTTATGAGTGGTCTATGGGTATTTGACAAGAAGAAACTATTTTAAGAGCTTTCAGAGAGATGCCAAGCCTCAGATCAGTGCCATCGCACAACAAAGAGGCGCAAAAAACATTGAATTCTAGCATATTTAGGCTATGCTTATGCTCAGGTCAGTGCCATCGCACAGCAGAGAGGCACACAACCTATCTTCTTGTTAGAGCACTTTTATTTCTTTTGCACATAACGCACCAACAACATCAGTCATTAGCTTGATTGCACTTAACATTTTTTTCATGTGCTTTGCTCATTTTTATGGTCATTCGCACACATTGGTGGCGTTTATTTTGCTCGTCACTCGTTATTGGAAATGCGTTGATTGTGTTAACCAGGGATAAGATGAGAACCCACAGCAAGTTGAACAACTTAGTTTGAATTTGATTCACCAATGAAGTCTACTCGTCTATTGTGTTGAATCTACTGACACATCATATAATGAACTAGCAACCTCTAGGTCTACTTTCTTTATGTTTTCTCAGTAGCAGACTAGTTTACAATCATTTTTCCTCTATTTTGCTTAGACTTCTCAGACTTGTAATTTGAATATAGCATGTTGATCATTTAAATCCTTTTGATGTCCCAAATAATTAGTTCCCTGTGTACTATCATTTTCCATAATTGTTGAATCAATCTCACAGCTTTGATTTCTTAACTTTCAGCTAATCTGCCCGCCCTCTTTTTTTTAAGTAATTAACTACTGAAACTAACTGAAACTAACTAAACTATTCTCCCCTTAAAATTCTAAAACCGAAAATACTTTTGTGTTTATGAATTTTTAAAGACAGGAAAATAAAATTAAAAAATAAGAAAAATATGGCGGACTATGAACTCGACTCTTCTGGAATCACAGCACTTTTCTTTTTCACGCCATTGACCTCCAACAGATATAAAAACCGAGGTTTGTCAAACGCTTTTGTGTAAAGGTCGGCTCGTTGAAAATCCTTATTAATTTTAACAACATCGATTAATTTTTTTCAAAACAGTCACGTATAAAGTGATATTCAATACCGATGTGTTTAGTTTTTGGGTGTTGGACCGGATTTTTAGTAACAGCAATTGCAGCAGAATTATCAACAAAGATAGGGGTGTTAGAAAATTGCAAACCATAGTCTCGCATTTGCTGTTGAATCCAAATGATTTGGGAGCAACAGCTTGCAGCAGCAACATATTCAGCTTCACATGTTGACAGAACAGCAGATGTATGCTTCACTGCCAGGTGACTAACCGTCTTCCAAAGAACTGACGTCCCACTGATGTTTTGCAACCACCATAATCCGAGTCACTATATGTTGTAAGCTTAAAGTCATCATCATGAGGATACCATAACCCAAGTGTTGGAGTACCCTTCAGATAACGAAAGATCCTTTTAACCCTAATTAGATGATTTACTTTTGGTTTAGCCTGATATCTGGAACAGCGACACGTGGCATACATAATATCAGGATGAGAGGCTGTGAGATACATAAGAGATCTGATCATGCCTCTGTACATAGTGGCATCTACCAGATCACCATTATCATCGGGTGCGACATCGTGATTTGTGGGAAGTGGTGTTCCGGCAGCCGTAGCATTCTCCATGTCGAAACGACTGAGGATATCTCCTACATATTTGGACTGATGCAGGAAGATTCCTTTTGGTGTTTGATCCACCTGTAACCCAAGAAAGAACTTCATCTCTCCCATAGCACTCATCTCGAACTCAGCTTTCATCACAGATTCAAATTCCTTACACAAAGCTTCATTTTTGGAGCCGAAGATGATGTCATCCACATATATCTGTACCAGTAGTAAATCATCATCTTTCTCTTTGATGAACAACGTGCAGTCAATGACTCCTCTGCGAAAACCATGTTTCAGCAGATGAGTTGATAGTTTCTCATACCAGGCTCGTGGAGCTTGATGAAGCCCGTATAGAGCCTTGTCCAATTTATAGACTCTATCCCGATGATACGGATCCTCAAATCCTTCGGGTTGACTGACGTACACTGTTTCACGAATTTCATCATGAAGAAATGCACTTTTCACATCCAATTGATAAACTTTAATCTTCATGTAGGATGCGTAGGCTAAGAAAATACGAATTGCTTCCATCCTTGCCACCGGTGCAAACACTTCATTGTAGTCAATGCCTTCTACTTGTCTGAATCCTTGAACGACTAGCCTGGCCTTGTTTCTGATTATGACTCCTTGATCATCTCTCTTACATTTAAGAACCCATTTAGTGCCAATCACCTATGCACCTTTTGGTCTATCCACAAGAGTCCATACCCCTAACTTCTTGAACTAAAGGAGTTCTTCTTGCATAACACTAACCCATGCCTCGTCGTTTAAGGCTTCACTTACATATTTTGGCTCAAATTGAGACACAAAACATCAATAAGCACCATCGTGTAGATAACCTTTTTCCATGACTGCAGCATAATCAGCTGAGTATAGCTGATTTCGTGTCTGAACTCCCGATAGAACATCCCCAATGATGTTGTCCAGGGGATGATACACATTAATTCGAGATCCGAGAGTGGTGGGAACAACTACCTCAGTGTCCAGATTTTGAATCCCATGTTCAGTCTCCGAGGCTGTTGGAGTATGGGGTTTAGAAGTTCCAGAGGCAACAAGATCAGATGCTTGTGTACTTTCGGTAGCGGGAGCCTGTTCCTCCTGGTCTACATTTTTAGTCTCACATGCTTCATCATCAGTGGAAGATTCACTTGCTTCAAGCTCTTCCCCTGAAGGGCTAGAAGTATCGTCTAATTGAACCGATGATGTCGGGTCTAGTGGAGGAGTCTTCAGAACATCATACATCATTCGAGCAGATAACTCATCATCAGGATAAGTAGGAGGTAGATTGAAGGAATCATAGTCAAAAAAGAAAGAAGGTCCTTTGCCAGCAAGGGGGGTGGTGTATCTTTGGACATCAACATTGCACCACACTTCTACCTGACCCGTTGAGTTGTTATAAACTCTCTTATCTGGTATACTATATCCGAGAAAGATACCTTCTTCTGCCTTCTCACAAAACTTCCTAGTCTGAGTTTTCTTTAAGAGCATGCACGGTGCTACAAATGGTTCTAGATACTCCAAGTTGGGTTTACGTCGCTGGAGCAATTCATAGCATGTTTTTCCTTGACGTTTGACCACTAAGACTCGATTGAGAGTATAGCATGCATTAGCCACTGCCTCGTTCCAGAATTGAATAGGCAGTTTAGAGTCGGCTCACATTGTCCTTGCTGTCTCTATCAAGCTCGGATTCTTTCTTTCAGCAACCCCATTCATCTGTGGAGTGTAGGCAGAAGAAAATTGATGAACAATTCCTTTTTCTCGACAGAATGCCTCCATCCACTGATTCTTGAACTCTGTTCCGTTGTCTGATCGAATCTTTCTGCCTTCAGCTTGTAGAGTGATTCTAATGTAGTGACTAGATGCTTGAATGATTCAAATGTCTCTGACTTTGCTTTCAGAAACATCACTTAAGAGAATCTTGAGTAATCATCAGTTACAACAAAGCAGTACAAATCACCAGCAATGCTTTTTGTACTGACTGGGCCAAACAGATCCATATGTAGAAGCTCGAGTGGAATGTCGATAGAACTTTCTTTGCTTTGTGAGACTTTTTGGTCTGTTCCCCTTTCTTACATGCTACGCAGAAATCTGGGAGTTGGAAATTCTTGACTGTAACTCCAGTCACCAAATCATTTTGAACCAGATGATTCATCTTCCTGGGATTAATGTGTCCCATTCTCCTATGCCAGGAGACAGAATCCCTCTCTGTTGCCTTTGATAAGAAGCACTGGCTAGTAGACTCATTTGTGGAGGCTTTTGATAGATCCAAAACATACAGATCGTTATATCATGAAGCTGACATTAGAATTTTATCCTCCTCGACAACATACTCCTTCTTTAACACGTAGCACTTCTTGTTGTCAAACATAACTTTGAAACCTTTATCACAATTTCGAGAGACAGAAAGCAAGTTGTTCTGCAATTGATGAACGTAGTTGACCTTGTCAAACTTCACTTTCTCATTTCGCACTTCGCCTTGAGCTGTGATGTAACCTCCTTTATTCCCAGCGAATGATACGTGTCCCCCTTTAATTTGCTTGACGTTGAAAAGGATAGACGAATTCCCTGTCATGTGCCTGGAAGCCCCACTATCAATAATCCAGGTATTAGTGATAGCGCTGTAGCAAACACCCTGCACATACAAAGGAAATGATTAGTTCAGGTTTGGGACCCAAGTCTTAACTGGCTTGGGTGTCCCAGAGGTATCACACATCATGAACTCAACCCACTATCCTTCAGAGGATGAGGGCACATCTTTCTCCTTCTTATTCTCACTATCAGATACTTTACTTGTTTTGATCTTCCATAAACCAGTTTTGTGTAAGGTCTGTTTGTGGTAAACAGACGACTGGCTTATGGTTTGAACTTTTGGTTCACTAATAATCTTAGGTGTGACCTTAGGTGACACGTTAGATTTAGTTTCAGAAAATCTTGGTTTTTCATCAAAAAGTACAATTTTCTTTTTAGGTGTCTGATAATAAGGACAATTTGGAGAGATATGTCCTCGTCTTCCACAACTGTAGCAGGATCTCCCTTCAACAGATTGAGGAATGTTGTGAAGTGGGGTTGAGTTTGGTCGGGGTTTTGATGAAGACTCTTCCTTTTTAGATGTTTCACCTTTTTTAACAAACTTAATTGTTTTAACATTTTGAACATCTTTCATTTTCATTTTATTTGGATTTTGATGATTAACACGTTTAAGGTTCATTGGATTATTCCTCTCAGGTTCTGAAATAGACTTTTGTGAACCGGACCCTAATTTAACCTTTTCACTTTTAGCATCCAAATTCTCAACAGGTATATTATTTGTTGATTCCAAAGAAGAATCCTTCTGTTTAGTGACAGATTTCACAGGTTGACCCATGGAATCTGGATCACTAACCAGAGGAGTAGACACCACATAATCCTTTACAGGGTTATTATTAATTGGTCTACATTTAGTGTTCAAAAGGATTTCATGTGGTGGCGGTACAACCTTATAGCCCAGACCTTCCCCTGCATTTCGTTCTTTCACAAGGTTCTGAACAATGTGAGAAGAACTTGCCAAACTGTGCAGTTTTTGTTTTAAAGAATCAACTTCCACTTGTAAAACTGCCTTTTCTTTCTTAGTTTCCTCCAAAGAATTTAGATAGAATTTGATGTCATTTGATTTATTTAAGGCAACAACCTCGGTTTTCCTTAGTTGTTTCCCTAACAGTTCTATCTTTTCTTTAAAGCTGCACTCATTTTGTTTTAAAATACGATTTGCTTCAGTGCAGAGTTGTAAATCATTTACAAGATTATCATTATGTTCTAATAACCTAGCAAATTTTAAATCAATGCTTTCTCTAAATTTATCACATTCAGTACAAGCATGTTTTTCAAATAATTCGTCTTTAGTACATACCTGTGTAGAACTCGACGAATCAGCCATCAACGCAGTGTTAGAATCTTCTGTGACTGGAGTTTCTGAGTTTGTTGCACTGAGCTCTTCTTCAACCAAATGATCAACAACATCAATATGTCTCCTTCACTTGCAGATCCATCATCCAATGTATCAACTAAGGCAATGTTTGATTCACCCTAAGAAACGAATCGGAAGGACCAGTATTGTCCTTCATCACCTTGAGAAACCAAAGCCTTAGACTCTTGACTTGAAGATGAAGCTCCAATCTTATCCTTGTCTTGTGGGTTGAATGTAGGAAAAGAATTTACATTTTCAGTCTTCTTTGGCTTCACGCACTCACGTTTGAAGTGCCCTTTTTCACCACAATTGAAACATGTGACTTTGGTTTTGTCAAATCCAAACGTCGTATCTTTCTTTGCAACCAAATTGTGCCCTGTCTTTTTCACAAACTTCTTGGCTCTTCTAACAGCGCTAGCCAGGGCCCACATTATGTCCATGCGTTCTAGCTCATTTTCATCAACTTGCTCGTAGTCCTCGTCAGCAAGATGACAGTTTCCAATCTTACCAGCAACTAATCCATCATAAGATTGAACGACAGCAGCTAGAAGATCCATGTGCTCTTTGGCAACTTCCACGGTGACATTTCCGAGATTCTCGGTCTTCAACTTGGTAGTATTTGCCTCAGGAACTATGTATTGGGTTCCGAGATGACCCTGACATTACAGTTCCTGAAGCACTTCTTTGGGAAGGAGCAGAAGAGCTAGACACAAATGTCGTTTGTAGTGGTGCACCTGAAGCAGCCGGAGTTGGAACTGAATTGTATAGTGTTGGATTCTAAACATAGGATCCTTTCTTTGACTTGTATTTCATACGTAGTTCTTCCTCCCTTAACTTCAGAATGAAATCATTTATGTCTAAAGTAGCAAGAATGTCGTTTTGTCTCAAATTAGACACAAATGGATCCCATTTGTCTCTAAGACCATCAGCAAAACTAGAGACTTTATCTTATGGATGTGGTCACGCCATGAGTGTGCAACTCACTCATCAGATGATAGAATCTATCAATGATATCATCCAAGCTCTCATTCCCAATTGGAGAGAAATTGTCAAATTTCTTCTTAAGAGCTTTTGCCCTCAGTGCTTTCAGAGCTGTATTCCCTTCGTATCTCTTTTCAAATGCATCTAATAACTTCTTAGACTGCTTGTTCTCAGAGAACTGATGAAATATGTCCTTTGGTATAGACTGATTCAACAAGGCATATGCTTTCTTTTCAGCATTATGCAGAGTCTTCTGGGATTCACTCATTCCTCCCAAAGTCAATTTTACTCCATTTGCACTAACTGGTATCATGTAACCAGACTCAATGGTTGTCCAAAGGTTTGGGTCAACTCCATTCAAGTAGATTTCAAACCGTTGTTTCCATTGTGGGTATTCATCCAAACTTAACAACTTTGGCGGTTTGTTGTGGTTTCCTATCTCATTCTCCAGAAGTAAAAGGTTTTGGATACGTGAGTCTTTTCCAGCAGTGAATGCAGCAAACTGATCTTCCGAGAGTTTATAACAACACAACGGGTCAGGTAGAAGTGTGGTGCAACGTTGATGTTCAGAGATACACCACCCCCTGCTGGAAAGAGATCCTCATTCTTCTTTGACTATGATGGATTCTTTAAGTCCTTCAACATCCCTCCCTCCCTTTCTGATGATGAGTTATCGACCAAAATGATGCACGATGTCTTAAACACACCGTCTCTAGACTCGACAACATCAGTTCCACAAGGTGAATCTTCTAGTCCTTTAGGGGGAGCACTTGATATAAGTGACTCCTCCTCTGACGATGAAGAAGTGGAGACTGAACAGGTGGACCAGGAGGAACAGGTTCCTGCTACAGAAAGTACACAAGCATCAGATATTGATGCCTCTGACACTTCGGAACCTCACACTCCAACGACTACAGATACTGAACCAGGAATTCAAAATCTGGATCAGGAAGTAGTTGTTCCCACCACTCCCGGATCACGAATAAAGGAATATCATCCTCTAAACAACGTCATGGGGGATGTACAATCGGGAGTACAAACACGAAATCAGCTTTACTCAGCTGATTATGCCTCAGTCATGGAAACAGGCTATCTTCACGACGGTGCTTATCGATGTTTTGTGTCTCAATTTGAGCCAAAATATGTAAGTGAAGCCTTAAACGATGAGGCATGGGTTAGTGCCATGCAAGAAGAACTCCTACAATTCAAGAAGCTAGGAGTATGGACACTGGTGGATAGACCAAAAGGTGCTAAGGTAATTGGCACTAACTGGGTCTTGAAGTGCAAGAAAGATGACCAAGGGGTTATAATCAGAAACAAGGCTCGACTTGTGGTTCAAGGTTTTAGACAAGTCGAAGGCATTGATTACAATGAAGTGTTTGCACCTGTGGCTAGAATGGAAGCAATCCGTATCTTCCTAGCCTATGCATCTTACATGAAGATTAAAGTTTATCAACTAGATGTCAAAAGTGCATTCCTTCATTGTGAAATTTGTGAGACAGTCTACGTCAGTCAACCCGAAGGATTTGAGGACCCTTATCATCGGGACAGAGTTTACAAACTGGACAAGGCTCTCTACGGGCTCCATTAAGCCCCTAGAGCCTGGTATGAGAAGCTCTCGACTCATCTTGTGAGACACGGTTTTCGCAGAGGAGTGATTGATTGTACGTTATTCATCAAAGAAAAAGACGGTGATTTACTGCTGGTACAGATATATGTAGATGACATAATCGTTTGGTTCCAAGAATGAAGAATTATGTAAAGAATTTGAATCTGTAGTGAAAGCAGAGTTCGAGATGAGTGCAATGGGGGAGATGAAGTTCTTCCTAGGACTATAGGTGGATCAGACACCAAAAGGAATCTTTCTGCATCAGACTAAATATGTAGGGGACATCCTCAGTCGGTTTGACATGGAGAATGATTCAGCTGCTGGAACTCCACTTGCCACGAATCATGATGTGGAACCCGACGAAAATGGTGATCTGGTTGATGCTACAATGTATAAAGGAATGATCGGATCCCTTATGTATCTCACAGCGTCTCGTCCTGATATCATGTATGCCACGTGTCTTTGTTCAAGATATCAGGCAAAACCAAAAGTAAATCATCTCATTGGTGTGAAACGGATTTTTCGCTATCTGAATGGTACTCCAACACTCGGGTTGTGGTATCCTCATGACGATGATTTTGAACTTACAGCGTATAGTGACTCGGATTATGGTGGTTGCAAGATGAATTACAAGTCCACTTCTGTAGGATGTCAATTCTTTGGTAGACGGTTAGTCACATGACAGTGTAAGAAGTAGACATCGGTTGCTCTGTCAACTTGTGAAGCTGAATACGTTGCTGCTGCAAGTTGCTGTTCGCAGATCATTTGGATTCAACAGCAAATGCGCGAGTACGGTTTGCAATTCTCTAACACTCCTATTTTTGTTGATAATTCTGCTGCTATTGCTGTCACCAAAAATCCAGTCCAACATCCTAAAACGAAACACATCGGTATTAAATATCACTTTATACGTGACTGTTTTGAAAAGCAATTAATCGATGTGGTTAAAATAAATACGGATTTTCAACGCGCCGACCTCTACAAAAAAGCATTTGATAAACCGAGGTTTTTATATCTTTTAGAGGTTAATGGCGTGAAAAAGAAAAGTGATGTGATTCTAGAGGAAGAAAGTGCATAGTCCGACAAGTTTTTTTGTTTCTTTTTATTTTCTTTTATTTACTTTATTTTCCTGTCTATTAAAATCCAAAAACACAAAAAGATTTTTGGTTTTAGAATTTTAGGGGGATAATAAGTTAGTTTAGTATTTAATTCGTGCAGTATTTAATTACTTAAAAAAACGTGGGAGGAGGGCAGCTTAGCTAAAAGAAATGAAATCAAATCTGTGATTCTGATTCAACGCTTATGGAAAATGATAGTACATAGGGAACAAATTGTTTGGGACCTCAAAAGAACCTAAATGATTAAGATGCAAAATTATAAGTATAAATCTGAGAAGTCTAAGCAAAATAAATGGAAAAATGATAGTAAAACTAGTCTGCTACTGAGGTAACATAGAGAAAGTAGACCTAGAGGTTGCTAGTCCAATGTATAATGTGTCGGTAGATTCAACACAATAGATGAGTAGACCTCATTGGTGACTTAAATTCAATCTAAATTGTTCAACCTGCTGTGGGTTCCCATCTTATCCCTGGTTAACACAATCAACGCATTTCCGATAAGGGGTGACGAGCAAAATAAACGCCACAAATGTGTGCGGATGACCATAATAATTGAGCAAAGCACATGAAAAAAATGTTAAGCGCAATAAAGCTAATGACTAATGTTGTTGGTGCGTTACGTGCAAAAAGAAAAGAAAAAATGCTCTCACAAGAAGATAGGTGGTGTGCCTCTCTGCTGTGCAATGGCACTGACCTGAGGATAAGCATAACCTAAATATTCTAGAATTCATTGTTGTTTGCGCCTCTCTGCTGTGCGATGGCACTGACCTGAGGCTTGGCATCTCTTTGAAAGCTCTTAGAATAGTCTCTTCTTGTCAAATACCCGTAGACCGCTCAAAAATCTCCGGAGGAATGTTGATTACCATATAAGTGTGGGATCCACAAATGCTTGTTGAAATAATATAACCTAACTCATCACCAGTGTGAGTCAAAAATCTGTGTATGGATTTAAGAGGACAAATATAATGACAATCATCGTGGCTGCAATTCTTGACAGTCAAAATCATTGTGTGCATCTTATAGCTCTAATATGATTTCCTAAAATTGCTATTGACTCTCGGTCAAAACAAGAATCTAGCATCAAAATGTTTTATTAAAATGTCCCAAATGATTCTGATATACCTGTATGATTCAAAAATGAATCGTTCCAGAAATGATCAAATTAACTTGAAGTTGTACTGTTCAGGAAGAAAAATCTGCTAGACGGCTTTCTAAAAGATTTCAATCCATCTCTTATCAAAAACCCAAAAATATGTCTTGTTCAGTTTTTGATTTCAAGTTGTTTTTCTATTTTTCTAGTTTTTTTGTTAGGTAAAAGTCGGACTATACAACTGGATGAATTCTGTGAATCACTCACTAAAAGGGGTCACGTCTGAGGTGACCAATCAGTTTCAAATTAAAAGGGTTACGTCTGAGGTGACCAATAAGTTTTAAATTAAAAGGATCACGTCTGAGGTGATCAACAGTTTTTCAAATTAAAAAGGTCATGTCTGAGATGATCATCGATCATAACGTCTTATCAATAGTTAACAGGTAAAGTGTTTGAAAGTGCCTGAGGTCAAACTCATAAATCTGAGCCATTCGCACGACTGGACCATAAGTATGGACCAGTCGCATGATTGGATCATGAGTATGAGCCAATCGCACGATTGAATCATACGTATGGACCAGACGTACGATTGGACCATAAGCTTGGGTCAAACCATGCGATTGGATCACCAGAATGAACCAATCCCACGAATAGATGTGACCGGCTGAGCCAGTCGCACGACTGAGCCCCAGTCGCACGAATGAAGCGTGCGAATAGGTCCAGTCGCACGACTGAAGGTAAATTTAGTATAAATAGAGGGGTGTCGGTCGGATGTTCTCATCACCCCTCAATCGCTCTCGCGTCGCACGAAAGCACCGTTACTCTGCCAAGATTTCATTTTATTGATTTAGCATCGTGTTTGTGACTCTAACGATTACTAACTGTATCTACAGGTAATGTGCCGTTTAACCTAGCCCAAATGTCCGAAATCGGACAAAACCAGAACTTAGACAATAATCTTCAAAATAAACCACTAAAATGGACTTAATCGTTGATTGAAATAGTATTAGGTGCTATCTTGAATGTCTGTGAGTGTAATGAGCCTGAACACAACGGTTAACATCAAGTACAGACCAAGAACTAATTTTAAAGTGTCGAACAGAGACTTATGCGAATGGACACGCTGATGAACTTCAATCGCACGATTGAGCTGGGCGAATGACTCAATCGCACGAATGAGCTGGGCGTATGACTCAATCGCACGAATGAACAATGCGTATGAGTTCAGTCGCATGACTGGTTCAACCGAATGGGACAGCATACGACTAAGCTCAGTCGCAGGCTCAATCGTACAATTGAGCCCAATCGCTCGACTAAGACTCAGTCGCATTGTCCATTCGCACGACTGAACAAAATGATTCAAGTTCATTAAAATTCAAATGTCATCCATTTACACAAATTCTAATGTTTATGTGTCTTGTGTTACAAAAACATGGCTAGCAGATGGACTATGAGCACGAAGCACAACCTCTGTGCTCATCTTGATGTCACATCCCGGAACGCTTCTGAGTTCATGGGGATTATTGCCTTCTTGCGGCGCTCGAGGATCTTCAAGGCCATCTATACACCATGCACACCATATCGATTGATTCAGTAGGCTTTCTGAAGTAGAGAGGTCCACTGAGCCTCATCGCATTCGGAGCTCTATTTTTGGTGAAGAGATTGAGATCAGCGAGGATGATCTGAGGAGGGTTTTGGAGTTGGGCAAGGATGGTGACTGCTCAACCAGGCTGCATCCCCTGACGGTTGGGGATGTTTTCTTCGGATCAAGTACGTTGGGGACATTAATGCAAGTGTGCTCAACAAGAGCAACCTGTGCCCCCAGTTCAAGTACTTGGCCCATGTGCTCCTCAAGTGCATAGCCTCATGGAAAGGTGGTTTTGATGAGATGTCTGATCAAATCTAGAATGCTTACATAGCTCTGGTACTGAACCATCCGTTCAGTTTCTCTCGTATGATCTTCATGTACATGGTAGAGAATATAGAGGCCAAGGGCAAGGAAGGCTTCTGTATGTACCCTCGTTTTCTACAGATGATCATTGATCAGAGAGATGATGCGGTCACTCTTGAGGTTATGGATGATACGACGCTTGGGAGGATGAAAGTGTACCGGGGCAAGCAGGTGAAGCCCCCGGTGAGGAGATTGTTTGGGCATGTGGCCCGGGAGAACTACGTGGCACCCGCTCGCAAGAAGTGGCGTCACGATGACAGTGATTCAGACACAGAGCCCATAGTTTTACCCACTGACGATTACGACGACGATGACAGTGAAGATGGTAGAGATACTGGCTCCACTCCATCTAGGGCCACTGCCACTGATATATCATCTCCACCATCCACACAGGGTGGAACTGAGAGTGCTACGTTCCATCAAGACTTCCTGCCAGATGAGGAGGAAGAGTCAGATGAGGAGCCGCTGGTAAGGATAGTGGGTAGTAAGGTTGTTGCCACTAAGAGAGGGATTGCGGCGGTTGGCTGACGCCAGGGTGAGTCCAAGGGTGCTGCTGCCGATGTCACTGATCCATCATACATCCCTGACCAGCCCATCAGCCCAGGGGGAGCATCCTCTTCTAAGGCCTCGAGGAAGAAGCGGATGGCTCAGCCCCATGGCATGAAGAGCAGGAGGAGAAGGATAACCCTAATTACCACCACATCCACCACCTCTACCATAGCAACCACCACCACTACCACACTTCCTACCACCACTACCACACTTCCTACCACTACTACCACACCT
Source organism: Flaveria ramosissima (assembly GCA_025215565.1). Taxonomy (NCBI): domain Eukaryota; kingdom Viridiplantae; phylum Streptophyta; class Magnoliopsida; order Asterales; family Asteraceae; genus Flaveria; species Flaveria ramosissima. The sequence continues at coordinate 86,384,082 of CM046037.1, forward strand.
CCTACCACCACTACCCCAGCCACCCCTTCACCATCCACTCCTATTCCACCTCCCATATTCACCACATCCACCACCACTACCACCACCCAACGAGCCGGGACATCTGCTCAAGTCCAAATGAGCCATGGATCCACTCCACCCTCTATCGGGTTAGAGGACCAGCTAGCCAACCTCAATCGGATTGTGCTAAAGCTACTTGCCACAGATGAGCAAAGAGCTGCACAGCTCAACCAGCTTATGGAGCTCAATGCTATTCAAGCTGAGCATATTACACAGCTCCAGGAACAGAATGCACATTCTGTTCAGAGGATAGAGAGCTAGAGAGAAAGAACAAGAAGATGATGCTAAGGCTTAAAGGATCCAAAGATGAGCCTTTAAAGATCAGAGAAGGATATGGTGATGATGATGATACTCTAAAAGTTCAGGCGATTTGCAAACAAAAAAACTAAAGTAAATAGTAAGATGAGATGGCACAAACAATTCTATGTTCCACTTGACTCCTACCCATACCGTGTTCAATTGTACAACTACCAATTCAATCTTGAGATTTAGTAAGAATAGAAGACGGTATACTAGTCAGGACTCTTCTTTTCTACGAACAAGTAAGTACTCGCACTATTGGGAGAACACGCGTCAAAGAAGGTCGTTTTCTTTTCCGTCCTCGCACTATTGTACGAATTTATCCTCGTACCTAAAAAAGTCTTTATTTCACGCTGGAGAATTTGTAAGCGACGGGATCTTAGCAGCTTCTTCCCTAGTTGCATGATGATGATAATGATGATGATGATGATAATAACGATGATGATGATGAGGAGGATGAAGATGATAGTGAAGAGGATGTTGGAGAATATGGGACTAGCGGGAAAGAAAGAGAGGAGAGGATGACCAGGAAGGTGGTGCTGCTGCATCACCTCTCCTCGAGCTCAAGAGAGGATGACCAAACAGAGTCAAGATCATGGAGCCTCATCCTCTGCTCCTCCAGCTGAAGAACCCACTATTCAAGACAAAAGTAATGATTAGATGTTTTTGTATTTAAAACTTTTGTACTTGAATTATGTATTACTTTAAAGTAATTATTGATCATTTAAGCTTGTTTATGTCTTAATGTTTCATATAATTACTTATGTGTGTTATGCTAAATGTTTAAATCAAGCAGATAAAACTTCACAGCAAGATGAATACGATATTGCTCCCCTTCAGCAAATCAAGTCTCAATTGACCATGATTCTTGATTTGCAAGGAATCGTGAGAAGGTCAGTGAGCTACACTCTCGAAGAAGGAGAAATTATACACGATCTGACCGACGAGCAACTTGCTAAGATGTTCAGACTGAATCCTGACAAGCTCGTCAAAGACGCTCCAAATGTCGATGTTATAAGTGATGATGAGCTGAACGATGTTGATGAAATAGAGATAGAGGATGTCACATCTGACCACTATCCAGAGTACACTGACCAAGAGGGAAATGTGATCCCCAACTTGGGTGACACTCTCAGCAGTGCTACATTTGAAAAATTAGATGCAATGGAGAAAGAAAAAGATAAGGATGAAAGCCAAGCCCAAGCCTCGGATGTAGATGTTGATATAAAGAAGGCTGAATGGGCAGCTTGTTTTGCTGAAATAAGAGCCCAGCGCACAGCTCCAAAGCAAAATGCCTACACCAAACTCTACAAAGTCAAGAAACATCATTAGGTGTCTGGCAAGATCATAGCGTGGGCATATTTTGAGGACTTAAACGTCTATGCTGTAAAAAGGGAGAAGGGAATAGAGTACTTCAGGTATCCTCATGATCTGAAGACTCTACCAGGCTTTGAGCTCAACCGACTGGCATGCTTAAATCTGCTGTATGCTGAACCCAGAAAGATGTCAGGTTGGTTTGAAGCTGCATTAAAGAAGGAATACCACACCAGGTGGGTAAACTTCAGACCTCAACAACCAAAGAGCTTTATTCACAAGTCTGAGGTGGATCCCATATCTGGAAAGCCTAAAGTAGTGTTGAAGTGGAGTCCCACGCGCACGATGTCGAAGATTCCCTTACGGGAAATGCCTCAGGACTTCACTCCACATTTCAAATGGTGGTATTATGACTGGAGGACGGGTGAAGCGGTCATAGTTCTAAACAGAGAGGGCAAAATGGAAACTAGCAGGGTATTTGACCCAATGTGGCTTACCACTTGTCAGCTGAAGATGTCTACACTTTATACAAGTGGCCACTGTTCTATGACGCGCAGGATATTGTACAAGCTCTCCAATTCCAGAATGTGATACGGCTCTGCTTTGCGTATGAAATACACGCAGGAGTCACAAGAGAGGAGAAGTATAAGAGGTTTGAGGAGCATATGAAGGATGTCAGACGTTAGAGTAAACTAGGTCCAAGGGGAGTTTGTTGATACATATGTCTTTAGTTTATGTGCTTAATGTAAAAGTCTGTCATGGCTTACATATGTGTAATGAAACAATGTAATAATATATGATTTGTGCTTTGATGTTTGCTTATATCTGATTCACATATATAAACTTATTATATAGGTTTGAAGTTGTTATATGATGATTCATGCTAATGGACCATAATTATGGACCATACGCATGAATACATCATGCTAATGAACCAATCGCACGACTGAACCAGACGACTGGATCAGTCGTACGAGTGAGACATGAGGTTGAGTCAGTCGCATGACTGAACTTTCAGTTGTGCGTATGAATCAGTCGCACGACTGAACCATGCTAATGGTTCAGTCGCACGAATGAAGACTGCAAACCTATAAATACCACTTAATTCGTGGAAAAAGGTAACTTTTGATACATACTCATAACGTAGCCGTCCAGAGCGTCCAGAAGCCTATTCTAAGTTCATAGTTTGCATCTGATCGTTGTCTACTCGTTCTTAACGTTTCTTTAATCGTTAGATTGATCGGGATTGCGTTCTCACTGATTGGATCGCCAATCAAATAGGATTCCGCACTATTTGATCTGGTTTCACGCATTATCAGTTAGTATTCCGTACGTACACGGTCCTGACACATGTATCATCAGATCCTGCATTATTCAAATAACCAGAGTTAAATGAGTTTGTTAGTGCATCCATATCAAACAACCATGATGACCCTTTAACTGATTTAGGAAATAAGGATTCATCACATGATACATTAGGATTTTCTTCCATAATGTTATGTTATGGAATGTAGATCCTAAAATATTTAGATGTTAAAGAATATCCAACAAAGAAACCATCATAGGCTTTTTCTGAAAATTTTCCCAATTGTTCTTTTATGTTTAAAACAGATACATGACACCCAAAAGCTCAAAGATATCCTATGTAAGGTTTTGTTTTAAATAAAAGCTCATAAGGTGTTTTATTATGTTCTTTGACAATCAATGTCCTATTTTTAACATTGCATGATGTATTCACTGCTTCAGCCCAAAAGGTGATTGGCAATTGTGAATCAGCTAGCATTGTTCTTGCTGCTTCAATAAGTGTTATGTTTCTTCTTTCAACAACTCTATTCTGTTGTGGAGTTCTTGGTGCACTGAATTGTCTTGCAATACTTTTTTCCTGCAAAAGGAATCTAAGTTAGTATTAACAAATTCAATCCCATTGTACTCCTAAAAATTTTAACTTTTAAATCAAGTTGATTCTCAATCTTGATGACGAAGTCCATTAATGTTTCGGATGTTTCACTCTTTTGTTTTAAGAAGAAGACCCATGTGAATCTAGTGAAATCATCCACTATTACCAAACAATATTGCCTCTTTCCAATGCTCATCACATTGGTTGGACCAAACATATCCATGTGAAGCAATTTGAGTGGTGTAGTGTTTGTATTGATAATTTTGGATTTATGAGACACTCTATGTTGTTTTCCTTTATAACATGAAGGAAAATGGTGAACAATAAAACTCTTTCTTTGGCAATCCAATGACTAGGTCATTTTTCACCAATTTGTTCATGTTCTTCATGTTAGAATGAACAAGCCTTCTATGCCACAATTGAGATTCATCTTCTGATGACTTAGATAGGAGGCATGTTTCATGTCTTGTGAGTGAAGTGTTGTTCATATCCAAAACATATGTGTTTTCTTTTCTTGATGCTTTAAGAAGGATCCAATCTTCTGGAACTGAATAACCTGGCTTAAGAATGTAACAATTAGTGTTATCAAATAATGTGGTATAATTTTGATCACAAATTTGAGACACACTCAGTAAATTATATTGTAAATTTTCACAATAGTTTACTTTCTCAATTTGAGCACACCATTAGTTATCATTCCTTCACCAACTATTTTACCTCCATTCTTATCCCCACCAAATGCCACGTTTTGAGGCATTTTTATGCTTGAAGTCATGGAGAAGTGAACAGTTTCCTGTCATATGCCTGGAACAACCACTGTCAACATACCACTTGTTGTCAGCTCTCCAAGATTGTTCCTGCACACAAGAAGAAATCAGTTAGAATTGACAACCCAAGCCTTAATGATCTTGGGTTTGCCAGCAGTGTCTAAAATTGTTACTCCTTCATGAATAAGTCTTAAAGTTTCAGTATTAATTTTAGTTTTAATTGATTCATTTTGAGTTGTTTCAGGTGACGATGATTCTGTTGAAGATGAGGTTGTTGAACTAGGTCCTGGTTTCTCAATCTCTTCTTCATTCACCTTATTTTTATTGGTTTGATGCTTTGGTTTTGATAATGAATCTTGATTGTTGAATGTTTCATTATCTTTTGATTTTGAATGAGGTACATGAGTTCCCTTTTCAAAATTGTCAAAGAAAGCATCATCAGCATTTGTTTCTTTTTCAGTTAAATCCACCCTTTTGTGAGGTGTTTTTGATTGCTGAAATGTTGTTCTTTTCTTCAAAGGTTGATCATCAGTGGATGTTTTCTCCTTTGGTTCTGGCTTTTGTTTTTATTGTTGCTTCTTATTTTTTGAATCTTTTTCAGAATCAGTAGATTGAGTGTCTGATTCAGCTTTATCAAATTGTTTCTTCTTTGTGCTCTTTGTCTTGTTTTTTTGTTGAAATAACATTCCTGAGTTGAATGGTTATTTTTGTTACAAATAGCACAATGTTTGTTGAAGTAGCAGTCAGATGTCATGTGATTGTTCATATTGTGATTTTTCATATCACACCATTTGCAATACATCTCCTCTGATTCTTTGTCAGAATCAGTTACTTTCTTCTTCTTTGTCAACTTTTGAGACTTTGCATCCTTCTCCAATTTTGTAATTGATTTATCCTCTTTCAGATTTTGAGGCTTTGATTTGTTTGCTGCTGATTTTGCCTTCCGCAGATCATCACATTTGGTTTTCCGCAGATCTCCTACTGAAGAAGGTTTCTTCTTCCACTGAAGATGTGCTGATTGTTTCTTCTTTCCTTTATCTACGGAAACTGTGTGTACTTCCTCAGTAGATACCCACTTTTCAATTTCTTCATTTGAAGGTTTTTGTTGCTGATGAAGTTCTTGAAGTCCTTCATTTAGCTGAGCTATTCTCTTGCAAATAGTCTTCAGCATGTTTCTTTGTTTTGGAGGATATGGCAACTTTGTTTCTTCAAGAACTTTAGGAATGATTGTTTCTTCAAGTACTTTTGGAATGATTGTTTCAAAAGCAACATTCTTACCAATGTTCAGTAGATCATCATCATGTTCATCAGAATCATCCAAGTCATCACACTCATCAAAGTCTAATTCTGAGTCACTTTGTTTAATATTTTCTGAATTAGAAGACTCAGTTTCATTCACCTCAGTTTCATTATGATTAACTTGTTGATTAGAGTTTGTTTCAAACTTGGTGCTTGGCATAAAATGATTTGACAAGTTATTTGTCATTGATTCAGGTAAAGATGAGTAATTATTATTTATAGGAGGTGCCATAGCATTATATCCCAACCCATACCTGTTCTTTGATTCAATATGAGAATTTAATAATTTCTCGTACTGCTGAGATGAAAGTTGAAACTTCTGAAGTTTCACTTCAGTTGATGCATGATCAGCCATGGATTTAGTTAAGGAAGTGGTCAGATGCTCAACTTGTGCTTTTAAACTGTAATTTTCTGAAACAAGTTTATTTAAATCCTTTTGTAAAGAGTTAATTTTGATTTGATATAATTTATGTTCTCTTACATGAGACTCATTCAAAATCATTATTTCTTTAACTTTATTAGCCAGTTGTTGAGCATGGACTCTATATCTTTCAACTTTCTCAACACATATTGATGAACATAACCTATCTCTTACCTCTCTAGCCATGGGTGGAACTTTGTTTTCAATGTGAGCCATTAAAGCTTGTTTTTCTTCCAAGACTTCCTTCTCATACATACTCCAGTCACAGGTTCCATCTTGAAGTATGATCTGCCCAGTTTCTTTAGAGTTACTTGTTCCTGCTGATGTATTTGTGGCTGGTGGGGATGAGTTGGTAAGTTGCGGTTGTCTGAAAGATCTTTGAGATGATGATGGTTGGTGAGACAGGTGTTGCTGATGTTGTGTCAAGTCAGGATTTGATTGTTGATTACATTCTCTAGAGAAATGTCCATAGAGATTGCATTTGAAACATCTTACCTTTGACTTATCCACACCAATCTTTGATGATTTACTTGCTGCAACCAAATTTTTATTTCTATATTGTTTGGCTCTATATGCAATCATTGCCATTTGCCATTGTATATCCATCTCCTCTACTACATCTGGATGTAGTTCTTCCAAGTCTTGCTGGCAAATGTTGGCAGATGTTAAGGAGCTTCCCAGGTAAGCTTGAAAACTTGAACTGAAAGCTGCAAAGGCTGCTTATTGTTCTTCAGAGTCCAGAATGACAGTAATGGGCTCTGTTTGGTTGTTATTTGATGAAGATTTTGCTGATGATGTAGATGTATCTCTTCTATCATCAGTTCTTCCTTTTTCTTTTCTTGACTTACTTTGAGAAGATTTCTTTGAAGGCTTTGATGCATAGAAACTTACTTCCTCTTCATCTTCACTCAAAGTACAAGAGTTATCACTATCATTGTTGGAAATGAAGGCACTTCCAGCACTTTTTGTTTCTTTAAAGTGATAGGGTGAGACATGTGTTCTCACACACTTGTTTCTTGATTTTTCATCCAATTCAAGAGCCTCAACTTTACCTACCAATGTATCTAAACCAGTTGCTTTGAGGTCAATGGTGTTCTTGAACATGGACACAGTTTGCTTCCAACTTTCAGGCAAAGTATGGAGCATCTTTTTGTTTAATTCCTCATTTGTATATTTCAACACCAAGATATTCATCTCTGTTACAAGTTGCGTAAATCTATGGAGTTGTTGAGGAATTGATTCACTCTTAATATGATGCAAGGTTTCATATTGTGAACGAAGGGTGTCCTTTCTAATGCTTCTGATTTCATCACTCCCTTCACAGAGTGTATGAAGAATCTTCCACAAGGAATTTGTTGTTTTGTTATTCTCACATCTGATAATATTTCTTCAGGTAAAGCCATACTAAGCAAGCTGTATGCCTTAATATCAACTTTAACCTTCTTAATATTATCAAGTGATAGATCCTTTGTACTTATGGGTTGATTATTGTTATTATAATCCAACCTAAGAGTGGGTGGAATATAAGGACCTTCAATTATTGACACCCATAAGTCAGAATCTGTACAATTCACATGATTCCTGAACTTGATTTTCCAGGATTTAAAATCTGCTTTTGTTTCCAACTTTGGAGGTTGGTATGATGATCCACCAAAGTTACTCATGTTTAGTTAAAAATCTAAGATTTAACTATTTCGGGGTATCTTTTAAGTAATGAACTAATTAGTGACAAAACTTAATCAACAAAAATCAAGCGATTGTAGTCACAAATCAGTCAATCTTATCAAATCAAAGATTTTCTTAATGTATTTGTTCAAATAAACTTGAACAATTAATGAATGTCAATCAATAACCCAGATCTACTATTCAATTGATTTGAATATTGATCCAAGTTAATCAAGCAATGAAACAGTACTCGCTGAAAGACAATTCATTGTTTTAATCAATTCACACAAAAACGATTTGCTTAAAACAGTAGATCTAATCAGCAAAAACTGACAAATCTAGTGAAACAAGCAAACAATTAAACACTATTAACACTGATAGATCAATCGATCTAAATCAATGAGCACTTGGCTCTGATACCACCTGTGAATCCAAGGATCGCAATCAGGAATTATCGGTGTTAATAGGGAATCAAGTTAATGTTTGCGGAATCAACATTAACCTTGTTAAATTGTTTAATAAAATAAAATTCAAATATAATCAATAATGATTATGATGCACACAATGGAAAGAACACAATTAATAATCAAACAGGATTTGCTTCAAAAGTATTTCATTAAAATTGATAATGATTACAGATGAATAAATAATGAAAGATGTAAACAATAAATGCCTCGAACATGTTGATGTTGATGTGACGGCTGCTAGGGTTTATGTTTGTCTGAATTGATGTGATGTTTTGGTTTGCTGTATTGTTGCTCGTGTGTTCGTCTGTCTTCCCCTATTTGATGTGAAACCTAGGATCCATATTATAAGCACACGTGTTTCAGTTAAGGATACACCAGATCTCTTGGGATTTGCACAACTGTCTTGTTGACTTGTTGACTTGTAACACTTGTATTATTTAAATACAAGTGTTTGAACTCCGCAGCTTAACATGTCTTCCGAAGGTACTTAGTCTTCCGTAGATGTTTGTTCATCCGAAGGTACTTGTTCTTCTGAAGGGACTTTGTCTTCCGAAGGTGTTTGCTCATCCGCTGGAGTCTTCACTTGAACTCTTTGATTGACTTCACTTGAACTCTAGAGCTGATTGTTCATCCACAGAAGATCTTCGGATGTATGTTACTTGTAAGAAACATATCTACGGAAGAACAAAATGTTCATCCGTAGATGTTTCTTACACTTAGTCAATTTCAGTAATTGACCAAGTATTATGTTTGTAACTGCAATCATACACAAATCAACACACATATGGGTTAACCTATATACACAATGCATACATCAAAATAATGAATTATAATCATTCATTACAAGTATTGATTAAAGTTCTAAGCCTATACAAAATGATCTAGATCTATTGTTCCTAGATCTAACAACATTGAAAGTATTCGGTGAAAACTCTTCCAAAGGACTCAAACTCATATCGTGTACTCAAGCCCGAAAATGCCTAAGCAAGAATTATATGGCTTTCTTGGCCTACGTGGTCAACACGAAAGTCAAAGGAAAGACCTTAAGGATGTCCTGATTGTACGAGACTTTTCTGGAGTATTTCCCGATGACCTTAGTGGCTTACCTCCCGTGCGTGTGGTCGAGTTTAAGATCGATTTGATTCCGGGAGCAAACCCCGTGGCTAAGTCACCATATCGACTTGCACAATCAGAAATGCAAGAGCTAGCTAGTCAACTTCAAGAACTGTCAGACAAGGGCTTTATCCGTCCTAGCTCTTTGCCTTGGGGTGCACCTGTTCTGTTCGTGAAGAAGAAAAATGAATCATTTCGTATGTGCATCGATTATCGTGAGCTTAACAAACTTACCATCAAGAACCGCTACCCTCTTCCTCTCATCAATGATCTTTTTGACCAACTTCAAGGAGCTGCTATTTTGTCAAAGATTGACTTACGTTCTAGTTATCATCAATTACGAGTTCATGATGATGATATCCCAAAGACTGCGTTCCGTACCCGTTATGGACACTATGAGTTCATGGTTATGCCTTTTGGTTTAACAAATGCTCATGTTGTCTTTATGGATCTCATGAATTGAGTATGCAAGCCAATTCCAAAACCGATCATGAACTTCACTTGCGACAAGTTCTTGAGCTATTGAAGAAAGAATAACTGTACGCGAAGTTCTCAAAGTGCGAATTTTGGCTTGAGGAGGTCCAATTTCTAGGACACGTGGTGAATAGCCAAGGAATTCATGTTGACCCTACAAAGGTGGAAGCTGTGAAAAATTTGTGTGTTCCTATAACTCCAACCGAAGTTCGTTCTTTCCTTGGTCTTGCTGGCTATTATTGACGTTTCATTGCCAACTTTTCTAGAATTGCGAAGCCGCTTACTTCCTTGACTCAAAAGAATAAACCATTTGAGTGGGGGTCCGAACAAGAGGAAGCATTTGAAGCATTAAAACACAAGTTGTGAAATGCTCCTATCTTGACCCTTCCCGATGGAAATGACGATTTCACCGTGTATTGTGATGCATCTAAACAAGGCCTTGGTTGTGTTTTCATGCAAAGAGGGAAGGTCATAGCATATGCATCGAGACAATTAAAGGTCCATGAGGTAAATTACAGGACACATGATCTTGAACTTGGGGTTGTGGTTTTTGCCTTAAAGATTTTGAGGTATTACCTTTATGGTACGCAAGGTATAGTCTACACCGATCACAAAAGGCTTCAACACGTTTTCAATCAAAAGGATCTCAATATGAGACAACGTCGTTGAGTCGAGTTGATTAGTGATTATGACTGTGACATTCGTTACCACCCTGGAAAGGAAAATGTCGTAGCCGATGCACTAAGTCGTAAGATTCATAACAAGATGATCTCGTTTCAAGAAATTCGCGATCGACGATAATGGTTTGATACCTTGGGAGAATTTGATACTGAGATCTGTCTGGATGTTAATAAGACTACGGTGCTACTGCAAAATTTGAGGATTGACAATGACATCGAGACCTGTATCTTGGAGGCTCAACAAGCGGTTCAAGAAGAAGTAAAAATAGGAGAGGAATTGGAGTACAATCTTCAAGCTCAAATAGAAACGAAACCCAATGGGTTGATGTATTTCGTGAATCGAATTTGGGTTCCAAAACGTGATAATCTTTGTACCTTTATCATGAATGAAGCTCATCAAACTCGTTATTCTAGATGTATATGGATCTACGTGGCCAATACTGGTGGCCTAGAATGAAGAAAGACATAGAAACTTACGTAGCTAAGTGTCTTGCGTGTACGAAGGTTAAAGCCGAACACCAACGTCCAAGTGGATTACTTGAACAACCCGAAATTCCTATGTGGAAATAGGAACACATATCCATGGATTTCATAACTAAACTACCCCGTACCTCTCGTGGTCATGATAGCATATGGGTGATCGTTGACCGATTGACCAAGTCGGCACATTTTATACCTATACGTGACACTTATAAAACATCAAGGTTAGCTCGTATATACATTGATGAGATTGTGAGTCGTCATGGCGTACCACTGCATATCACATCCGACTGAGGCGCTCGTTTCACTTCGCACTTTTGGTCGTCAACTCTTGGGTACTCAACTGGATCTAAGCACGGCTTACCATCCTCAAACAGACGGTCAAACTGAGCGAACCATCCAAACCCTGGAGGATTTGCTACGTCTTTGTGTCCTTGACTTTGGTGGTGACTGGGATACGCATTTACCTCTCGAGGAATTTTCGTACCACTCGAGTATCAAGATGGCACCTTTCGAAGCACTTTATGGTTGTAAATGTCGTTCCCTGATCTGCTGGACTGACATTGGTGAAAATTTCATCACTGGTACTGAGCTTATACAAGAAACGACCGATAAAGTCTCCATGATTCGCAAGAACCTTGAAGTGGCTAGAAGTCGACAAAAGACTTATGCTGATAAACGACGTAAGCCGTTGGAATTTCAAGTTGGGAATATGGTTCTCTTAAGGTCTCACCATGGAAGGGAGTTGTTCGCTTTGGAAAGAAGGGTAAACTAGCTCCACGATTTGTAGGACCTTTCAAGATTCTGTAAAGGATCGGGAAAGGGGCTTATAAATTGGAACTACCTTCCGACCTTAGTGAAGTTCATCCTGTTTTTCATATCTCGAATTTGAGGAAGTGTTTGGATAACGAAAGTCTGCATGTCCCATTGGATGACATCCTGATCGACCAGTCAATACATTTTGTTGAGAAACCCGTTGAAGTCATGGATCGCATTTTGAAGAAGACTAGGACCACTACCACCCCAATCGCCAAGGTTCGCAAGGAGAATAAGCGTGGACCTGAGTTTACTTGGGAACGTGAGGAGCATATGAAGAAGAAATACCAGTATTTGTCGTTTAGTCTTATTCTTAATTTCGAGACGAAATTCTTAAAACTTGGGGAGACTGTAACCTTTCGTGTTTTCGTTAATTGATAGTTAACTTTGTTATGTTCTTGTAAGGACCATTGTTGTCATTTATGAAACTATGTGCGTTATTTATGCTTGTTTCTTTGTTTTGCGTTATTTTAAAAGTTAATAGTTTAACTATTAAATTGAACATAATAATAATAATAATAATAATAATAATAATAATAATAATAATAATAATAATAATAATAATAATAATAATAATAATAATAATAATAATAATAATAATAATAATAATAATAATAATAATAACAATAATTATAATTATAATAACAATAATAATAATAATAATAATAATAATAATAATAATAATAATAATAATAATAATAATAATAATAATAATAATAATAATAATAATAAGTTATAAAAGTTAAACAATTAGTAAAAATAATAATAATAATAATAATAATAACAATATTTGAAACTTAAAGTTTAATTAAGTTCAGGGGGCCTTAATGTCAATTTAGAAACTTAAAATAGAAGTTTTGTGCATAAAATATTAAATTGAAAACCACAGGGACTAAATATGTAAAATCATAAAACCCAAACCCCCTCCCATTTTCTCTCTCCCCGTGTTTCCAATGCCAACTCCGGCGGAGCTCTGGCCGAGGTCTGGCGACCCCGAAACCACCAAAACCCTTCGAATCTCGACCCCAAACCGTTCTAAATTGATTCGAGGGCACGTTTCGAACTTGATTACACATTTTAATTGTGTTTAAACGCTGGTTACAAACCCAATCGATTGAATAACCAAAACCTTTTAATCATAGAGCCATTCGAACATTAAAAGCTAATAATAATCAAATTAACTTAACCTAATCAATCGTCTGTCTATCTCTAAACGTATACTACTTCCAATTTCACCTAAAACACACACAAACATCGAATTCGATCATCACTTCCATTGCGACCTGCAACCGAGAGCTCACCCTCATCCGAGCATTTTGAACCCCAATTGATTGAGGGCTTCGAACCAAGAACATCACCTGAAGCTTCACCCGAAGTTAATTTGATTGTTGTCATCATTTGCAACCTGAACCAGTTTTAACATAGCCGCGACTTATTTCTATCTTGTTGGTTATCCATTCGAGTGAAATAGGTAAATTCAAAACACACACAACCTCGGTTTAACATGTAGAATCAAAGCCCTAAGGTTGATTCCATTAACAAACACAAATTGATGGTCAATTGGAATCAAATCGAAACTAGGGTTCTTATGATTTGGGGTTTTCTTTATAACTGTGTTTTTAAAAATTAAGAACCATTACATACCACGGCTGCGGCCCTGGTCTACTGGTTACACACTCATCTCACAACCTTGAGGTCCCGGGTTCGAACCCGGGCACCCTCAACTTATTTTTTTAGGCTTTTTAAGCCTTTAAAAAATTATAAAAAATTTCTAAAAATTATAAAAATCAGCTTTAATTATTTTTAAAGTTATCTAATCATTTTCTGTAAATTTATTACTTTAAAAACTTTAACATATTTTTTAAAAATTATTATTAACAAATGTTATACTTAGTTTATTTTTATAAACTAAACTCTAAATAGTTTAAATCACTAAATTATTATTGGTCATTTCGATATCTTTAATTATAGATTGATTATGATAATTATAAAATTTTATTTACATTTTATAATTAAATTTCACAAATCATTATAAAGGATTTAATTTCTTTAAAATTGCTTAAATGGTATTTTTCTTTCATTGGATTAAAATATATATATGATTTCAATAAGTAGCCTTATTTATTTATAAAAAGCCTCAAATTCTTATCTGTAAGGATTCCTATAAGTCTGATGTAGTCAAAACATCCAAAGTCTCTCTGCATGCATACACTAAAGAACAGAAGTAGAAATGCTTTGGAAGTTTTACACCAAGCACTAGAAATATTCTAAGTGTAAAATCTTCCAAAGCCAAGACCAACCTCTTCCGAAGCCAAAGGTGAAGTCATCCGAAGCTTCAAAGACAAAGTCTTCCGAAGCCAAAGAGTGAAGACAAATTTCTTTCGAAGACTTTTAGAGGCATGCTTTTATCTGATGTACTTTACCATAAAGCTGGACCATCTTTCCGCTGCAACTCTGTAAAGTCACCAACTTACATGAGTTGGTGAAAAGGTCCATGCTTTTGGTAACTGTACATTGAGGTCATGAGTCTGTGCTTTCTACTTAATGTACTTTTATCTTTTTTGTAATATATTAGGATGTGAGCTATGGCATGTCATAGTCACTAGTCAAAAGGCAAATTTGCCTTTTGACTCTACATTTGATTTTGTAGTTGTCTAGTCAATTGTATAGAGCTGGCTTTCAAAGTATGGCCGGTTGTAGGATGTAGTATAAAGTATCTCAAGTACTTGTAACTTTTATCGTATGCTTTGTAACATTTGTAATAGAACTTGAGAAGCAATATACAGCATTCTTGAAAACCAATTACTTGTGTTGTTTGCCATCTTGTTCTGTCTCATATTTATCTGTGTTCTTAGCATCTTTCACTAAAAGTTAACCAGTTCCCTATTTGATCTGTTAAGTGTTCTAAGCAACTCTCCTCATTGTGTTATTGTGTAGTAAGTGCATACCCTTCACCGGTCCTGCATTTGGTATCAGAGCTTTTTAGGCTCTTGATATAAGATCTCACCATCTTAAGATCCCTCACACACACAAAATACTTAACAACTCAAATGGCAGCTATTACAAAAGCTTATATGGAAACTAGAACCATGATAAAGTCTCCACTGATCACTCCTGAAGACTTTGATACTTGGTGTCAAAGAATGGAAGGCTTCATCAAGTCTCAAGACTCCAGGATGTGGGACTCTGTTGTTGAAGGACCTTACATACCAAGCACCACTTCTGCTACTGGTGGTGGTATGATTCCTAAGGCTGTGGCTGATTACTCTGAAGAAGACAGGAAGAAAATAGAGATTGATCAGAAAGCCATGACAGTCCTTCAAAATGCTCTTCCAAACTCCATCTATAGAGGCTTCAAGAAGTGCAAAACTGCCAAGCAACTATGGGAAGCACTGAAGCTGATGTATGAGGGGTCTACTGAAGCAAAGGAGAACAAGAAGGATCTCCTGAAGCAGTAATTTGAAAACTTAACCTTTAAGGTAGTTGAAACCATGACTCAAAAATACTTCAGGTATCTTGAGATTGTGGATACTCTAATGGATGTTGAAGTAACTCTTGAGAACAGGGACATTGTAAGGAAGTTTATGTCCTCTATTCCTAGAAAATGGACATATTACTGTGTTGTTATCAAGAAGACAAAGAACCTTAAGACTCTTACTCTTACAAAGTTGTATGGTATTCTTAGTGGCTACCAGATGGAGATGAACATGCAAAACTCATCTGGTAACTCCAGCAATCAACTGAGTTCAACCCTCCATGTGGTTGAAAGGGAAAGCATTGAGCCATAACATCATCTTATATGCTACCCTGACAACTCACAAAAGGGCTCTTTCATCACCTTCCTAGAGACTCCAAGGGAAAACTACACTCATGGAAGTCCTTTCCAAGTGACAAGTTCTTCTCATGCTTTTGTCTTTGCTGATGAAACCTCAAGCAACTTTCTCTTCACCCTTAAAGATTTGGACTGTATCCATCCAGATGATCTGGAGTACATGGAGATAGTCCAGCAGATGGCTCTTCTCACTCATAGAGCCAAGAAGTTCTACAAGAGGACAGGGAGAAAGTTTTCAAGCAATGCAACCAGTGGAAAGTTTGGGCTAGATAAAAGCAAAGTAAAGTGTTACATTTGTAACTAGATGGGACACTTTGCAAGGGAGTGTAAGGAACCAAGGACAAATGGTGGCCAAGCACAAACCAGACCAAACTACACTGAGAAAGCCCCCAGAATGAGAAGCCAAAGTAGCAAGCTACAATTGTTGTTGAAGAAGGAGGCTTTGACTGGAGCTTTCAGGTAGAAGATGCATCTCCAAACCAAACACTCATGGCAGACCACGATGAAGCCAAGGTATTGGAACATCTTTGTACTCCTGAATGCATTGCTAAAGTCAATAGATACAGGTCCTATAACTTAGAAATGAGATCTGATCTTGAGTCCTTAAATATCTTAAAAGTTGATTTTAAAAGAGCTGAAAATGATTATAAACTAAAGATAGAGGACTTAGGGAAAACCATTTCAACTCTTAAACATGAGCATACAAACTACAGGACTCAGATCAAAGACCTCATTACTAAGTTAACTGAATGCTAGGCTGAGCTTGTGATCAGCAAAGCCAAGGCAAAAAAATGTGTTCTTGAAGAAGAGACCTTCAAGAACATAATATCCTCATCCTTGCATGCAAAAGTTTGTTATCAAAATAAGCAGGGACTAGGATCTTGTGAGATAGCTCCTCCACACACAATCTTGTCGGTAAGATCTCCTAGGTGTGGAACTTATGAAGATGAGCTTCCCCTCATAGATCTTGTGACTGAAGAGGATGAAGAGGAGATGGTGGAGAATGGCTCTAAGAAGAGTGAAGAAGAGCATTCTAAGAAGGGTCACCATCCCTTTAAGGAGAGCAAAACTATTGGGATGACCAAGTCAAGAAGAAAGAACTTGATCAGGAAGGCCAAAAGAAAGTCCAAAAAGGCTCAAGAGATCAAGGCCACCTTCAATTCTGCATAGAAACAAGTCTTCATCTCTGCAGGATTTGAAGTGGTGAAGGCTGAAGACACCAACTTGAACTCCATCAACAAGAGTTCTGGTTCATGCCCAAATCATCCCATCATCAAGAAGAAGGCTGATCAGTTGTGCACCACTGCTGTACAACCTGAACCATCCAGCTCTAAAGGTAGTTCCATCCCCACAAGAACTGCCACAACATCTGCAAAGATGAAGATGGAGAAGGAAAGTGATCAAGTTCAGCCTTGTTCACAAAGGAAAACTCCTAGAAGGAAGAAAATGGACTGTGTTATGTGTGGGAGTACTTATCATCTTGCTAAGGATTGTGTTTACAATCTAAAGAGTACTCTCCACATGACCAAGAAAGAAACTTCTAAGAGTTTGGAAAAGAGGAAGCAAGCTTCGGAAGGAAAATCTGTTTCCTCCGGAAGCTCCAAAATGAAGAAGAAGACAAGTGGAAACTTGCCTTCGGAAAAAAATTTGGTCTCGGAAGAAAGGAATACTTCGAAAGCACTGAAGCCTACTGCAGCGAAAGCAAGATCTTCCGAAGGTCCAGTCATCAAAACTTCCAAAGTCATCAAAACTTCTGAAGTATTGAAGGTCAAGTCTAAGCTTCCAAAGGTGATGTGGAAGTCAAAGAAAGACCAAGTGGCTGAAAGTTCTTCATCAACATCAGCAAATGATCCTTCTAGCATGACTATAGGATCAATTACTGTTGCATTGTTTTCAACCTCTTTTGATGAGCCCAAGACCAATGAGGCTTGGGTTTCCAAATGTAACTAACCATCTCTTTTGTGTAGGAACAGCTCAAGACAAACAGAAATGTATGGATCATTGACAGTGGCTGTTCCAGGCACATGACAGGAAATAGGTCACTACTCCAAAAGTTTGAAAGAATTGATGGAGGACCAGTTGCTTTTGGAGGAGATACAGGAGGTTACATTACAGGAAGGGGCAAGGTCACAAATGGTAAGCTCAGCATTGAGAATGTAAACTTTGTCAAGGAACTAGGGTACAATCTTCTGAGTGTATCCTAATTTTGTGATCAGAGTCGTAACATGCTCTTCACTGAGCACGAGTACATTGTTCTCAGGCCCGGGGTGGTTATTCCTCATGAGCACATCCCGCTCAGAGCCCCCAGGAAAGGGAACATGTACAAGATGGACTTGCAAGAAACATCTCCCTCAGGAGAAGTTTCATGCTTTCTGTCTAAAGCAAATAATGATGAGTCTTTCCTCTGGCATAAAAGAATGTGCCATGTAAACTTTAAAAACATGAATAAATTAATTAAGAATGATTTGGAAACTATAATACTTAAGAAAGAGTTTACAAGTGATGACCACTGTGTTGCATGCCTGAAGGGAAGCAACACAAGGTATCTCACAAGCCAAAGGAAAGAAATTCCATCATTAATCCCCTACACTTATTACATATGGATCTCTTTGGCCCCACCAGTGTAATGAGTCTAGGAAGGACCTCTTACTGTTTGGTGATCACAGATGACTTTACAAGATTCACTTGGGTCTTCTTTCTTAGAACTAAGGATGAGACCCCTGAGATTCTAAAGAATTTCATCTTAAAGATTGAGAATCAATGTTATCACAAGGTCAAAACCATAAGATATGATCAAGGAACTGAATTAAAGAATCAAATCCCTGATATATTTTGTGATGAAAAAGGTATTACAAGACAATATAGTGCTCCTTGGACTCCTCAGCAAAATGGTGTTGCTGAGAGGAGAAACTGGCTGACATGGAAGTGTCAAGAGAGATGAAGGAAGCAGAGGATGCAAGGCTACTTCTCCAATTCAAAGAGGAGAAGAGACATAAAATGTTATACAAGCATGTTCCAACTCTCTCCCCAGTTCAAGAAAGCCATGTGCAAGAGGCTGTGGCAGCTACACAAGAACCTCAGGTAGACAAGGAAACAGATAGGCAAAACATGATCAACTACCTGAGTGCCACAGGTCTCTACCAGACATCTGCACTTCTTCCCTTGTCCTTTGAGTACATTGAGTTTGAGTATCTCAAACAGCTTGAACTTCAAGTACTCAAAGAACAAAAGGAAACAAAGAGAAAGATGAGGGAAGATGCTGCAAAGTCAAGAGCCATCATCCAAAAGAGTATGAAGAAGTCTGCTGCAGACAAAGGATGATGAGCTTCTTGAAGCTGTATGGATTCTCCGAAAGGAGACTTGGCCCTATGTCTCTATCCATAATAGATGAGCATATTAGGGTAATCAAGCAAAAGATCAAGAGTGGAGAGCTGATTGACTTACACTCCCCTCCAAGTCAAGTCCTACCTGAAGTGGAGGTTAAGGTTGAACAACCTGAGACAACACAACCTGGACCTCCTGCTGAGCCTCAGCAAGCTTCATCTTCTGATCCACAGCAGGGTCAAACTCCCTCTCCTTCTGAACCTGTGAGGGAGGAACACCCAACTGAGCAAGACAAGACTGATCAATAAGGTGCTGCAGACCAGTCTTCTCAGTTAAAGTCATCTAAGAGGAAGAAGAGGATGGCTTCCAAACCAAAGTCAAAGAAAAAGAAGAAGCCTGAATCATCCACCTCTACACCTCAGGTTGAGTCAGATCAACTTGAGGAAGTGCATGAAGAGGCAGCCCAATCAACTCCAATTCAAGTGGCTCCTCTTGCAGCTGAGAGACCCATCTTATCCTAGACCTTCACAACTAATCCACAAAAAGATGGCATGTGATCATAGATCAAGGTGTTGAGAATGTCTACACATTGCAAGACTTACTCAACCTACCTCTGCATGATCTCTTTGAGATGAGAAGATATTATGAGAGTCTGAGTGATCCTGACCATCTGATGAAGAAGGGCATGGTCATCATCATTATGAGGACTGTCAACAACTAAAGATCTTTAAATGTTTTGGTAGCATCAGCCTAGGGGGAGTTTGTAAGGATTCCTATAAGTCTGATGCAGCCAAAACATCCAAAGTCTCTCTGCATGCATGCACTAAAGAACAGAAGTAGAAATGCTTCGGAAGTTTTACACCAAGCACTAGAAATATTCTAAGTGTAAAATCTTCCAAAGCCAAGACCAACATCTTCTGAAGCCAAAAGTGAAGTCTTTCGAAGCTTCAAAGACAAAGTCTTCCGAAGCCAAAGAGTGAAGACAGATTTCTTCCGAAGACTTTTAGAGACATGCTTTTATCTGATGTACTTTACCATAAAGCTTGACCACCTTTCCGCTGCAACTCTGTCACCAACTTACATGAGTTGGTGAAAAGGTCCATGCTTTGGTAACTATACATTGAGGTCTTGAGTCTGTGTGTTCTACTTTATGTACTTTTATCCTTTTTGTAATATATTAGGATGTGAGCTATGGCATGTCATAGTCACTAGTCAAAAGGCAAATCTGCCTTTTGACTCTACATTTGATTTTGTAGTTGTCTAGTCAATTGTATCCAGCTGGCTTTCAAAGTATGGCCGGCTGTAGGATGTAGTATAAAGTATCTCAAGTACTTGTAACTTTTATCGTATGCTTTGTAACATTTGTAATAGAACTTGAGAAGCAATATACAGCATTCTTTAAAACCAATTACTTGTGTTGTTTGCCATCTTATTTTGTCTCATATTTACTTGTGTTCTTAGCATCTTTCACTAAAAGTTAACCAGTTCCCTATTTGATCTGTTAAGTGTTCTAAGCAACTCTCCTCGTTGTGTTATTGTGTTGTAAGTGCATACCCTTCACCGGTCCTGCATTATCGAAACCCTAGTTCACGTTAAATCATTAATCTTATTATTAAATTTAATCTTGTAATATATACGTTTAGGTATCTTGTAAAGGAATTCGTTGGAGCATCGTTTATTTCTTATTTTCATCTTATATATATCATGTGAGTTTTCATGTCCCTCTTTTTATTATTTCACACCTTTTTTGGTGAAACATGTTAACATATAAACATACACTTGTAAATATTTTGGTACTTGTAAACGCACATGCAATTCATCTTTACTTTTTGTCATGGTTATTTGTATTATTATGAGTTTTATATGATAGACATTATATGTTGACAATCATTAACTATTGCTAGTCTGGCGACGTCATAGATCTATGGGCCTGACAAGCCTATTTGGTGCTAAAGCCGAGGTTATTGCCGGCTCCTGATGACGCATGCTTGTTCATCATGGGAACCAAGTACACTTAGCTAATCGTTATACTTGTAAATGTTATTCTTGGTCAAGGTTTGATTGTTGCTATATGTTATCTATAAACTTGCTTAATTCGTAACCATTGACATGAATTGCTACTTGTAACCTTTTATATATATATATATATATATATATATATATATATATATATATACATATATATATATATATACATATATATATATATATATAGATATATATATATATATATATATATATATCTATATATATATATATATATATATATATGTATATATATATATATATATATATATGTATGCTTACTCCATAGAAACTCACCAACTTTCAAAGTTGACCCTTTATTTTAACATGTTTCAGGAAATGCACAAGGTTAATGAGTTTCTTTGAAGCATGGTTACACCTAGGATTTGGACCTAGGAAAATAAATAAATTATTGTTGATGCATGTATGTCCCTAGATCATGAGCTGTAATGTAATAAATCTTGTCTGTCTGATTATGATGTAATTTGTATTGATTAATGAAATGACATGAATTGGTTGTTACTTGTAATGTTTAATATTTCATTAATGAGTCGTGATTGAATTGATTGGGTTTATATATGTTTGAATGAGTGCACATTATGTTATATTAAATAGAACATTCAAACGTAACTTAATGAAGTTCTCATGCGAATGACCCATGCGAATGGACCACACGCATGAATAACTTCATACGATTGACTCAATCGCACGACTGAACCAGGAGACTGGATCAGTCGTATGATTGACACATAAGATTGACTCAATCGCACGACTGAACACTCAGTCGTGCGGATGAATCAACCGCATGGTTCAATCGCACGACTGAACCATACTTATGGCCCAGTCGCACGATTGAACAATACTAACCTATAAATAGACCCAATTCGTGGGAAAACGTAAGCATTCATCCCATTACGATTTCAGACGTACCCTAGCCGTCCAGAAGCCTCCCAGATCGTTCTCCAAGTTCATAGAACACATCAGATCGGTTCCTAATCGATTTCTGACATTGATTTCAATTCTTAATTGATTCATCGTGTGTTCTCACTGATTGGATCGCCAATCAAATAGGATTCCGCACTAGTTGAGTTGGTTTAACACGCAATCACTCGGTATTTCGTTCAAATACCAGGTCCTAACAAGTGGTATCAGAGCTTTGGCTCTTGATTTCGTGTTGATTCAATCAAGATTGCATAAAAGTTTGTGTTTTTGCACGAAAAACTCAATCTTTAGCATCAAAAGTGATCTTGGACGTTCCCTGCTCATCGAAGTTCAGTTTCTACGGACTTAGACGATTTGGACTTGCAAAATTTCGAATTTTTACGGCTGAAACCCGTCAAACCTAGAAATTTTCGCAAAACAGCAGCTTCAGTCGCACGAGTGACCCATTCGCATGACTGGACTCCATTCGCATTGCTCATTCGCACGACTGGACCTAGTCGCACCCTCATTCGGCCGACTGAACCGTTCGTTCGCATAGCTCATACGCACCAGATTCATTCGCACGACTGAACCATTCGCCCTGTTCAGTCGCACGGTTGAACCAATCGCAGAGTTCATACGCACGATAAGACCATTCGCATCCTTCAGTCGCATAAGTTAAAGTTTATTTGATTAGATTCTAAGTTTATTAGCCATGGAAGATCAGATGTCAGCCTTTACTGCTGGGAAGGACTCAAGAATTCAGAACCTGCTGCTGCTTGAGAGTGAGGTGGGTAATCACAATAAACCACCAAAGCTCTTGACTTTAGATGAGTTTCCACACTGGAAACAACGTTTTGAGATCTACCTCAATGGAGTAGATCCTAATCTGTGGGAAGCCATCGAGGTTGGTTATAGTACACCGGTGGGAGCAGATGGAGTTAAGCTAACGTTAAGTGGGATGACCGACGCACAGAAAGTAAAGTATAATGCAGAGAAAAGGGTTTATGCGTTGATAACTCAGTCGATCCCCAAAGACATATTCCACCAGTACTCAGAGAACAAGCAGTCCAAGAAACTGTGGGATGAGCTAGACAAAAGATATGATGGGAATGCATCATTAAAGGCAATCAAGGCAAAGGAGTTAAAGAAGGAATTCGATAACTTCTCATCGATTGGTAACGAGAGTTTAGATGAAGTCATAGACAGATTCTACCACTTGATGAGCGAGTTGCATACACATGGAGTGGAAACGACTATGGAAGAGAAAGTAAGCAACTTCGCAGATGGATTGCCTGATAAGTGGGCTTCATTCGTGTCTAATCTTAGACAGAATGGAATGCTTGTAAAGCTGGATATAAATGACTTCATTCTCAAGCTGCGTGAAGAAGCACTAAGGATGAAGTATAGAGCACAGAAGTCTTCGTATACACAAAACCCAGCTTTATACAATGCCACGCCTCAAGCTAAGACATCTGGAGCACCTCTCCAGACAACATTTGTGTCTAACTCGTCAGGTCCTTCACATGCTTCTCCTTCTGGATCAGACACGTCAGGGTCGTAATGTACCCACTATATTGGATCAGAAGCAAGTGCTACCAAATTGAAGACCGAGAACCTCGGTAATGTAACCGTAGAAGTAGCACGAGAGCATATGGATCTTCTAGCCGCAGTAGTTCATTCATATGATGGACTTGTGGCTGGGAAGATTGGAAACTGTCATCTGGCAGATGAAGACTACGAGCAGGTAGATGAAATGGAGCTTGAAAGAATGGATATAATGTGGGCCTTAGCTAGCGCTGTCCGAAGGGCGAAGAAGTTTGTTAAGAAGACAGGACAAAATTTGATAGCTACTAAGGACACCACATTTGGCTTTGACAAGAGCAAAGTGACCTGCTTCAACGTTGGAGAAAAAGGGCACTTCAAGAGGGAATGTGTCAAGCCAAAGAAGACGGGTAATGGGAACCCGTTCTCATCTTTTACTCGCCAAGACAAGCAAGCCTCCAGTTCTACTTCATCAAACAAGGACCCAAAAGCCTTGACTGCTCATGATGATGAAGGACAGGACTGGAGTTTTAGATTTGTCTCACCAGAATCTAACATTGCCAGTGTTGAAGATATTGATGATGATTCTGCAAGTGAAGGTGATCTAGCAGTTGAAATAGCGATGTCACACAGTGAAGAAACAACTGCAGCTGAGGTCAGTTACAAGCAAAAGGAGGAGACTTCCACGTCAGAAACAGAAAAGTCAGAATCACCAGAACCAGAGACGTCTGATGCTGCGTTGATGGCTAACTCTTCTGAAACAACACAGGTAAGTACAACTGACCAAATGTTTAATAATCATGCTTGTTCTAACTGTGATATGTTTAGGAATAGCATTAATGAAAAATTTGCTAGGTTATTAGATCATAATGATAACTTAGTAAAGGATTTACAACTATGCACTGAGGCCAATAGAGTTCTAAAACAAAATGAGCATAGTTATAAAGAAAAGATAGACCTATTGACTAAACAACTTAGGGAAACCGAAGTAGTTGCCTTTAATCAAGCAAATGACATTAGGTACTATCTAAACTCCCTAGAGGATACTAAGAAGCAAAAGGCAGTTCTAGAAGTAGAAGTTAATTCCTTAAAACAGAAACTGCATAGTTGGACTAGTTCTTCACACATAGTTCAACACTTAGTGAGAGAAAGGAATAATGGGGAGGGATTAGGCTACAAAGTGGTTCCACCACCACCTGAAACCTTGATGAACACCAAGTCTAAACCAGTAAACAACAACCCAATCAAGGATCATGTGGTGACCACTCCTCTTGTTACTGATCCAGACACATCAAGTTCATCTACTGAATCTGGACAGAAACAAAAGGAGGCCATTTCAAAGGCAAAGGGTAAAGTGCCTTGTGTTAATCTGGAAAATGAATTTGAAAAAGTTAACTTAAAGTCAGGGTCAAACAGAGTCAAACCAGAACCTAAAAAGACTTCAGTTGTAACTTTTTCACATGCTACAAGTCAAAAACCAGTTAACCAGAAGGTGGAACAAGTTAAACAGGTTAAAACAGTTAAATTTGTTAAACCAGAGAAAACATCAAACATGCAAGAGTCAAAACCTAAACTTAATGATGTTCCTAAAGTGTCACGCATTTCTCCACAAAGAAAGTCTACTCATAAAGTTGATAGCAGATTGTGCTACAACTGTGGAGAATGTGGACATATTGCTTCCTATTGTCCTTTCTATCAGACACCTAGGAAGAAGATTGATCTTCAGGACTCTAGACCTAGGTCTTCTAAGCGAAGTTCTCTAACTCCACCTAGAAGATCTAGTGAACCTAAAGTCCAACCTGTAAGCCAGACGACTGTTTATCATAAACAGGCATTGCACAAATCTGGATTATGGAAAGAGAAGTCATCCTATGTGTCTGATACTGATGACAAGAAGGAATCTGAGTTACCCTCACCTTCTAAAGGTCAATGGGTAGAGTTTATGATGTGTGATGCCTCTGGGAAACCCAAGACAGCAAAGGCTTGGGTTCCTAACCTAAACTAATACATTTACTTGATATGTGCAGGGTGTTCGGTATAGCGCTGAGACTAACACGTGGATTATAGACAGCGGAGCATCCAGGCACATGACAGGAAATAGAGCCCTTTTATCAAATGTCAAACAAATAAAAGAGGGCATGTTTCCTTTGCAGGAAACAAGGGAGGATACATCACAGCACAGGGAGAAGTGGGAAATCAGAAAGTTAAGTTTGATAAGGTGAACTATGTTCAACAACTTCAGAATAACTTGCTTTCTGTTTCCCAAATCTGCGATAAAGGATTTAAAGTCATCTTCGACAACAAGAAGTGTTACGTGCTGAAGAAAGACTATATGATTCCAGAGGACCAAGTTCTGATGACTGCCTCAAGATATAAGGACCTATATGTCTTGGATCTGTCAACAGCTGCTCCAACAGATCATGAGGTGCAGTGCTTTCTATCTAAAGCTACTGAGAAGGACTCAATCTCCTGGCATAGGAGAGGAGTAAATGTCAAGAATTTCCAACTCCCATTCTCCTAAGGAGAAGAAAGTTCATTCAATAGAACTTCTTGTAAGTGCCTCCAAAGATCCAAACAGACAAAGAAGTCTCATAAGGAGAAGAAAGTTCATTCAATAGAACTTCCTCTTGAACTTCTTCACATGGATCTGTTTGGTCCAGTCAGTACAAGGAGCATTGCATAGGAGAATGGGAGTTGGAAATTCTGTCCTCAGGTCCTGGCATTTACTCCTCCTGGCATAGGAGAATGGGAGTTGGAAATTCTGGCATAGGAGAATGGGAGTTGGAAATTCTTGACATTTACTCCTCTCACTAAGTGTCAATCTCCTGGCATAGGAGAGGAGTAAATGTCAGACTTCTTTGTCTGTTTGGATCCTTATGAGACTTCTTTGTCTCATAAGGAGAAGAAAGTTCATTCAATAGAACTTCCTCTTGAACTTCTTCACATGGATCTGTTTGGTCCAGTCAGTACAAGGAGCATTGCAGGCGATTTGTACTGTTTTGTGGTCACTGATGACTACTCAAGGTTCACTTGGGTAATGTTTCTGAAATCCAAATCAGAAACATTTGAGTCATTCAAGGAATTAGTCACCACTCTGGAATCTCTCTACAAGCTAAAGGTTAGACAAGTACGCTCAGACAACGAGACCGAATTCAAGAATCAATGGATGGAGGCATACTGCAAGGAAAAAGGAATTGTTCATCAATTCACTTCAGCATACACGCCTCAGATGAATGGTGTTGCTGAGAGGAAAAATAGAAGCTTGATAGAGACTGCACGGACTATGCTGGCTGACTCGAAACTGCCTATCCAATTCTGGAATGAGGAAGTAGCAAATGGATGTTATACACTGAATCGAGTCCTAATAGTCAAGCGCCACGGAAAGACATGTTATGAGCTACTACAAAGACGCAAACCGAATTTGGAGTATCTTGAACCTTTTGGCGCGCCGTGTACACTTCTGAAGAAGACGCAAGAAGGAAAATTCAGCGAGAAGGCAGATGAAGGAATCTTTCTAGGATACAACATACCGAATAAGCGAGTTTACAATAACTCAACGGGTCTTGTAGAAGTGTGGTGTAATGTCGACGTTCAGAGATATACCACGCCACCTACAGGCAAAGGACCTGCCTACTTCTTCGATTATGATGGATTCTTCAAATCCTTCAACATACCTCTCTCTCCCTCGGATGATGAGTTAGCTACTAGGATGATGTATGATATTCTGAATACACCATCTAGCACACAGGGAGAATCATCTACTCAGTCAGGGGGAGTAGTCGACAATAGTGACTCCTCCTCTGAAGATGAAACTGAAGCAGATGACCAGAACAGTCAGGAGGAACAGGTTCCAGTTCCTGAAAGTCCACAAGCATCTACGAGTGATGCACCTTCGACTTCAGAACCTCAAACTCCAACTACCTCAGATGCAGAACCAAATGTTCATAATCTTGGTTCTGAGGTAGCTGTTCCTACTACTCCAGGATCACGACTAAACGTCTATCATCCCCTTGACAATGTTATTGGGGATGTCAGATCAGGAGTACAAACCCGAAATCAGTTATACTCAGCTGATTACGCCTCGGTTATGGAGAAAGGTTACATTCATGATGGTGCCTATCATGTTTTGTCTCGCAGGTTGAGCCAAAATATGTCAGTGAGGCACTCAATGATGAGGCGTGGGTGAGTGCCATGCAAGAAGAACTTCTGCAGTTTAAGAAGTTAGGTGTATGGACACTGGTTGATAAACCTAAAGGTGCTAAAGTCATTGGCACTAAATGGGTACTAAAATGCAAGAAGGATGACCAAGGTGTCATTATCAGGAACAAAGCTCGACTGGTGGTTCAAGGTTTTCGCCAAGTCGAGGGAATTGACTACAATGAGGTGTTTGCACCCGTGGCAAGGATGGAAGCTATTCGTATCTTCCTTGCCTATGCATCGTACATGAAGATCAAAGTCTACCAATTAGATGTAAAGAGTGCATTCCTTCATGGGGAAATCAGAGAAACAGTCTATGTAAGTCAACCCGAGGGTTTTGAAGATCCTTACCATCGGGATAGAGTTTACAAGCTCGACAAAGCGTTGTATGGGCTTCATCAAGCTCCTCGAGCTTGGTATGAGAAACTCTCAACTCATCTTGTGAAACACGGCTTTCGCAGGGGAGTAATTGACTGTACACTGTTTATTAAGGAAAAGGATGGCGACCTACTGCTTGTACAGATATATGTTGATGACATAATCTTCGGGTCAAAGAACGAAGAGTTATGTAAAGAGTTTGAAGCAGTAATGAAGAAAGAATTTGAGATGAGTGCCATGGGGGAGATGAAGTTCTTTCTCGGGTTACAGGTGGCTCAGACACCTAATGGAATCTTTCTACATCAGACCAAGTATGTAGGAGACATTCTCAGTCGCTTTGACATGGAGAATGCTTCTGCTGCTGGGACTCCACTTGCTACGAATCATGATATAGCACCTGATGAGAATGGAGATCTAGTAGATGCCACGATGTACCGAGGAATGATCGGATCCCTCATGTATCTCACTGCCTCAAGACCTGATATTATGTATGCTACATGTCTATGCTCAAGATATCAGGCTAAACCAAAGGTCAACCATCTGATCGGGGTCAAGAGGATTTTTCGTTATCTGAAGGGTACACCCACACTTGGATTGTGGTACCCTCATGATGATGACTTTGAGCTTACCGCGTATAGTGACTCGGATTACGGGGGCTGCAAGATGAACTACAAGTCTACATCAGCGGGGTGTCAATTCTTTGGGAGAAGATTAGTTACCTGGCAGTGTAAGAAGCAGACATCGGTTGCATTGTCAACCTGTGAAGCCGAATATGTTGCTGCTGCAAGTTGCTGTTCTCAAATCATCTGGATTCACCAGCAAATGCGGGATTACGGTTTAAAATTCTCATCTACTCCTATTTTCGTTGATAACTCCGCTGCAATTGCAGTAACTAAAAATCCGGTCCAACATCCTAAGACCAAACACATCGGTATTAAATACCATTTCATAAGAGATTGTTTTGAAAAGAACTTAATTGATGTGGTTAAAATTAATACTGATTTTCAACGCGCTGACCTCTATACTAAAGCCTTTGATAAACCACGTTTTCAATATTTATTAGAGGTCAACGGTGTTAAAAAGAAAAGTGAGGTAATTCTTGATGATGAAAATGTGTAGTCCGATGTCGTGTAGTTAAATTTTATTTTATTTAATTTGATTTGTCTATTTGATTTTATCTTTATTTAACTCATGTTATTTTGCTGTTAATTAAAATCCTAAAATAATTAAACCAGAAATGATTTTAGTATTTTAGGGGAGAATATGTCAGCAAGTTAACATTAAAAAAAAAAAAAAAAAAAAAAAAAAGGGAGAAGGAGTAGCTAGCTGAAATAAGGTAGATTGTGTCTGTGATACCGATTCAATACCTTTGGAAAATGATAGTACACAGGAACAAATCAAGAGGGACTTTAAAATTTAAGTCTTAGAAAGATGCAAAAGTTCAAAGTATAAATCTGTGTAAATCTAAGCAATACCAAAAGGAAAGATGATAGAAAACTGGCAACTCTTAAGGTGACACAAAGAGAGTAGACTTAGAGGCTGCTAGACCATATATGATATGTTGGTAGATTCAACACAATAGACAAATAGACCGGATTGGTGATTTCAAGATAAAACTAAGTTGTTCAACTGACTGTGGGCTTCCATCTTATCACTGGTTAACACAATCAACAATATTCCAATAAGGTGTAATGAGCAAGTAAACGCCACAAATGTGTGCGGATGACCATAACTAGAGCAAAGCAAGAAAAAATGAAAGACAAATGCAATAAAGCTAATGACTTAGGTTGTTGGTGCATTTGTGCAAAATAAAGAAGCTGCTCTAACAAGGAGATAGGTTGTGTGCCTCTCTGCTGTGCGATGGCACTGACCTGAGGATAAGCATAACCTAGATATTCTAGAATTCATTGTTGTTTGCCGCCTCTCTGCTGTGCGATGGCACTGACCTGAGGACAGGCTTCTCTTTGAAAGCTCTAAGAATAGTCTCTTCTTGTAATAATACCCGTAGACCGCTCAAAAGCTCCTGAGGAATGTTGATTACCATATAAGTGTGGGATCCACAAATGTTAGTTGAAATAATTAAACCTAAATAAGTCACCAGTCTGTGTCAAAAGTCTGTGTATGGATTTAAGTGGACAAACATACTGACAATCATTGTGGCTACATTCTCAAAGGTTCAAATCAATGTGAAAATCTAAGAGTTTCAGTATGATTTCCTTAAGTTGCTAACGACTCTGGATGAACACCGAGAATTGAGCATCAAAAGTTTTAATAACTAGTCCCAAATGATTTGACTTGCCTGTATGATTCTAAAATTGAATTGGTCCAGATATGATCAATCTAAGTGAAGCTATCTACTCCCGAACCAAATCCCGTAGATATCAATCTCTGGATTTATCTCTCACAAAAAGCCAAAAATATGTCTTTTTATGTAATTAGTTTAAAGTCTTAAACTAGTTAGTCGTTTTAAGTTTTAATTTGAGTCAAGTGTCGGGCTACATCAGGAAAATCAGAAGAAATCAACTCACTAAAAGGGTCATGTCTGAGATGACCATATGTGCTTTGAAAGGTTAAATTAGTCACGTCTGAGGTGACCAAAGTGGTTAAAAGGATCACGTCTGAGGTGATCAAAGTGTTTTCAAGATAAAAGGATCATGTCTGAGATGATCAAAGACTCATAACGTTAATTTAATTAATCTAAAAGAGTTTAAAAGTAAATTGACAAAAATGGCAGAAAATTAACTAAGTATGACTCATTCGCACGAATGGACCATACGTATGGACTAACCATACGAATGAAGTCCATTCGCACGAATGAACTATGAGTATGGACCATCCAACCGAATGGACCATACGATTAGTCCAGTCGGAGGATTAAGTACGAATGAGTGAGTCAGTCGCACGACTGAACTTCAGTCGGACGACTGGAGAAGGGCGACTGACCCAATCGCACGACTGAGTCCCACTCGCACGACTGAAAGGTGCGTATGAACTCAGTCGCACGATTGGATCTAGGGTTGATATAAATAGAGGTGGAGTCGGTCGCAGAGACCCATCACCCTCAAATCGCCCCTAAATCGCACATCCTACCGTTACTCTGCCAAAATTTGATTTGCCCTAGTTTTCTCCTTGATTGTGTGTTACTGACGTTCGCTAATCATCATACAGGTATTTTGAGATCTTCCTCTATCAAACCAGAAGGATTGGAACCCTAATTGGATTGCTACGACTGTGAAAAGCGAACCGAGACATGCATAACCCTAATAACCTATTAAAACTAAGCAAAATGTTAAAATTAAGTAAAATAGGTTGTTAGTAAAGAGAATGCGACACTAGAGAACCGGTTAATTGTGTTATAGGACTTAGTTTGCGTAGATTCGAACGTTGAACGACTGAACACCTGAGACAGACGACTGGTCGTCCGGATGAACTTCAGTCGCACGACTGAAGGGAGCGATTCACTCAACCGCACGACTGAACCATGCGAATGAGACTCAGTCGCACGACTGGTGTAACCGCACAAGAGTACATGCGCATGAGTCCAGTCGCACACTCAGTCGTGCGCATGAGGTCAATCGCACGTCTAAACCTCAATCGCACGATTCAGTCGCACGACTGTCTTCAGTCGTACAACCTCAGTCGCATGACAGATAGTTTTCATTCAAAGTCTAAGTGTTTCATTATACTCTTAACCAACGGAACTAACGTTTATATTATTATGTGTTACAGATGGCGAGTCGATGGAACATGAGCACCAAGCACAACATATGTGCTCACCTGGATTTGACATCCAGGAACGCAGCTGACTTCACAGGCATTATTACATTTCTACAGAGATCCAGGATCGCTCATGCTATATCCACCCATGCACACCATACAGATCAGTGCAGCAGGCATTCTGGGAAGGCGCGTCTGTAGATAGATCCACTGAGCCTCATTGCATCAGGAGTTCGATTTTTGGTGAGGCGATCACTATATCAGAGGAGGATCTGAGGATTGTACTACAGTTTGGGGATGATGCGGATTGTCCTACTCGTCTACACCCCCTCACTGTTAGAGGATGTTTCATGAGAGCCAAGTACTCTGGGGACATCAATGCTGGGGTACTCAACAAGAGTAACCTCTGTCCCCAGTTTAAGTACCTTGCGCACGTGCTGCTGAAGTGTATAGCATCCAGGAAGGGAGGTTTTGATGAGCTTTCCGACCAGATTCAGAACGCATATGCTGCGTTGGTGCTGAACCACCCGTTCAGCTTCTCTAAGATGATATTCACCTACCTGGTGGAGAACCTCGAGGGGAAAGGGAAGGAAGGCTTCTGTATGTACCCCAGATTTCTACAGATGATCATTGACCAGAAGCTTCCCTCCCTGCCGAAGGAGAAGGAGGACGCTGTTGTTCTTGAGGTTATGGACGACACTACACTTGGCCGGATGAAGGTATACAGGGGGAAGCAGGTGAAGCCCCCTGTCAGGAGGTTGTTTGGGCATCTGGCCCGTGCTGATTATGTGGCGCCAGCCAAGAGAAAGTGGCGCCACGATGACAGTGATTCGGATGTTGAGCACATTGCTATACCAGATACTGACTCTGATGATGATGATAGCGGCGACGCCGGGGATGATATGCCTGCCCCATCTAGAGGCACTGATTCAGATGTTATTCCTCCAGGGTCAGCTACTGCCGGAGAGGTCGCAGAGATGGCCGGTTTCCATCAAGAGTTTGTGACTGGTGATATAGAGGAGGAGGAGTCAGATGAGGAGCCCCTCACCAGGACTGTGGGAAGTAAAGTAGTTCCCACAGACCACGGGCTTCGGGTGGTTGGTGAACACCCTAGGGACTCCTCGGAGAGAGACATTGACCCGAACTAAGTTCCGGGGTCAGTAAGCAGAGCTGCAGGGGGAGCATCCACTTCCACCGGAACTAGGAGGAAGCGGATGGCTCAACCCCATGGATTGAAGAAGAAGAAGCGTCGCTTGACCTTCGTGACTACTACTTCCAGCACCACAGCCACCACTACCACCATTACTGACATACCACCCATCACCACAGCCACCACAGCCACTACTCCCACTACCACATCCACCACCTTACCTACCACCACTGTATCCTTCCCATCCATCACCAGACCATTCACCCCTACTTCACCAGCATCAGCCCACCGACCCATATTCACCACTGCCACTGCCACCACCACCACACATCATGCTGGACCTTCAGCCCAGCCTTCACATGCTTATGGATTCACTCTACCTCACATCGGGGTAGAGGAGCAGCTCTCAGCGCTAAACCGTATGGTGATGCGTCTGCTTGCTGCGGATGAGGAGAAGGCGGCGCAGATCCGCCAGCTGACCGACCTGACAGAGCAGGCTCGGGTGATAGACCAGCAGAGAGTCGAGGTGTCCCAACTCCAGGACATGCAGGCTCAGTCCGTCAAACGTATAGAGGAGTTGGAGACGACCAACAAGACTATTATGCTGAGGTTGAAGGGGTCGAAGGATGAGCCCCTGAAGCTAAAGGAAGGTGACGGGGATGATGGAGATGACGATGATGAAGATGAGGATGATGATGAGGAAGATGATGATGATGAGGAGACTGAAGAAGACAGGACAGAAGGACGTGATGATGATGACGAGGCAGAAGGAGGGGATGCGGCTGCATCGGCCTCTGCTTCAGGTCAAGAGCGGAGATCTAAGCATCAACAAGACCAGTCATCCACTACTTTTGCTCCTCCGAGTGACACGCCCCAGATTCAAGACAAAAGTACTGATTAGATGTTTTATGTATTTATTTTGTACTTGAATCATGTAATGGAAAACAAGTGTATTAAATGTTTATATATATTAAGTTAATATAAAGTTGTTTGATTGATTACTAATGGTTTATGTGTTGAATGTTTATATCAAACAGATCCAAACTTTCAAAGGGATGAGTTTGACTTTGCTCCCCTTCAAATGGTCAAGACTCAATTAACCATGATTCTTGACCTACAAGGGATAGTGAGACGGTCTGTGAGTTACACCCCTGAAGAAGGGGAGATAATTCATGACCAGTCTGATGAGCAACTGGCAGAGATGTTCAGACTCAATCCCGATGAAATAGTGAAGGACGCTCCAACAGTTGATTCAACCAGTGATGAGGAACTGAATGACATTGATGAAGTTGAGGTTGAAGACATTACTGCAGAAGAGTATCCTCAGTATGCTGACGCCGAGGGAAATGTGGTCCCCAATCTGGGTGAATCCCTAGTCAGTGATACTTTTGAGGTACTAGACAAGATGGAGCAGGAAACAGAAAAGACTGAAGGAACAGCCCAAGCCTCCAATGCAGAAGTAGATATGCGCAAGGCTGAGTGGGCTGCCTGTTTTGAAGAAGTAAGAGCCCATCGTGCTGCACCAAAGAGAGATGCCTACACCAAGCTCTACAGAGTCAAGAAACACCATAAGGTGTCAGGCAGGATTATCTCATGGGCTTATTTTGAAGACCTTAACGCTTATGCAGTTAAGAGGGAGCAGGGCATAGAGTACTTCAGGTTCCCACATGATCTGAAGACTCTACCTGGTTTTGAGCTCAACCAGCTGGCTAAGCTAAAGCTGCTGTATGCTGACCCGAGAAAGATGTCAGGCTGGTTTGAGGCTGCCCTGAGGAAAGAGTACCACACCAGGTGGGTCAACTTCAAACCTCAACAACCTACGAGGTATATCAGACGTTCTGAAGTTGATGCCATAACTGGTAAGCCCAAGATAGTGCTGAAGTGGAGTCCCCCCAGAACAATGTCGAGAATCCCTCTCAGGGAAATGCCACAGGACTTCACTCCCCACTTCAAATGGTGGTACTATGATTGGAGAACCGCTGAAGCTGTCATAGTGTTGAATAAAGAGGGACAAATGGATACTATCAGGGTATTCGACCCAATGTGGCTAACCAACTTGTCTGCTAATGACGTCTACACATTATACAAGTGGCCACTATTCTATGACACGCAAGATATTGTACAAGCCCTCCAATTCCAAAATGTCATAAGACTCTGCTTTGCATTTGAGATACACGCAGGAGTCACTAAAGAGGAGAAGTACAAAAAGTATAAGGAGGTGATGCAGAAGACAAGAGAATAGATAGATCTAGGTCCAAGGGGGAGTTTGTTAATGCATGTATGTCCCTAGATCATGAGCTGTAATGTAATAAATCTTGTCTGTCTGATTATGATGTAATTTGTATTGATTAATGAAATGACATGGATTGGTTGTTACTTGTAATGTTTAATATTTCATTAATGAGTCGTGATTGAATTGATTGGGTTTATATATGTTTGAATGAGTGCACATTATGTTATATTAAATAGAACATTCAAACGTAACTTAATGAAGTTCTCATGCGAATGACCCATGCGAATGGACCACACGCATGAATAACTTCATACGATTGACTCAATCGCACGACTGAACCAGGAGACTGGATCAGTCGTATGATTGACACATAAGATTGACTCAATCGCACGACTGAACACTCAGTCGTGCGGATGAATCAACCGCATGGTTCAATCGCACGACTGAACCATACTTATGGCCCAGTCGCACGATTGAACAATACTAACCTATAAATAGACCCAATTCATGGGAAAACGTAAGCATTCATCCCATTACGATTTCAGACGTACCCTAGCCGTCCAGAAGCCTCCCAGATCGTTCTCCAAGTTCATAGAACACATCAGATCGGTTCCTAATCGATTTCTGACGTTGATTTCAATTCTTGATTGATTCATCGTGTGTTCTCACTGATTGGATCGCCAATCAAATAGGATTCCGCACTATTTGAGTTGATTTAACACGCAATCACTCGGTATTTCGTTCAAATACCAGGTCCTAACAATTATCTTGAACTTGGATGTTGAAATTTTGTTTACTTTGTTTCACTAAGACATTTGGTTGTAATGTTTATTTCAAATTATGATAATCATATTTATATTTAATGGTAGGGTTATGTGGCTGTGAACAATCTCAACCCTCACATCTCAACGTTTCCGCCGTTAAGGTTGGGGTGTGACAACACACTCCTCACAATCCTTCTTCACACCTAGAGGCACTTCAGCTTCACTTCTGAATTCTTTAAACAAATCAAACTCTTCCATCTTCTGCTCTGCTCTCGGCATTATCTTATTCGTTGTGCAATCAAGGTGAGTTCTCAGCCCCACTTTACTTACTTTCTTTGTGGTGAAAGAAACGTGTGTTCTAAATATATTTTCATTTGATCAGTATTACTGTAATATCACTTGTTTACTAGTGTTGTACCAACTTAAGTCCTCACTTTCAAACCATTAATTTATGTACTTTAGCGAGGTAATTCTGAGTAGATCTACTGGGTTTGACAAACCCCACCCGGGCTGGTCGCGCTAGCACAACGATATGTCAAACGGGTGTTTAATTGACCTAATTTCTGTTGTTGTGACCTGGTGTTCACAGCCGGGCATTCTACTACATTGTCAGCTTCGGTTGCGAACTTCATACACTTAGTAACTTGTTTAGTAGACTAGCTATCTACTGATATTACTTTGTTTACTGTATCAGTTTACTATTATGTTTTGTTTATCAAAACCTGTGAACTCACCAACCTTATGTTGACACTTTAGCATGTTTCTTTCAGGTTCTTAAGCGAGCACATCTAGGATCATCACATCATATCATTTATCATTTGTTGGGTCAACAGAGAACAATCACATTTTTCCACACATTATACTTATCTGGTTTTTGCGCGTGTTTGCGCCGTTTGAATTATGAATTTATACGCTTCCTCATTTACTTTCTTGTTTTCATATTTAACTCTGATTTTGGGAATTTAATTTAAATGAGCAATTATTTTTTGTAACCGTAGTGTCATTTGGTGTAACTAATGGCTGAGATCTTGGTATGTCAAGCACCTAACGGTATTACCCCGTTTGTGGAAATTGAGGGTGTGACACAAAGCCTCCTTCTTCAATAGCAACTGCAGCTTGCTGCTTTGGCTTCTCATTTTGGTTGGCTTTATCAGTTTAGTTTGTCCTGGCTTATGTTTGGCCACCATATCTCCTTGGTGCCTTGCACTCTCTAGCAAAGTGTCCTATATGGTTATAGTTGTAACACTTCACTTTGCTTTTGTCCAGTCCAAACTTTCCACTGGCTGCACTGCTAGGAAACTTCCTCCCTGTCCTCTTTTAGAAATTCTTGGCTCTATGAGTGAGGAGAGCAATTTGCTGAACTATCTCCATATACTCCAGGTCATCTGGATGGATACAGTCCAGATCTTCAAGGGTGAAGAGAAAGTTGCCTGTGCTTTCATCAGAAGACACAAAGGCTTGTGAAGAGCTTTTCTCTTGGAATAGGCTTCCTTGTTTGAATCTCCCAGCTTAACCCATTCATAATGTGCCTTCCTTTTGTTTGAATCTCCATCTTCCACCAAGATTGTGCTTCTCCCTTAAGGGAATACGAAGCAAACATGGTTTTGTAGTTATTAGCATAGTTACTAATATCCAACACTGATCCATCTCATCTAACCAGCGTAAGGCTTGTACTACTCCTCCTTTCCCGTCAAATTCTCGGGGTCTACATGACATGAAAGTCTTATAGGAATATCCTTTCCTAACTTCGTCTACAATTTCTTCCTCTGGCGTTCTCCTATGTTGGCATTTTCTGGTTCTTTGTTTCCAGGTGGTACAACTCCGAAGTTGAGGTTCTGTTGTAGTTGAGCTACTAATGTAGGTATTGAAGCTTCCAATTGTTGAGTCACTAATTGAGAAATCCTTTCATTCTCATTTGTAGTGGCATTTACTGGCGGAGCTTCCTCTCCGAGCCTAGTTCTTGGTCGTCCAACTCGTGCAGTTCTTCGTACAGGTTGAGTGTTTCTTTTTGGTGGCATGTTTCACTGCATTTTAATCGTATTAATATTTTTAAGAAGACAAGAGTATATATTCGTATATAAGTTTTATCTAAAACATAACAATTAGCAGTCACAAAACAAAGAGTATATTTCAGTACATTCTTATTCTTATACGTTTAGAGTTAATACACCAGGTTTAAGGTTTACAATAGCTCTAATCTCCACAAACCCAATCCCATATCTTTGTGAAGATACTTTTCTTGTGTGCTTTTATTTCTTTGACATCTTTTCGAATTGTCTGAATTCCTCATTGTATCTTCTTAACTTTCTTAAGGATTTGTTGGGTTGTTTCTATCTGACAATCTTCCAACCTTTGTCTTTTGATTTCTTTCTCTTTAGTTTCAGAGTCATCTGGTTGGGCTGTTGGTGTTATTTCAGATGTGAGGAGGAAAGCTTCTGGGATTTGTTCTTCTAAGTTTTTAACTTCCTTAGCCAAAAATCTCTCGCCATGTTGTACCCTTTTCCTAGGGGTCTCGATTGTATAACCTCCGATGGTTACGGGTGCACGTCGAACATAAAACTTTGGCTTTGTGTTAGTCTTGGTTTCGGGTTGGGAAATTTCCATATTATTCTGAGGTTCTGGTTCTGGTGTTGTTTCCTTAAGGTTGCTATGGTCCGAACACTCCGAGGGAACAGTTTCATTATAGTGACTATCTGAATTCATAGCTGCAAAAGTTCTTACAAACTTTTAATTGTAATATTACCAATCAAAACCATTAGTCAAACAGATTCATCAAATATTTCATATTCAATATCATGCATATATACAATAAAACAAACTTTGCCCAATATCTAATTATAACTTAGAATATATACATGAAATCATAAATAATTCCTATTTATTCCTACCTCATCAGGGTTTGAAAACACACAAAAAATATGTATGTATAAGTTTTTAATCATGCTGAAAAATATTATCATACGAGCTTATGGTTATAGTCTAGGCATTTCATAATACATAATTCTCTATAACCAATGGCTCTAATCCAACTTGTCACATCTCAACAGAAGCGTGAAATGCTTGGGTGTGACTCTTTGGCTCAGAACACGTTGATCACAAAGTAATTATGACAAGTAATACAACATAACACATAATATATTGTTATATATAGATATAAGCATGGGTTACATTTTGGTTCATACAAAATTTGCTTATATAAGTCCTTTTACATAATTTATGGTAACCCTAGTACAAAAGTGTCTATTAACCGCTTCATTCTTCAGTAATAATGAAAATGTGCATCCACTGTTAAGCTAAGATCATATATATTCACGGTTAATTTGACACACGTTCTTCCTACCACCTCACCCCATCCATTGTAAACATCAAACGAAAACATAACATTGTTAGTCATTCTGATTACCTGAAAAAGCATACTCAAAATAGTCAACATAATGTTGGTGAGAACATAGGTTTAATTACTATACAAAATACATTGATGCAATATAAATAAGATTACAACCAAACCTACTTATAAGCCAAGTGATTTGTAACTGTCAAAAATACAAATCACATAATCAGATAATATAGCATCACAACACTCATCTTGTTGGTGCAGGAAATATTTTCCAAAGTAACGCTACCTATATTACCATACGGTTCCTCATCCGAATTAATGGTTGTAGCTTATGGCATAATGACAGTAATCTCAAAAAGTCTTATTTATAATAGCATCAATCATAACATAGTATGCTTTTTCCCCCAAAACTCATAAATGTAAAAATGGGGTTATGAATCTCACCTTATTTCCAGCCAAATTCAAGAAATTCCTATAAAATAAATATTTGTTAGAATGAAACAAATTTTTTTAAAATTTTTAGCGCTTTAATTCAATAGGTACTGATTTCCTAAAATCATCAAAATTTAACAGCAGAAACATTAAAAATTCTAATTCATCCTATAAAATTTCATATAATTTCTAGAATTTTTCCATATAAATCGGCAGAAATATTAAAACACCACTAAAAGTTCCGAAATTTATACATACTATTATATTCTAAATATCATAATTTATGTAAATTGTTTATAATTTAACTCACTGTTTTGCGATTTCTTCCTATTTTTTAATTACAGAATGTTCTAAATTGTAAAACTCAGTCATACCTACGAATTAAATCCTGAAATTTGTTCACAAATTCCTATAAAATATAAGGTCCATCATATAATTTTTTTAGATTTTTACCAGGTACGGAGGTTTTGTATGAAAATTTCCTTTTATTTTCTTGAACAAATTATTTAAAATAATCTGCCTATTATCAATTCATTAAAATTTACAGAATAATAATTCTATTTTTTTCTAACAAGTTTCTAATTTTGTTCCCATAATCACAGTCATTTAGATATTTAATCTATTTAACCAAGTGAATTGTGAAATAACATATATTTTAACACCTTAAACCCTTTATTTACATATTTCGTTTCTATAAATCTTCAGACTTTTTGTTTTAAAGACTGATTTAAGTTGAAAATAAAAGGTTTTGCAAGGTTTGCGATTAATTCTTATGAGACAAAACATAAGGGTTTAAGTTCTATGTATGTTAAATACATACATAGTTTTTAAACTTTTTAATCAATCAAGTTTGATTAATCGAACCTTGATTTTGATAAAAGAAGAGGGTGAAGGAAGGTTGATGAATACTTCTAACTTTTTGAGATTCAAACTTGAAGGAATGTTCTTGAACTTGGATAATACTTCAAAGGATTTTGTTGGTGATTTGATGATTGTTTTGGTGGTATAACAACCGAGAGAAAAGAGATTTGTTGGAGGGAAGATTGTCGTGGAGGATGGTCTTGTAACCGTGAGGAAGAAAGGTTGTTGAAGGTGAGAAGGTTGCTTTGGTTGTGGTGGTTGCGTGCAGGACCGGTGAAGGGTATGCAATTACAACACAACAACACAATGAGGAAAGTTCTTTAGAACACTTAACAGATCAAATAAGGAACTAGTTGCTTAAGTGAAAGATGCTAAGAACACAAGTAAAATGAGAGACAAAACAAGATAGCTAACAACACAAGTATTTGGTTTTCAAGAATGTTGTATATTGCTTCTCAAGTTCTTTTACAAATGTTACAAAGCATAGATGGAAAGTTACAAGTACTTGAGATACTTTGCTACATCCTACAGCCGGCAATACTTTGAAGGCCAGCTGGATACATAAGACTAGACAACAACAAAATCAAATGTAGAGTCAAAAGGCAGATTGCCTTTTGACTAGTGACTATGACATGCCATAGCTCAGATCCTAATATATTACAAAAAGGATAAAAGTACATAAAGTAGAAAGCTCAGACTCAAGACCTCAATGTACAGTTACCAAAAGCATGAACCTTTTCACCAACTCATGGAAGTCGGTGAGTGAACATAGTTGCAGCGGTAAGGTGGTCCAGCTTTATGGTAAAGTACATCAGATAAAAGCATGTATCTAAAGTCTTCGGAAAAAATCTGTCTTCACTCTTTGGCTTCAGAAGACTTTGTCTTTGAAGCTTTTAAAGACTTCACTTTTGGCTTCGGAAGATGTTGGTCTTGGCTTCGGAAGATTTTACGCTTAGAATATTTCTAGTGCAAGATGTAAAACTTCCGAAGCATTTCTACTTCTGTTCTTCAGTGCATGCATGCAGAGAGACTTTGGATGTTTTGGCTGCATCAGACTTATATGAATCCTTACAAACTCCCCCTAGGCCGATGCTACCAAAACATTTGATGATCTTCAGCTTTTGACAGTCCTCATTATGATGATGACCATGCCCTTCTTCATTAGATGGTCAGGATCACTCAGACTCTCATAGTATCTTCTCATCTCAAACAGATAATGCAGAGGTAGGTTGAATAGGTCTTGCCATGTGTAGACATCTTCACCACCTTGATCTCTGATCACATGCCATCTTTCTGGATTAGTTATGAAGGTCCCATATAAGATGGGTCTCTCAGATGCAAGAGGAGCCACTTGAATTGTAGTTGATTGGCTTGCCTCTTCATGCACTTCCTCAGGTTGATCTAACTCAGCCTGAGGTATAGAGGTGGATGATTCAGACTTATTATTCTTCTTTGAATTTGGTTTAGAAGTCATCCTCTTCTTCCTCTTTGAGGACTTTAACTGAGAAGACTGGTCTACAGCACCTTGTTGATCAGTCTTGTGTTGCTCAGTTGGGTGTTCCTCCCTCAAAGGAGAGGAAGTTTGACCCTGCTATAGATCAGAAGATGAAGCTTCTGAGGCTCAACAGGAGGTCTAGTTTGTGTTGTCTCAGGTTGTTCAACCTTAACCTCCACTTCAGGAAGAGCTTGACTTGGATCAGAAGATTAAGACCAAAGTCCTCTCTCTCACCACCAGCTTCAGGTTCTTGACTGTTGGATTTCCTCTGCTCATTGACAGGCTCAGTTGAATTGTCCATGAGCTGAGTTGCCATGGTTGAGGTCTTAATGATGTAGTCACTTGCAGAAGTGAGAGTCTCTTCCATATGGATCTCCTGAACAGGTTCAGGTTGATCCACCTTAGTAATGGGTGACTGATGTGGGCTAGACATAGGGAACTCAAGAGCATTGATCTCTATTTGAGTAGGGAAGGAGTAGAGAGACTCATGGTACTCACTGAAGCCTAAGTCTTCATCAGTATAGAATTCAAGGTTAGGAATAGGTTGATTTAAGTCTTAAGGCTGGGGATGATAACTGTCCCCTGAAAGTTGTTCACTTGAGTGTTCAGACTCAGAGTGAAGGCTTAAGGCAGTTGGGCTTATGAGCTCATCAGGCTGAGCATGAGGAACCTCAGCACTGATTCTTGAAGAGATGGGAGTGCTTTGCTCCTCAGGAGAAGTGGGAGCTCTAGTATCCACTTCCTTTTGTATGGGTGAGTGTATGGGGGTCTGCACAAACTCAATAGCTTGAGTAGGGGTTCGTTTGGATTTTCTTTGGTAGGTGAAGGTGATTTGTGGTCCTTTTGGTGGTTGGGAGGTAGAAGGTGTGGGTTCAACACTAGCTTGTGTTGCTAGGTTGTCACCTTGAGCAATGAGCTCTAACATTTTTGGGACAAGGGCTGTTTCTACCCCTGAGAAGCCTACAGTTGGCTTCTTCATGATTTTAAAGATGCCGGGCTTCATCTGTCCCAATTTAAGAATATTACCCGTTTCCCTCAACTGTGAGCCCAGTTCACATTTGAGAATGTATTAAACATATCTAGGAAACATGTAATACTCTAAGGAGTCCAAGTTAGCAAGCAAATTTGTGTAAACAAACTGAGAGTACTCGAACTTGACCCCTTGAACCATTCCATGCACTATGAAGGAGAGATTGTTGGATTCTTTATGCCCAAGACACATAGAACATTGATGTGGTTAGTACGTTATGATCCAAGTCGGGTCATACCTAATAACAAGCTTAGCAAACACCAATTAATATTTAATTGATGATATGATCATGCAATTAAATAATTACACCAATTTAGAAAATGGGTTTTCTAAATAAATTGTATATGAGATGGAACAACATATAAGGATATTTTGTTCATGGGTATTATTTGTAATGTTATTTAAGTTGGTTAAATAACATCAAATAATAATAGTGTGTGTAAGTTATATAATTAAAAGGTTAATTACATAACTTAATAAGTAACTAGTTACAAATTTATTGGGAGATAAAAATTGGGGGAAACCCCATTTTAAAACCTCATTCGGCCGCCCCCTTTAGAGGGTGGGTTCTTTTGTTGTATTGGGACAATATACTTCATTAACTAGTCACACACTCAACCTCCTCTCTCTCTCTCTCTCTCTTACATGCAAAAGACCACAAGAACAAAACTCTCCCTTTTGAAGAAAAGTTCACGGCTGAAAGTGGGTTTCAGCAGCTTCTTTGGTCGTTTTTGGTGTACAGATCCTAGCAACAAAGGTGCTTACTTGATGCTTGTGGGTATGGAAGCTTGAGGACACCTTTCCTTGGTGTTTTGGTCGTTCAAGAACATCATCACCTTCTTCAAATCTCACGTGATTTTGGCAGCTCTTGAAAGGTAGTTTCATGAGTGTTGTTTTGGCTGTTATTATAACCTTGATAGCTAGATCTTTCACATATATTAGTTCTTGGGTTTGTTGATGATAAGTAATATGCTTTAAATTTCAGTTCTTAAAACATATTATTAAGCTAAGATTTTGCTGCGTTTTCATGTTTAAAAGGTTAAACAACTTTGATAAATGTCTCCAACAAACCCAACATTGGCATCTAGAGCCGGATATGTGGATAACTAGCTTCTAATTTCCTTGTAAAGTTGGTTTTATGGGACTTTAACAACCTAATAGGGGCTGTTTTGTGATGATATAATGAATCCCCAATCTTTCAAGGTTATATCTTACATGCTTATGATTAAACCTTGAAAGATAGATGTCAAATGGTTGATTATATTTTGTTTGTACAAAAACCCAAAATTCTTGGTTTATGTTGGCCAAAAATTATGGGTTAAATGGGGATTTATTTTTGTTCTTGGATGTTGAATATTTTGTTTAATATTGGTGCATAACCTAGCCTTGACCTTGTGTTGTTTTGGTTTTGGATGAATGTTTGTTTTGGTTGATTTCATTCATTATGGGTTGTATTATTTATTCTTTTGTGCTTGTGTATGGTTGTAATTTATTTATTCATTCAATGGTGATGTAATAAATAGATTAGGTGTATTTTCTTTTATTAGAAAATTTGTATTAGGATATAAATTTTGTAAAAGAAGATGCACAAGTTGGAAGAACAAAAGGAAGGCATAAAGAAAAGGACTTGAAGCATTTGGATGCAAC
This sequence comes from Flaveria ramosissima, assembly GCA_025215565.1. Lineage (NCBI taxonomy): Eukaryota > Viridiplantae > Streptophyta > Magnoliopsida > Asterales > Asteraceae > Flaveria > Flaveria ramosissima. The sequence continues at coordinate 86,428,723 of CM046037.1, forward strand.
TTCAAGTGGGGGTGTTTGGAGATCCTATCTTATGTGTTGTTATTAACCCTTAGAAAGACCAAATGACAACACTTGTGATGGCAAACAAGTGTAGTCAACTTAGTGGCTAAGGTTATGCATTTGTGATTGTATGATTATGCTTGTTTGGTTGTTTGTTTTATGATTGTTGTTTGATATATGGATATGCAAGACAAACTAATTAACAAACAAAACAAGCTGAAAATTTATGGTTCCTAATCATTAAGTGATTAATAAAAGGTTATTAAAAGGATTAATGATTTCAATAAAAGGAGTTTTACTAAAAGGAGAACCATAGGGTACCATGTATTTGAAAGCATGCGAATACAAGGTACATAGAGTTTTCAAAACTAGAATTAATGAAAACTAAAATCCCTTTGGAAACAAGTTTAACACCATCTTTTTACACGACACTCGAATCACTTGAGAACTATTTGTGTGATAAAGGTCACCTAACCACTTTTAGGGAACTTGTGTGTTTGAGGTGGGCTTAACGTATTTGTGGGATAAAGGTCACCTAACCACTTGTATGTGTAAACTCACACGTGTGTGTAAGTAGGACGACTTGAATTGGAAACCATGTGCATATGGTCACCGAAGCATGGCGTACAATGGTGTTGATGGGATTTTACATGCCAACTAAACATAAGATGTTTAACCGATCCCATAAGGCTAGAAGTTGCAAAAGGTTGCAATTGTCAAATGTTGACTACCTTGTTAATTTAAATAATGGGATAAAGGTCACCTAACCATCATTTAAATGTAACGTTGGATTCTAGGTTTTAATTATTAATTGTCTACGAGACATAAAAGGGTATTAATGATTAAAATTTAATATTTCAGAAATACTAATATGAACTTTGTTAATTATTGTAGAAATGGCCGCAAACAATAATGCTACCACCCAGACCGTCCATACCCTATCGCTGAGAACCATCTTAGAGGGGGGTCGTCTTAACCATAATAACTTTATGGACTGGTTTTGAAACTTGAGAATTGTTCTCAAGCAAGAGAAAAAGGCCTATGTCCTTGACGATCCCATCCCTGACCACCCCGACCCCGAGGATGTTGAGGCCTATAACAATTGGCTTCAGTACACTGAGGATTCCATGCAGGTTTCCTGCCTCATGTTGGGAACTATGATTCCCGAACTCCAAAAGGATTTGGAGCATCATGAGGCATATGACATGATTACTCAGTTGAAGGAAAGCTTCCTTCAACAAGCTAGGGTAGAGCGCTTCGAAACGGTTCGAGCGCTTCACGCGTGTCGCATGGAAGAAACCCAAATGGTATCATCTTATGTACTTAAGATGAAAAGCCACGTTGATCACCTCGAGAGGCTTAACTGCCCTGTCTCAAAGGAGTTGGCCACGGATTTGATCCTTAATGGCCTAACTAAAAGGTTTGAGACGTTCATAATGAATTACAATATGAACGGGTAGGACAAGAGCATTGGTGAGCTTCACGCACTGCTCAAAACAAACAAGGTAGGGATGGGTAGAAAGGTTCTACCTGTTCTCTCGATCAATGAGGGAGGCAATAAGAAAAGGCCATTCCCCGATCCCAAGGCAAATGTTGCCAAAGGAAAGGGGTACATCGAAGGAAAAGGGAAAGGAAAGGCTAAAGCGGAACCTCCAAAGCCTAAGATTAAGAAGCCTAAGGTAACGAGAACGATCCATGCTTTGAGTGTGGTGAGATAGGAAATTGGAAAAGGAATTGTCCAACCTATCTCAAAGAGTTGAGAAACAAAAGGGATGCTGGGCAAACCTCAGGTACAACTTTCATGATTCATATTGGTTTAAATGTTATTTCTTCAAACACATGGGTATTGGCTACCGGATGTGGAACTCACATTTGCAATTTGTTGCAGGGGTTCAAAAGAAATAAGCACTTCAAGAAGGGAGACACAAGTCTCTACATGGGCAATGGAGCAAAAGTTGATGTTGAAGCCCAAGGAGACTATATTTTGAAACTTTCAAATGGTTTGGAAGTTGTTCTTAAGAACATTTTGTATGCTCCTAGTTTGACTAGAAACATAATTTATGTTTCCCTTTTAAGACAATGTGGTTATGAATTAAAGTTTGTTAACAATGGTATTTAGTTTGTATGGATGATGTATTTTATTTTAAGGCTATGCCTTTTAATGGTATCTATGAATTGGTTCATGATGATTCATCCTTTAATAACTCGTTATACCAAACAAGCACCAAGAAACTTAAAATGGGTTTAAGTGATTCATATCTTTGGCATTGTCTACGTGTCACATAAACAGAATCGGATTCAAACACTTCAAAAGAACGGTCTTTTGAAAACAAATGAAAATGGTTCATTTGATAACTGTGAATCTTGTTTACAAGGTAAGATGACCAGTCGCCTTTAGTGGTACTAACGAGAGGGCAAAAGACTTATTGGGAATCATACGTTCGGATGTATGTGGTCCTTTTAAGACAATGACAAGAAATGGTGAAAGATACTTCATTACTTTTCACGATCATCTAAGAAGTTGTGGGATCGTCTCACGACTTACTCCACCCGGAACACCACAACATAATGGTGTGTCTGAAAGGAGAAACCGAACCCTATTGGATATGGTTTGATCTATGATGGCTATAAGTTCACACTACCTCTATCATTTTGGGTTTCGCATTGCTCTCCGCGGCTCGTATTTTGAATATGGCCCCGACCAAGAAAGTAGATTCGACACCTTTTGAAATATGGCATGGAAGAGTTCCATCGCTATCATATTTAAAAAGTATGGGGTTGTGAAGCTTATGTTAAGCTAAACACCCAAAACAAGTTGGAAAGTCGATCCACTAAGTGTATATTTGTTGGATATCCCAAAGACTGTATAGGATACTACTTCTTTGATCAAACAGAGCAAAAAGTATTTATTGCTCGAAAGGCAGAGTTCTTGGAAGCTAAGTTCCTTATGGAAGGAATGACGTATAGAACAGTGGAATTTGATGAGGATCAAGATCCACAAGCCGATACACGTCTGGTTGACACTAGCAATCAACAGGAGGTTGTTGATGATGATCAAGAGGTTGATCAATACACACAAAACGTTCGCAGATCTGGTAGAGTTAGCATTCCACCTGAAAGATAGGATTTTTCATGAATGGATGCTATGAGGTTGACTCCGATGAGCCAACTACATACCATGATGCAATGTCCAATTCGGATTGTGACAAATGGCTGGAAGCCATGAACGTAGAGATGCAATCCATGTATGACAACCAAGTTTGGGAATTGGTTGACCCTCTACTTAACTCCAAACCAGTTGGATGCAAGTGGGTTTTCAAAAAGAAAACGGATATGCATGGAAACTTGGATACTTATAAGGCAAGACTTGTAGCAAAAGGTTTCACTCAAACTCAAGGGGTTGATTATGATGAAAATCTTCTCGCTTGTGCCAATGCTAAAGTCCAATTTAGGATATTATTTGGCCATAGCTGCATATTAATTACTATGAGATTTGGCAAATGGATGTCAAAACCGCTTTCTTAATGGACATCTTGAAGAGACTATCCATATGGTTCAACCTGATGGTTTTGTCGATCCACAACATCCTAATAAAGTATGCAAGTTAAAGAGATCAATCTATGGATTGAAACAAGCATCGAGAAGTTGGAATCAACGTTTTGATGAAGAGATCAAGAAATTTGGTTTCATCAAGAACGCTGATGAGGCTTGTGTATATAAGAAGGCTAGTGGGAGCATAATTACATTCTTAGTATTGTATGTTGATGACATACTACTTTTTGGAAATGATATTCCAACCATGGAAGGTGTTAAAACCTGGCTTGGAAGTTGTTTTTCCATAAAAGATCTCGGTGAAGCCGCCTATATTTTGGGAATAAAGATCTATAGGGACAGATCGAGGCGGTTGATAGGTTTAAACCAAAGTGCATATATCGATAAAAACTTGAAAAGGTTCAAGATGGAAAACTCTAAGAAAGGTATGGTACCTATTCAAAGAGGGCCAATATTGAGTACATCTCAATGTCTAAGCTCAAAGGATGAGCAAGATCGAATGAAGGACATCCCATATGCGTCTGCTATAGGATCCATCATGTATGTGATGATATGCACTAGACCGGACGTGTCATGCGCGTTAAGCATGACAAGCAGATATCAGCAAAATCCAGGTAATAGCCATTGGATGGCTATTAAAAGTATATTGAAATACCTTAGGAGGACTAAGGGTATGTTTCTAATATACGGGTCTGATGAAGAGGAACTCGTTGTAAAGGGTTACACGAATGCGAGTTTCCAAACTAATCGAGATGATTCTCGATCATAATCAGGGTATGTCTTCATTATGAATGGATGAGCAGTGTCCTGGAAGAGTTCAAAACAAGACGTGGTAGCATCGTCCACTACAGAATCCGAATACATAGCCACCTCATTAGCAGCTCAGGAAGCTGCATGGATAAAGAAATTTATCGCCGATCTAGGGGTGGTCTCTACCATTCAAGACCCCATAGAAATCTTTTATGATAACGAGGGTGCGATTGCACAAATCAAGGAACCTCGTGCACATCAAAAGACTAGACACATTGAGCGGAGATTCAACTACATAAGGGATGAAGTTGAAAAAGGAAAGATATGTATTCGTAAAGTTCACACCGATCAAAACATTGTGGATCCACTCACAAAACTCCTTGAAAGGGCAAGCATGAAAGTCATACTTGTGCCTTAGGACTTCGATATTCTAGAGATTGGAATTGATCTGTTTAGTATTTAAAAGTTTGGAACAATTGAAATATTTAACTCTTTCATATATTTGTGATATTCGGAGTTATGTTCCTTTTAGCATGTATACATCCATGAATATGTTTATTACTCTAAGTGTCCGTAGTCGGTCATGTTTGTAGGAACAAATATGAACGTAAGACTATTATGAACATGGATTGGTGGATATTCATAAGGCATGAATATAGAGCAATTGGTTGCTGCCAAGGTTCATAGATATTTGTGGGATACGAATATTGGACTGACCCACGTCTCAAATTTTACTACATGGAATATTCTTGATTGATCATAAGTAAATTTGAGTAAAGATGAATATCATTTGCTATCCTCCGACCTGAGATACATATTGGGTTTTGATATTCACCAAAGTGTTATACCTTGAGCTAGTTCTTCACTGCTCTAAAATAATGGACAGTACATAAGGCTATGTTTAGGTGTGACACGAGGTGATTGTGAGAAACGTATGTAGTCAAGATGGAATTTGTTCCTCTTATTTCGTTGAGAGCATGATGTCTAAGGCCTGATTAAGTTAAATCAACAAGGAATGATCACATGGTGTCCTTGGATTTAACATGACATCTGTAACAAAAGGATAAATGATTGATTCACCTAAATCATTTCAAGTTGGATACTTGAAGGGGATGATGTTATTGAATGGCTTTTAGTCATGCGTATTAAGGGTAGTAAACCGTTGTTAGGCAGTATTTACTGCTAGCATCAATCTTCTATGAATCTTGTGTAAGTAGGAGATTGTTGGATTCTTTATGCCCAAGACACATAAAACATTGATGTGGTTAGTACGTTATGATCCAAGTCGGATCATACCCAATAACAAGCTTAGCAAACACCAATTAATATTTAATTGATGATATGATCATGCAATTAAATAATCACACCAATTTAGAAAATGGGTTTTCTAAATAAATTGTATATGAGATGGAACAACTTATAAGGATATTTTGTTCATGGGTATTATTTATAATGTTATTTAAGTTGGTTAAATAACATCAAATAATAATAGTGTGTGTAAGTTATATAATTAAAAGGTTAATTACATAACTTAATAAGTAACTAGTTACAAATTAATTGGGAGATAAAAATTGGGGGGAAACCCTATTTTAAAACCTCATTCGGTCGCCCCTTTAGAGGGTGGGTTCTTTTGTTGTCTTGGGACAATATACTTCATTAACTAGTCACACACTCAACCTCCTATCTCTCTCTCTCTTACATGCAAAAGACCACAAGAACAAAACTCTCCCTTTTGAAGAAAAGTTCACGGCTGAAAGTGGGTTTCAGCAGCTTCTTTGGTCGTTTTTGGTGTACAAATCCTAGCAACAAAGGTGCTTGCTTGATGCTTGTGGGTATGGAAGCTTGAGGACACCTTTCCTTGGTGTTTTGGTCGTTCAAGAACATCATCACCTTCCTCAAATCTCACGTTTTTTGCAGCTCTTGAAAGGTAGTTTCATGAGTGTTGTTTTGGTTGTTATTTCAACCTTGATAGCTAGTTCTTTCACATATATTTGATCCTATGTTCTTGGGTTTGTTGATGATAAGTAATATGCTTTAAATTTCAGTTCTTAAAACATATTATTAAGCTAAGATTCCGCTGCGTTTTCATGTTTAAGAGGTTAAACCACTTTGATAAATGTCTCCAACAAACCCAACAGAGATCCTCAAGAATCTGGTCCCACCCTCCATGCTTGTTTGACAAGCTGTGGATAACCACATGGAGCAGGTATTTACACTGGGATGAGACCTTCCTTTTCCTGAAGGTCTTACAAAGAAATCTTCCTCATAGCCCATCTGCACAAAGGAATGATTTACAGCTTCCTTTGGGAAAGACAACTCACCTTGTTCATCAACCTGCTGAAGATGAGTGTTGATGATGGCCGGAGTGATGAAGATTGTCCTCCCCTACACTGTGGCAGATAGTGCCTTCTCCCCATCCATAATGACCTCTTGGCAAGTCTTCTAAAATTCAAGCAGATGATCCTCATAGAGAGTAGGATCAATGGTTAGGGAGGTGAAGTGGTTGGATAAAGCCAGAAAACGGCAAACCTCTGAGAAACTAGCATCTTTCTTAGAGTTCAACAGAGCAACCTGGTTGTGTTGCTTGTGAAGTTGTATGGAGAAATCAGGGTTGTTTCTGCGGTTTAGATTGGCCATTTTGAGAAGCTTAAAGGTGAAGGAAGGTGAAGAACAAAGGCGGTTTGGGAGAATTTAGGTTTAAGAAATAGTGTAATTTGAAGAAGATAGTGAAAGAGGGGGGAAACGTTGGGTATTTATGTGAAAAGGATTTGAGACAAAGTTAATGAAAGAGGATAAACTTTGAAATCCAAATGTCGGTCCCACCTCTAAAAACGTAGTTTACTTTTGCCAAAAGTAGTTTTCTTGGAAGTCGAGAAATCTTCCGAAGGTTATTTTGCTTCGGAAGTTCTGAAGAAAAGCTTCCGAAGGCAAATTGGCTTCGGAAGATATTTCAAAGATTTTTGAGAATTTTGCTTCGGAAGAGATTTAGTACTCAGTGTTTTTATTCTAAAATGAATGAAAACTTCCGAAGGTAAATTGCTTTCGAAAGAAAATTGTTTTTTTAAAACATAAAAGTATTTAAGTTGATTTTTAAGCTTCGGAAGATATTTCATAGATTTCTTCCAAAGGTAAAATCACTGAAGTAGTTATTTGTTTACTAAGACATAAGTTTCTTCCGAAGGTAATTTTAAATCTTCCGAAGAGTAAAGAGATAAAAGAAATTTCAAAAATCTAAGGAATGTCTTTTTTGAAAAGATTTTTCTTCCAAAGAGAACAAGGGCTTATGAAGGTGTTAATATAGACAACTTAGGACACACAGGTTTTAGAAATAATATGATTTAGTTTTAAAAAAAATCTATTCAAAGTTAATCATCCCAATAGCTGATACAGGATATTTAAATCTTTGTTCATCAAAAGCTTTGGTGAACAGATCAGCATATTGTTCATTTGTGTTAACTTTGACTAGTTTGATTAATCTCTTTTCAAAGTTATCTCTAATCAAATGATACCTGATATTGATGTGCTTTGTCCTTGAGTGCTGCATAAGATTTTTTGTGATTGAGATAGCACTGTTGTTTTCTATGTGGATGGGAGTCTCCTTGAAGTTGAATCCATAGTCCAACATCTGATTTTGAATCCAAAGCACTTGAGCACAGCAGCTTGCCGCAGCAATGTATTCAGCCTCAACAGTTGATGCAGACACACAGGATTGTTTCTTACATTGCCAAGAGACTATCCTTCCACCAAGAAACTGACATCCCCCTGATGTAGACTTTGCAGTCATGTTACAACCACCATAGTCACCATCTTATAAGCTGTTGGACCAAAAGAACCAATGAGCCTGATCAGAAAAACCTTTAAGTCCCACAGACGTCACAACAACTACTGAAGTTCACAACAGCTGAAGATAACACCTGAAGACAAAGTCTGAAGACACAAGTGCTGAAGACAAAGTCTGAAGACAAGTACTGAAGACAAAGTTTGAAGACACAAGTGCTGAAGACCAAATATCAGATGTTGTCATAACAGCTGAAGAGGACTTCTTCAGTAGTTGTGACGTTTTACTCTTCAGTTGTTTTTTGTTTTATATTTTCAGTAGTTTTGTAAAACGACTGAAGAGTTTGTTCTTCAGTCGTTGTAGTTTTAGTAATTTTCTTTTTAGTAGTTTCATGTTTTATACTTAGCACTCTGACATGTTCTCAGTAGTTGTGAACATTTCAGTAGTTTGTTAAGTGTTAGTTATTTTTGTACTAGATCTGCTAGTTATCACCAACCCGTGATTACAGCAGTGATTGCACTCTATATAAGGAGTGTCAACCTTATTGTAACTGTGAATGATTGAGAAATAATATTGGGCATTATTGAAACATTCCTTATCACAGAAATATATTCTCTCGTATTTGTTTACAAATAACAAACTCTTGCTATAATTTGACTAATTCTTGATTTCATTCCGCTGCATTACTCTCTAATACATCAAACTTGTGATCGCTGATCCTGACAAATGGTATCAGAGCTGGTTAATCATTGATCGATCTAATAATTGATCATTGAAACTGCTCTTCAAGATCCAAGTCTGATTGAATTAGCATTTTTGCAAGAAACGGTTATAGAGATTGATTTTTCTGTGTTTTTAATCATTCATCCTGAGACTTATTCTTGGTTTTCATTGAGTGTCTTGTGGTCTGTCTAAAATCTTTTAAAAGCTTGAATAAAATTGTTTTTGGACCTAAAATGACTACTCCTTCCAATGATCCTCACAATACTGGTTCCTCAACCAAGCCTCCAATGCTGGTTAGGAATGAGTATAACATATGGCAACGACGTATGCTCCATCACCTGTCTGTTAACAGCTCAGGTTGTTGGACATCAGTGGTACATGGTCCACACAAGCCTATGGTGAATAACCCGGAAACCAATCAAATGGTTCCGAAGAGGAAGGATCAATACTCAGATGAGGATAAGAAATTGTTTGAGATTGATGCAAAAGCCCATGGAATTCTGGCCATGGCACTACCCAATAAAATCTATTCTGGGCTAATGCATTATGAATCTGCCCATGACCTCTGGAATGCCTTGAAAGAACAATTTGGAGGAACAGATGAGGTCTTGGCAAATAATAGAGAGATCCTTGCCCAATAATATGAGACATTCTCTCATAGGAAGGGTGAGACACTGACTCAATAGTTTGAGCGGTTCTCTTGTTTGATCTCTGAATTAAAAATGGTCAAACATGAGTATACTAATATCCAGATGAATAACAGATTTCTCAGATCACTGCCTGAGAGATGGGACACATATACTATTATCCTACGCTCCAGTGCAAATTTGGACAAACTATCTCTCACCCAACTTCATGGGAAATTGCTCACATTTGAGAGAGAGATAGAACAAAAGAGAAAACTGTCTTCATCTGGTAAGCTCACTGAAGACTTTGTACCAGGCAACACTGCTCTGGTTAGTCATGAGTCAGAATATGCTTCATCTGAATGCCAGTATGATGAGCATATTGATTTCTCTTCAAACATTTCTAATTCAGCATTTGTGAGTGTTGATAGTCAATTTACTGGGTGTAATAATGACAATCTATGCTTCATCATGGATGATCTCAAGGGGATTGCTGATGATGACTTAGAAGAGATGGATATTTTGAGCCAAATGGCCTTGATAAATATCAGATCTCAGAAGTTCTACAAAAGAACTGGAAGAAAGTTCCCAGGACTCTCTGGCAAAACCAAAGTTGGTTTTGTCAAGAGTAAGTTGAGGTGTCACAAATGCCAAAGGCTTGGACACTTTGCTAGAGAATGTAGATCATCTGGATCTAATTCCTCTGCACCTTTTGTGACTTTCCCTAGCAATAGTCAACAAAACAAAGGGCAACATCCTGTCAATTCTAGTCATCATTCTCAACTACAATCTCCTGCATATTTTGTTCCTCAGGGTCAAATACCATACCCTTACCCTTGTTATTACATGCCTCAAACCAGTCAAGTTCAAGCTCCTATGGTACCAAAATCTCATGCACTTCCAGAGTCACACCCCCGCTAAAAGCGGAAACATGGGGATGTAACGAGACCGGGATCGTCATAACACATGGTAAGCAATAGAGAGCAATATAAATAAATGATGACATGCGTGTCATGACGACACCCGACAACAAGGGACTTGTGTCGTGTTTAGTCAATGTTCACGACAACATAGCCATAAGCATAACATGATAATGATAACACATATTCACATAAAGATGAAAATGTAAATGGTAATTCCCACAACCCGGGAACAAGTTTCAAAGATGATAATTGTTTACAAGCGATAACATTGTTCAAAAAGATTGTTTATCAAACATGAGCAAAGTCCCAAAAATGCATCCTAGGGTCTCCACCAAGGCAGCCACCTAGATTCCTGGACTTGCATGATCACATGAAAAGATATGCTTAAAACGGTCAACATAATTGTTGGTGAGCTCTCAGGTTTAAGTAATAAAAATGTAAGTGATGCTGTAATAAATAAGCGCGTCGGAATACCGTGAATACAGTTATTACACAAGTAAATATCACATGACATGAGCTTTGCAACCAAACCTAGCGACGTACACAAAGAAATTGTCGGCATATATTCACCCAAGGGCCCGTTCCTGGCCACTGATGGTACCAACTAGTATACCATCGAACGAGGGTGGGGGTGTCAACCCAGTAGTACTACCAATACCTAACCGTCGGTTCCCACACTGGAATTAAATAGTTGCAAAGATAGAACCACACAGCAGACCCAAGCATGTATCAAATAGTACTTGCAACACAGTATCACGTTGATTCCTTGTATGTAAAATGTATGTAAGTTGTACAGCATAAAAATTGTGTAAGCATACTTTTCCTCCAATTTGTAAATGATTGAAATATTGTATAAGCGTAAAAAGGGGCCACGAAACTCACTTGTTAGGTGGTAAGTATGTATGAGCGATGTATCCCAAATGTTGAATGCAAATAAACAGTCAAACACCTATTGACAATTATTGTATAGCATTAATGATATGATATGATATGTATGTATAAGCGCGCAATAATGATGGGTCGGTTCGGGTCGTATCGGATGGGTCACGCACAACACACACAGACTGACACACGTACTAGACCTTATGTAGATCCAAGTACAAGACATTGTCGCCACTAACGATGATGTTTAAATAAAAGTATCGTTGTTATTGAAGAAGCATTGAATAAGTGTCAATAGTTATAAGTCATTTTGATCGTTGTAAAGCGTTAGTTCAATTTGTTCAAAATAGTTTCTGTGCCCTTTCTTGCGTTGACTTTAATATTTGTGGCCGAACAATGGCATTATTGTGTTAGTGTTACCTCGACACCACACGACATACTCACGCCACGCACAAGGGGTCAAACACAACAAATTCAGTCGCATAACAAGGTCAGACGCACGACTCAACTTCCATTCGTGCGAATCAACCCTCAATCATGCGAATCAGCTTCATTCGTACGATTGAGCCTTCATTCGTATGATTGGCCTTCAGTCGTACCACACAACACCCAATCGCACGACTCAACTTCCATGCGTACGAATCAACCTTCAATCGTGCGAATTAGCTACTTTCTTATGACTGAACCTTCATTCGTGCGATTGGACTCCAGTCGTGCGAATCACATTCATTCGCACACATTCAGTCGGTCACCTGACTCAATCGCACACAATCACTCAATCGCATGACTCATTCGCATACACTCAATCGCACGCATGACTCAATCGCACACAGACACTCAGTCGCACAACTCAGTCGCACGACATGCCTAGTCGCACAACTCAGTCGCGCGATTGACTCAGACGCATGATCCAGTCGCACGACCCACTCAGTCGCACGGCTCAATCGCATGGATGACCCAGTCGCCTGATCTGCAGAATCGCGACTGTGGTCGGGAGGAGCAGCCCCCGAGCTGCTCTAAACACGGGTTTTACACCACAAGGACCTCCAGAAACACTCAACAAACATACACAAGCATGAAACAAGCAAAGGGACCTCACACGCACCCATACGACCTTGTATGTTCGGGTTGAACCCGAACACCCGAAACCCTAGTTTGGACAGCTGTGAAAAGGCTAGAAAACGGACAACCAAAGACAACTACCTGCTAGAAAGAAGTAATCTAGGCTGTAGACGGTGTCAAGACGAAGAAGACAAGACCTCTCGGGTTGGATTTGGTGCTAAAATGGTGATTTGGTGTGTGAAGAAGATGAGGCTGAAGAAGATGGTGAAATGGGGATTAGGGCTGGTATGAGGGTATTTATACCCAGCCCAAGTTTACAAAATTACAAGTTTAGTCCCTGCACTTAACCCCCGAGTTTTCCCAAATTTTGTTCGGTTGAAAAAAAACGACTTTGTTAGGTGTTTTATATTAATTGTAAAAGTTTATTTAATGTTATTATGACTTAAGAAATGGTTATATTAAAATATTTATTATATTTATAAAATGATATATTTAACGTTTTCAAAAAAAATGAAAGTTTTAAAGGTCTTTTTAAGGTCATCAAATGGTTATAACGAATATACACACAACGATAATATTGCACACATGATATCCACATAAAGAGTCAAATAAAGATGAGGAATGACCAAACATAGAATAGATGACGGACAAACACGTTAATTGACGGACCTTAAAGTGACGGATGTCACAGTATCCCCCAGTTGAGAGAATTTCGTCCCGAAATTCAGCTGGAGTTAGGTCCAAGAGTGTCATCCTCGAAAAGATGTGGATATTTGAGTTTCATCTGATCTTCACGTTCCCATGTAAACTCTGGCCCTCGTTTTGAATTCCACCTTACGCGAACAATAGGTATCCTACTGCGCTTCAGTTGCTTGACCTTTCGATCCATGATCTCAATGGGTTCTTCAACAAAATGAAGCTTGTCGTCGATCTTGATTTCCTCGATTGGCATGTGAAGGGATTCATCGGCCAAACATTTCTTGAGGTTTGACACGTGAAATGTATCATGCACACCGCTAAGCTCTTGTGGCAACCTTAACCGGTAAGCCACTGGACCGATCCTTTCAGTGATCTCAAATGGTCCAACGTATCTTGGGGCTAACTTCCCTTTCTTTCCGAATCGAACGACTCCTTTCCAAGGGGAAACTTTGAGTAACACACGATCCCCAACATTGAATTCTAGAGGCTTCCGACGATTGTCGGCATAGCTCTTTTGGCGATCTCGCGCGGCTTTGAGTCGATCTTTGATTTGGAAAATCTTGTCTGTTGTCTCTTGGATGATCTCGGGCCTGTCAGTTGACTCTCACCAATTTCGGCCCAACAAACGGGAGATCTGCATTTCCTTCCATACAACGCTTCAAATGGAGCACATCCAATGCTTGTATGGTAACTGTTGTTGTAGGAGAACTCAATCAACGGTAAATGAGCATCCCAACTACCACCAAATCGATTACACACGCTCTCAACATGTCTTCTAGCGTCTGTATAGTGCGTTCACTTTGGCCATTTGTTTGAGGGTGATAGGCTGTACTCATGTCTAACCGAGTGCCCATCGCTTTCTGTAATGTCTGCCAAAAGCGTGAAGTGAATCTGCTATCTCGGTCGGATATGATTGACACCGGCACCCCGTGCCGTGTCACGACCTCTTTGATGTACAATCTCGCCAACTTATCCATCTTGTAATCTTCTCGGATAGGCAAGAAATATGCTGACTTCGTCATTCGATCTATAATGACCCATATCGAGTCAAGACCGCGGTTTGTTCTAGGGAGTTTGGTAATGAAATCCATAGCTATGTTCTCCCATTTCCACTCGGGAATCTCAGGTTGCTGTAATAATCCCGATGGTTTCTGATGTTCAGCTTTGACTTTCTAACACGTCAGGCATCGGCCGACGTATAAGGCAATGTCTTTCTTCATGCCTGGCCACCAGTATAGATCCTTAAGGTCATGATACATCTTGTCTGCACCAGGATGAATAGAATATCGCGTCTTGTGGGCTTCATCCATGACTAAGGTTCTAACACCTCCCCATTTGGGTACCCATATGCGATCCATGAAGTACTGAATACCGTCATCCTTGCGTATCATCTGTTTGTCTAACCCCCGGAATTCTTCTCCCGCAAGGTTTTCTTCTTTCAATGCCTCACCTTGTGCAATTTGAATCTGAGCTTTCAAGTTGGTTTGGATGGTCAATCCCAACGCTCATGCACGTAGTGGTTTCACCCGTTCTTTACGGCTTAAGGCATCAGCCACCACGTTAGCTTTCCCCGGATGATACCGGATTTCAAAATCGTAGTCACTGAGAAGTTCTACCCAACGTCGTTGGCGCATGTTGAGTTCCTTCTGATCCAGAATATGTTGAAGGCTCTTATGATCGGTGAAGATGATGCATTTGGTGCCATACAAGTAATGCCTCCAAATCTTGAGTGCAAATACTAGCGCCCAACTCAAGATCATGAGTGGTGTAGTTCTTTTCGTGCACTTTAAGTTGTCGCGAAGCGTAGGCAATCACCTTATCCTTCTGCATCAATACACGTCCCAATCCTTGATGTGACGCATCGCAGTAAACCACAAAATTATCTGTTCCGTCTGGGAGAGACAGTATAGGCGCGTTGCACAACTTCTCTTTCAACGTTTGGAACGCTTGTTCTTGTGCATAACCCCAGTCAAACTTCTTGTCTTTCTGAGTAAGCAGGGTTAACGGTTGCGCGATCTTTGAGAAATTCGCGATGAAGCGACGATAATAACCGGCCAAACCTAAGAATTGTCGTATCTCTGATGGTGTCTGGGGCGTATCCCACTTCTTCACCGCTTCGATCTTGCCGGGATCTACGTGAATCCCGTCCTCATTAACCACATGACCCAAAAACTTCATTTCCCGCAGCCAAAACTCACACTTTGAGAACTTGGCGAAAAGTTTCTCTTCACGTAGCAGCTCCAGAATTGCCCGAAGATGTTCTACATGCTCCTCTTTTGATCGGGAGTAGATAAGTATATCGTCTATGAACACGATCACGAACTTATCCAAGTAAGGTTTGCACACCCGATTCATTAGATCCATGAACACAGCTGGTGCGTTTGTCAATCCAAACGGCATGACCAAGAACTCGTAGTGCCCATAACGAGTCCTGAACGCAGTCTTCGGTATGTCGTCCTCGAAAACCCTTAGCTGATGATAACCAGAACGAAGATCGATCTTTGAAAAATACGAAGCTCCCTGCAGCTGATCAAATAAGTCGTCGATCCTAGGGAAAGGATATCGGTTCTTCACCGTCAACTTGTTCAGTTCACGGTAATCGATGCACATACGGAACGATCCATCCTTCTTCTTGACAAATAGTACCGGTGCTCCCCACGGCGAATGACTCGGTCGGATAAAACCCTTCTCTAGTAGTTCCTGTAATTGACTAGACAATTCTTGCATCTCGGATGGCGCTAGTCGATATGGCGTTTTCGCTACCGGTGTAGCTCCAGGAACCAACTAAATACGGAATTCCACCTGTCGTGGAGGAGGTAAACCAGACAAGTCATCTGGAAATACTTCTGGGTAATCCCGTACCACTGGAATGTCCACCAGTTTCCTTTCCTCGTCTTTCTTTTCAACCACATGAGCCAGAAAAGCGTAGCACTGCTTTCGTAAACTCTGGCGTGCTTTCATGCAGGAAATAAGCTTTAAGCTCTTACCCGGTCGTTCTCCCTGAACCTTGAGTACTTCCCCGTTTGGCATAGGGATACGTACTACCTTGTCTGGACAGACAATCTCTGCTCCATTCTGCGACAACCAATCCATACCCACAATCACATCGAAGCTCCCTAACTCGAAGGGTATCAAATCTATCTCAAAGGTATGATCCTCCAGCGTCAACGAACACTTCCTAATAATCTCATCGGCCTGAGCAACTCTACCATTGGCCATTTCTACAGAGTAGCTAGTTTCTAGCCTACTAGGACTCAAATCAAGTAATTGCACAAACTCAGAAGATATGAAACTATTGTCTGCTCCAGTATCAAATAATATAGATGCGAAGTGATGATTGAGTAAGTGCGTACCCGTGACAACATTCGGGTCCTGACGAGCATCATTGGCTCCAATGACGAATGCGCGTCCCCGAGCTGCATTCCCCTGAGTAGGCGGGCCTTGATTCCCAGCGATAGCCAACACCTGCTACTGGTTGTTCCCTTGTTGACCCGGTGCCCGATTCAGCGATAGCTTCTTCACCCCTGAAGTTGTTGACTGGAGCAGCTTGCCAGATGACATGTCTGGTCATGAACAACTGTTCACAAGTGCTGATCAACATGGTGGTGATAGTCCTTTTGGGAATCTGGCACTTATGGCTCTGGAGTCAACTGAGGGTTCCTGCTCAACTGCATCATCTTCACAGGTAACTCAGGTATCTTCAGAGGCTAAAGCCAAGTTATGTTCTGAATCATGCATAGCTGCCTTTGTCTCTATTAGAGAGGCAAATGTAGCATTAATAAATCAAAAACTTGAGTTTGAGAAAACCATTTCTAAAAGACAAGCTGAGTATGAGTCTTAAATGATGAAAAGGCTAAGCTAGAGGTTATTCTGGAAGACCAGAGAAGTCTCAAAGAAACCCTTGCAGTCACCCAAGTAGAGTGTGATCGATGGGTACAATCATGCAAAGGTTTTGAAATGCTTCTTAGTAAGCAATCAGCTTCCATTGTGAAGTTTGGCATTGGTTATAATCACACAGCTCCTCCTACAGATTTTGCTCCAAAAGTAGAAGTGAAATCTGATGGAGAAAGCAATAACCAATCCACCTCATCATGTGATTCACTTTTTGATAGAGCATCATCAAAAGTAGAAGTCAGCACTAAGCCCTCTCAGAACCTATCAGCTGATGTTGATGGTTCAATTGCTGACACTCACATGATCAAAGAGTTGATCAACTCAGGAGTTATTTCTGAAAGTCCTGAAAGGACTGGAGAGCAAGATTTAACACCTGAAGTTCAAACTCCAACTACTGGCAGCACTGAAAAGAAGAAAACTGTCAGTAGAAAGAGTTTGAAGACTACTAAAGAGGAAGTCAAGAAAGCAAATAATTCTTCCAAAGTACTGAAGAGCAAGTCTTCAGTAGTTTCATCCTCTTTAGTTGATGATCAACATAAGATGAAAAAGAAACCATGTGAAGTATGTGGTTTGTTTAATCATCTTACAGATGATTGTTGGTACAAAAGAGGATCCAAACTCAAACATAAAGAGGAAATTAAAGAGAAAATGGTTAAAATGAAAAATGAGTTTGAAGCCACATTTGTACCAGCAACATCAAATCCTGTAACCCTTAAGTCCAAAAAGAAATCCAAAAAGGAAGGGATTAAACAGGTAACAGCTGAGATTGCTCAAAAGAAGAAGGTGCAACATAAGAACTTATCAAACTCCAGTGCTAATGTGTCTGAAGAGCTGAAAGCTTTATCACAAAATCAGACACAGCTGGTTATGATGGTTCAACATCTATTGGGAAGAATCAACCAATTAGATGTTCCTATGTTGAATCCACAGAAAAGGAGGTCCAAGCCAAAGGATTCCTCTTCTTCACCATCTTCTTCCTCTCAGGCTGTTATTTCCAACAAACCTGTTAGTCTACCATCTGTTGATGTGAATAGGCCCAAAACCAAAAAGGTTTGGGTCTCAAAATCTAACTAATTTGCTTTGTTCTGCAGGGTTCTTCAACATGCCACAGAGGCATCTGGTATGTAGACAGTGGAGGATCCATGCATATGACAGGAAACAGATCACTTCTTAATGACTACTCTCAAGGAAGGAAGGGGTTTGTATCTTTTGGCAACGATGCAAAGGGTTACATCATCGGCAAAGGCTTTGTTTCCAATGGAGAAATAAAGTTTGATGATGTTAACCATGTGGAAAATCTCAAGTACAACCTCTTGAGTGTCAGTCAAATGTGTGACAAAGGCCATGTTGCTCTTTTCACAAGTCAGAACTGCCGGATTCTGTCATCCAAAGTTCTAAGTTTGATTGATAAGGTGTTGGATAAATACACTCTCCTTAAGGCCAACAGGACAGGAAGAGTGTATGCCTTAGATCTTTCCAAGAAAATAGATCTCAAAGGCCATCCTTGCCTATTTTCCAAGGCTTCCCCTCAAGAATCTACACTATAGCATAGAAGGCTGGGTCATGTTAATCTTAAAAACATAAATCAGCTGATAAATCATGGTTTAGTAAGGGGATTGCCTATGAAGGAGTTCAAATGTGAAGATGACTGCACTGCTTGTTTAAAAGGAAAACAGCACAAAGCTTCATTTCCCTCCATAGAAGAACCTAAGTCCACAGCCTGCTTACAGCTTCTTCACATGGATCTCTTTGGTCCTGTGAGAGTGATGAGTATGGCCAAGAAGAAATACTGTCTGGTAATTGTGGATGATTACTCCAGATTTGTATGGACTTTCTTCTTGCATTCAAAGGATGAAGCAGCTCAGAAGATTATCAACTTTGTGTTGTATGTTGAGAAGCAGTATTCCCTCTCAGTCAAGTGTATTAGAAGTGATAATGGAACAGAATTTAGAAACAATACACTTGATGAGTTCTACCTCTCAAAGGGAATCAAGAGGCATTTTAGCATTCCAAGAACTCCTGAACAAAATGGAGTAGTAGAGAGAAAGAACAGGACCCTTATTGAAGCTGCAAGGTCCATGTTGGCTGACTCTGGACTGCCAATGACTTTTTGGGCTGAAGCTATCAATACAGCTTGCTATGTACAAAATAGAGCTCTAGTAAATAAGAGGTTGATGAAAACTCCATATGAAGTTCTTCATCATTTGGCCCCTCTAATTTCATTCTTCAGAGCTTTTGGATGTCCTTGTTTCATTCTCAACACACGGGATCAACTCCAAAAATATGATTCTAAGGTGGATGCAGGGTATTTTGTTGGTTATTCATCAACTTGCAAAGCATACAGAGTCTTCAACTGTAGAACAAAGATGGTTGAAAAGACTCTACATGTTAAGTTTAATGAATCTCCGAACGACAAGATTCCACAAAACCCTGTGGAGATATTTGATTTGGACATACTGCAATATGTTCCTCATCAAACTCCTACTGTTGCTTCTGTCAACAGTTCACCACCTGGTGGTACTGCTGGTGCTGATGATGATGATAGTAGTACTCACCTCTTCAAGTTTAGTGATCAACTGCCTGATTCATCTAGACCTGATGTTCCTGTAGCTCCAGCAGCACAATCCACAACAAATGCTGATGAGATTTCTACAACTTCAACTTCCTTTGAATTACCATCTACTGATTGGTGTCAAGGAAATACTTCACCATCACCATCTGTTGATGCTGAGCCTGCTACAAACACTTGCACTGATCTCATTGTGTACCAAGATCTGAAGAATCACCCTATGTCTCAAATCATTGGTGATATCACTGCTGGAGTATCAACAAGAAGTCAATTGTCAAATTTCTGCTTCTATGCTCTCTTCATTAGTCAGCAAGAGCCAAAGAATTATCACATTGCTTTAAAGGACAATGGATGGGTTGATGCCATGCAGCTTGAGCTTCTTCAGTTCAAGAAACAACAAGTGTGGGAACTGGTTCCTCTACCTCCAGGTAAGTGTGCAATAGGCACTAAATGGGTGTTTAGGAACAAAACTGATGAAAATGGGCTTATTGTTAAGAACAAGGCCAGACTGGTTGTTCAGGGGTTTGCACAAGAAGAAGGTATTGATTATGATGAAACCTTTGCCCCTGTAGCCAGACTGGAAGCAATTAGATTGTTTTTAGCTTATGCTGCTTATCAAAATCTTAAAGTTTTTCAAATGGATGTAAAAAGTGCATTTTTGTATGGGAAAATTAAAGAAGAGGTTTATGTATGTCAACCACCGGGTTTTGAGGACAATAAGCATCCTAATTGGGTGTATAAGCTTGATAAGGCTCTTTATGGGTTGAAACAAGCTCCTAGAGCCTGGTATGAGACATTATCAAACTTTCTTCTTGAAAATAATTTTACTAGAGGTTCCATAGATAAAACTTTATTCATTAAGAAAGCTGGGCAGCATAATCTACTTGTTCAAATTTATGTAGATGATATTATTTTTGCATCTTCTGATCCACAGTTGTGTGATGCCTTTACAAAGTTGATGCAACAAAAGTTTGAAATGAGTGCCATGGGGGAATTACAATTCTTTCTGGGTTTGCAAATCAAACAAAAGGCTGATGGAATTTTCATTCATCAGTCCAAATACACAAAAAATCTTTTGGAAAAATTTGATTTACAAAATTGTAAACCATGTTCTACTCCCATGTGCAACACCACACAACTGGATACGGATCAGAAAGGTAAAGTGGTTGATGAAACACTTTACAGATGTATGATTGGGTCCTTGATGTACTTAACAGCTTCTAGACCAGATATTATGTTTGCTACATGTGTTTGTGCTAGATTTCAGGCTGCACCTAAGGAGTCTCATTTGATTGCAGTCAAGAGGATCTTTAGATATCTGCAAGGCACTCCATCTCTGGGTTTATGGTATTCTACTAGACATTCTGGTAAATTAGTTGCCTTTTCTGACAGTGACTATGCAGGGTGTAAGTTGACCAGGAAATCAACTTCTGGTGGATGTCAATTCCTAGGCAACTGTTTGATTTCTTGGCAGAGTAAGAAACAAACCTCAGTTGCTACATCAACTGCTGAAGCCGAGTACATTGCTGCTGCAAGTTGTACATCTCAGGTATTATGGCTTCAAAACCAATTATTGGATTATGGCATAACTGAGACTAAGACACCATTGTTAATGGACAGCTTTTCAGCTCTTTGTATTGTCAAGAATCCTGTCCAGCACTCTAGGACTAAACATATTGAAATTAGACACCATTTTATTAGAGATTGTTTTGAAAAAGGTCTGATTGATCCAAAGTTTGTTCCTAGTGCTGATGAGCTTGCAGACATTTTTACTAAGCCTTTGGATAGTTCAACTTTCCACAACCTGGTGTTAAGGCTTGGTATGCTGCAGCTAGAATAAGTGACAACTACTGATGATCTCCAGTGATAAATACTGATGATCATTGGTAACCATGTCATATATAAGTACTGATGAGTTCCTTTCCCCTCAGTAGTTTTTATAACTACTGAAGGCTACATTCTCACAAGTACTGAAGTACTTTATTTGTTAAAACAGCTGATGTAGTTACAACAGCTGATGAAATCACAACAGCTGATGTAGCTACAACTACTGATGTCAGAAATGCAGATAAGTACTGATGACCAATGAAACCTCTGAAACTCAGATGTAAGTCTGATGAGCAAGTGTGGAGGTCAGACTGAAACAGCTGAAAAGCTATGAATTGACAAAAACAGCTGATGAGTAATTTCTCTTCAGTTGCTTCTACAACTGCTATTTCTAAACAACTGAAGCCAAACCTATGTCTTCAGTAGTTTACAACTACTGAAGACTAACACCAAGTCTTCAGCTGTTTATAACAACTGATGACAAACACCATATCCTCAGTTGTTTCACCACTTGAAGTCAAAGTTGTCTTCAGTAGTTTTATAACTACTGACGACTAACTCAAGACTTCAGTTGTTTCAACGTCTGACGGTTAAAACCAAGTCTTCAGTTGTTTTATAATAACTGATGATCATACCAATACCGTCAGTCATTTCAAACCTCTGAAAGTTAATGCCACGTCATCAGTATTTTCAACGAATGATGACTAACACCAAAACCTTCAGTCGTTTCATAACCCTACCCTATAAATATCTTATCCTACCTTCAGAGTTTTTCTCACCTCTCCTCTCAAACCTAACGTTCAAAAACTCTGTAACCTCTCTTCATCCATGGCGACCATGCAACTAAAACCACGACACAACTGTGTCGCTCACCTTACCAAATCGCCATACTGGACCAAGTTTCACAACGCCATTGATTTAATGGTCCAGTCACCTTACCAAACAGCTTTTCTATTAAACCCCACCATATATGCCGAATCTCTTGGCCAATTCTGGACAAACGTCACTCTTGTCTCTGAGGACAATGACACAGAGTCTCTTCAAGAGTTTGTCAATACTCAAAAGGTGGTCATCACTCCAGACATTCTTCGACAAACCCTCAATCTGGATGATGCCACTTTCCCGACTACTTATCCAAAGGGCACAACAGATCTATCATTTGCCCACCATGGATACGAAGGTAACCTGAGTGCCTCTACCATATTGAAGAAACATTTCCAGGATGCTGAACGGCTCATCTTTCATATGGTCAATGTCTACCTGGCCCCCAAGACTTCATCATGGGATCAAATGTCCACAAGGTGGCAACAGGTATTGTACTCCATCCTTGAGCAACAACCTTTAAATTTTTCTGAAATACTATTCTTAGAGCTCAAGGATATGGCCCAAAAACAACTTTCTAACCGCTGGATATTATATCCTCGGTTCATAATGGCCATAATTGAAAACCAGCTTCAAGCTGAGGGACTTGTTGGCCTGGGAGTCCCTGCTATGGCTGTATTGCCTGAAGTATACTCCCGGCACAACTCTGACCAATCACTCAAAATGGCTGCCAAGCTACGCAAACCCACGCAGCTGGAACCCACAGCCACCACCACTAAATCCAAAGTCCCCACCAAACCAAAAACAAAACGAACCAAAACAGCTATTCAGGAAGATGAGTCCCCTGAAGATGCTCCTGTACCACCAAGACAGGATATACTTGCTGGTGTAAACCCCCCAGTAGTATCAGAGACTCAACCAGCCACAGCCGGTCAGGATTCCTGTCAAAAGGAGCCTGAAGCAACCACAAGAGGGGTACCCACAAATCTGGAATCTTCCTCATTTGAGGAGATTGCCATTGAAATGCACCATTCTCCCCAGGTGCATACTGATTTTACCCTATCTCCCCATGAAAATGCCCCCCAAAGTCCAACACTTATAATTGCAAACGTGCTGACTCAGCTGCATGCCTCTCCTCCTCCCCAACAACCACCAAAGGGGAAAACCACAGATATAGGGGAAGAGGATCAACATGCTTCTGAAAACCCACAGCACAGGGGTTTAAATGTTCTGTCTCCTAGTGTAGATAAGGAGATCAGAATATCTGGTGAGGCTGCCACCTCTTATGCATCAGCACATGATCAGACTGAGGCTGGTAACATTGCTAAGACCTCATCAGAGGCAACAGCTGATGAAGGACATCGTCCTGAGGCTGGAAGTCCCCAGTTCCAAGAAAAAGGGGCACATGCTACAACTGGTCTACACCCAGGGCATGTACATTTTGCTACTAGCAGGAGGTCAGGTGATTCAGCATCTGCTGATGATGACCTGGGCTTCTTTTATGATGTTCTAGCCCAGAACACAATTCTTGAGGAAGAAGTCAGTAGACTACAAAGACTACTTGACCAATTCTCTCAAGAAGCAAGTCCATCTGACACCACCATACACCCACAGATGGCACCTTCACCTAAAGGTCTCCTAAACACTCAGCCAATCAAAACATACAACCCACCAGCCTCTACCTCTGGCACTGCTTCTCAGGGACAGAACCCCTCTGAGCAAACAGCTGCTATCTTCCAGAAATCCCTACCTCTCATCACCCCAATGATCACAGACATTGTGATCAAAACCTTGGATGAGAGGCTTCCCTCAATCATACAGCCCCTGGTGGAGGAGATTGTGAGCACAAGGCTTTCTACTACTCAAACCCTTGCAACCAATACAACCAAAAAGGGGGAGAGTCAGTTAGTGAAAGCAAAAGGGAAGAGCATATTGAAAGAGAAAGAACATGAGATTGAGAAGGAAGAGGAGGTTGTGAAGGAGACTGAGAAGGAAGAAGAGCATGTGAAGGGAGCTGACACTGATCAAGTGAGTGAAAGTCACAAAGACTTTCATATCACATATAAGAAGAGGAAGATTGAAAAGAAAGAAAAGGAACTTCAAAAAGAACTCAAACTTGATGAGATGATCAAAATGGCGGATGCTACACATAGTAAATCTATGGACTCCTTTATTGATCAACTGTATAGACAAGGGTTCGATACTGCACAGCTTGACTCAGAGATTAGAAGACTTGAAGTTGAAGAAATTAACTCAAGATGGGCAAGTTATGATGTGTTAGAAAGAGAAAGATTGGAGATCATGATCAGATTCATTGCAAAATATCTTGGGAGATCATTGATAGAGATTAAGTCATGGACCAGGGACAGTATCTTGGCAATAACCACCAAGATCTGTACGTCTGAAGCATACACTAAGGGATTAGTGATTGAAGCACTAAATGAAGCAGGTGCTGGGAACAGAAATGAACTAGCAAAACACTCCAAAGCCTCACTCACTACAAGAATGCTAGAACAACCTGCAAAACCTACCACTTCAAAATCACCTCTACCACAACCCATTAAACCAACTCCTTTACCCTCAAAACCAACAGCCGATGATGCATCCAAGAAGAAGAAGAGAAGGATGTTGAGGCTAGAAGAAGAAGAAGAAGAAGAGGATGATGAGGAAGAAGATAGGCTGCCTCTTTCCGCAGTCCTAACTTTGCCTAAAGCAAAATCTATGCCCATCACTCCCACCTCACAGATGGAAACAGTGAGAGTAAAGATTGAAGAAGAACAGCAGCAAAGGCTTCATGATGAGGAAATGCTGAAAAGCATAGACAAAACGTATGTTGCTTCTTCATCAATAATAAGTATGAAGAAAGAGGCTCTGAGATTGTACACCCTTGCCAACACATTTCAATATCAAAAGGAAAAGGTGAGGATATGGTCTGATCCTAGGGTGGCTCACAGAATTGTAAAGAAAGACATTCCTGCGAGATACAAGGGCCAGGTAAAAAGGATCGTAGATGAAGAGATCACTGTGGTCCTTGTAGTATCACCCTGGGAAATTGTAGAAGACTTCAAGAAGGCTTATGAGACTAAACAGCCACCCCAAAAGATGTTAGAGAACAGAGTTATTAAAAAGGGGTTGGTCTACAAGAAGCTGGAAAACTTCAAACAAAATGAGCTCAGTCTGTTACTTGAGGGTAATCACCCAGATGAGTTTGCATACAGACAGATCACAACAGTTGAGCTCAAAAATGGCAAACAGGCCAAGTACATCTCAGAGCTGTATGGGCGTGAAGGATTGTTTGATGGTGAACCAGAGAATCTTACCATGGAAGAACAAATCATGTTTCTCAGAGCATACACCAGAGAATCCTATAGGCTTATACATGGGAAGTAAGTCTCATGGATGGGGGAACAGCTCAGTGTCCAATTCCCTAATACAGAGCTCCCATCCATTCTTTGCCAACCAAATCATCAGAGACTTATTTCCAGGCCGGTGCTTATATGGGTCATCTTCTCAACTGATCAAGAAGGAAAAAGACCAACCATTTTGCCAACAATAAGTGGGACCTCGATAAAGTTAAAGGTTTTGGCTGCATTGGTTCAGGGGGAGTTTGTTGGACCAAAAGAACCAATGAGCCGGATCAGAAAAACCTTTAAGTCCCACAGACGTCACAACAACTACTGAAGTTCACAACAGCTGAAGATAACACCTGAAGACAAAGTCTGAAGACACAAGTGCTGAAGACAAAGTCTGAAGACAAGTACTGAAGACAAAGTCTGAAGACACAAGTGCTGAAGACCAAATATCAGATGTTGTCATAACAGCTGAAGAGGACTTCTTCAGTAGTTGTGACGTATTACTCTTCAATAGTTTTATGTTTTATATTTTCAGTAGTTTTGTAAAACGACTGAAGAGTTTGTTCTTCAGTCGTTGTAGTTTCAGTAATTTTCTTTTCAGTAGTTTCATGTTTTATACTTAGCACTCTGACATGTTCTCAGTAGTTGTGAACATTTCAGTAGTTTGTTAAGTGTTAGTTATTTTTGTACTAGATCTGCTAGTTATCACCATCCCGTGATTACAGCAGTGATTGCACTCTATATAAGGAGTGTCAACCTTATTGTAACTGTGAATGATTGAGCAATAATATTGGGCATTATTGAAACATTCCTTATCACAGAAATATATTCTCTCGTATTTGTTTACAAATAACAAACTCTTGCTATAATTTGACTAATTCTTGATTTCATTCCGCTGCATTACTCTCTAATACATCAAACTTGTGATCGCTGATCCTGACATAAGCATATAGATTAAAGTCAGAATTCTTTGGATACCAAAGGTCAAGTGATGGAGCACCTTTGAGATATCTTAAAATTCTTTTGACAGTGATAAGGTGTGACATCTTGGGGTTGGCTTGATATCTTGCACAAATGCATGTAGCAAACTTGATATCAGGCCTGCTAGCTGTGAGGTATATAAGAGACCCAATCATTGCCTTGTAGAGATGCTCATCAACACACTCCCCCTCAAGATCAGGTCCAATGGAGTGGTTCCTGGCTATGGGTGTCTTAGCAACCTTACAATTAGTCATGTTGAAACTTTTAAGTATGTCTTGTACATACTTTTACTGACTTATGAAGATGCCATTGTTAACTTGCTTCACTTGAATTCCTAAAAAGAAATTGAGTTCCACCATGGCACTCATTTCAAACATATCCTTCATCAGCTTCTAAAAGTCTTTACAGAGCTATGGATTAGTTGACCCAAAGATAATGTCATCTACATGTACTTGAACTAGCATTATGTCATTTCCTGTTCCTTTGATGAAGAGAGTTCTATCAATAGTACCCCTTTTGTATCCATGCTGACAGAGATACTGAGATAGAGTCTCATATCACTTCCTTTGTGCTTGGTGCAGCCCATAAAAAGCTTTATCAAGCCTGCAGACATAATCAGGATGATCAGGATCTACAAACCCAGGTGGTTGTTTGACATACACCTCTTCATCAATCACCCCATAGAGAAAAGCACACTTGACATCAAGTTGGTTGGATGCAGCAAAAGCTAGGAATATCCTAACAGCTTGCTACAGGAGCAAAAACATCTGTGTAGTCAATTTCTTCTTCTTGAGTATACCCTTGAACAACTAGTCTTGTCTTGTTTTTGATGACAAGTCCTCTATCATCCTTCTTATACCTGAACACCCATATGGTTCCTATGGTAGTCTTCCCTTGAGGAAGAGGACATAGGTTCCAAACCTTTTGCCTTTTCAATTGAAGTAGCTCCTCTTGCATAGCTTCAACCCAACTTCCATCCTTTAGAGCCTCATCAATCTTCTTTGGCTCTATCTCGGACAAGAAACAAGAGTGAAGACAAACATTTGCATCATGGGTTTGTCCTCTTGTTCTCACCCCTGAATCAACATCTCCAATGATGTTCGTGGTAGGATGAGACTTGTGGATCCTTAGCTGAGGGATCACAACAAGTTGCTTAGACAGATCTAAATTTGAGAAATTCTGAACTGGCAAAGAGGATTCACCCTCCACATCAGCACACTTATCAAGATTGACTTGATCCAATGAGTGTGTGACATCATTGAGGTTGTCTTCAATGGAGTGGTTATCAGCATCAAGAAATTCCTGATCACTTTCACCACCACCATTTTCTCCAACATTTAAAGCTCCTTCTTCTGAGTTTTGTGCCTCTAAGCTGGAATTTGAAGGCACCCCAGAAGTATCAGCAGGATTTGTCATTGATGTGTTGGTAGAAACTTCATTTGCAGGATTAGTTACCATTGGAGCTGAAGATGTGTAGCTTGAAGGTCTTCTTAGCTCAAATCTTAGGTCAGGATCACCTGTAGGTAGTATATCTGTGGATCCTGAAACATGCTAACAAGATTTGTTAAAACAGTTGGTAGCTAAATCAAGATCAAATAGCCAATCCGGACCAGAAACAGAGTTTTAGTAGTTAAGACACATCGTAAGACTCCTTATGAACTTTGGCACAAGAGGAAACCTTTCATTGGTTTTCTTAGGTCATTTGGATGTCCTTGCACCATCTTGATACCAAAGATCAAGTTTGCTGAGAAATCAGATGTTGGACATTTTATTGGATACTCTTCTCAAGCTAAAGCTTATAGAGTATACAATCTCAGAACTAGAGTAGTTGAGGAGTCAGCCAATGTGACTTTCAATGAGCACACTCCCAGTGTGAAAGGTTGCATATAGAAGGTAGTGTTCACTGCCTCTGCCCAGAAGGTGATGGGCAATTTAGAGTCAGACAACATAGTTCTTGCAGCTTCAATTATTGTCTTGTTTCTCCTCTCAGCAACACCATTTTGCTGAGGAGTCCTAGGAGCACTATATTATCTTGTAATACCTTTTTCATCACAAAATGTATCAAGGATTTGATTCTTGAATTCAGTTCCTTGATTACATCTTATGGTTTTGACCTTGTGATCACATTGATTCTCAATCTTTAAGATGAAATTCTTTAGAATCTCAGGGGTCTCATCCCTAGTTCTAAGAAAGAAGACCCTAGTGAATCTTGTAAAGTCATCTGTGATCACCAAATAATAAGAGGTCCTTCCTAGACTCATTACATTGGTGGGGCCAAAGAGATGCATATGTAATAAGTGTAGGGGATTAGTGATGGAATTGTTTCCTTTGGCTTGTGAGATACCTTGTGTTGCTTCCCCTTCAAGCATGCAACACAGTGGTCATCACTTGTAAACTCTTTCTTTGGTATTCCAGTTACCAAATCATTCTTAATTAATTTATTCATATTTTTAAAGTTTACATGACATATTCTTTTATGCCAGAGAAAAGACTCATCACTATTTGTTTTAGATAGAAAGCATGAAACTTCTCCTGAGGGAGATGTTTCTTGCAAATCTATCTTGTACATGTTCCTTTTCCTGGGGGCTCTAAGCAGGATGTGCTCATGAGGAATGACCACCCCGGACCTAAGAACAATGCACTCATGCTCAGTAAAGAGCATGTTATGACTCTGATCACAAAATTGAGATACACTAAGAAGATTGTACCCAAGCTCCTTGACAAAGTTTACTTTCTCAATGCTGAGCTTACCATTTATGACCTTGCCCCTTCTTGTAATGTAACCTCCTGCATCTCCTCCAAAAGCAGTTGGTCCTCCATAAATTCTTTCAAACTTTTGGAGTAGTGACCTATTGCATGTCATGTGCCTGGAACAGCCACTATCAATGATCCATACATTTCTGTTTGTCTTGATTTGTTCCTGCACAAAAGAGATGGTTAGTTACATTTGGAAACCCAAACCTCATTGGTCTTGGGCTCATCAAAAGAAGTTGAAGACAATGCAACAGTAATTGATCCTATAGTCATGCTCAAAGGATCATTTGCTGAAGTTGATGAAGAACTTTCAGCCACTTGGTCTTTCTTTGTCTTCCACATTACCTTTGGAAGCTTAGACTTGACCTTCAATACTTTGGAAGTTTTGATGACTTCGGAAGTTTTGATGACTAGACCTTTGGAAGATCTTGCTTTCACTACAGCAGGCTTCAGTGCTTCGAAAGTATTCCTTTCTTCCGAGATCAAATTTTCTTCCGAAGGTAAGTTTTCACTTGTCTTCTTCTTCATTTTGGAGCTTCCGAAGGAAACAGATTTTCCTTCCGAAGCTTGCTTCTTCTTTTTCAAACTCTTAGAAGTTTCTTTCTTGATCATGTGGAGAGTACTCTTTGGATTGTAAACACAATCCTTAGCAAGATAAGAGGTACTCCCACACATAACACAGTCCATTTTCTTCCTTCTAGGCATTTTCTATTGTGAACAAGGCTGATCTTGATCACTTTCCTTCTCCATCTTCATCTTTGCAGATGTTGTGGTGATTCTTGTGGGGATAGAACTACCTTTGAAGCTGGATGGTTCAGGTTGTACAGCAGTGGTGCACAACTGATTAGCCTTCTTCTTGATGATGGGATGATTTGGACATGAACTAGAACTCTTGTTTATGGAGTTCAAGTTGGTGTCTTTTGTCTTGACCACTTCAAATCTTGCAGAAATGAAGAGTTGTTTCTGTGCAGAGTTGAAGGTGGCCTTGATCTCTTGAGCCTTCTTGGACTTTCTTTTGGCCCTCCTGATCAAGTTCTTTCTCTTGGCTTGGTCATCCCAACAGCTTTACTCTCCTTAGAGGGATGGTTACCCTTCTTAGAATGCTCTTCTTCACTCTTATCAGAGCCATTCTTCACCATCTCCTCTTCATCCTCTTCAGTCAAATGGTCTATGAGAGGAAGCTCATCTTCACAAGTTCCACACCTAGGAGATCTTACAGTCAAGATTGTGTGTGCAGGAGCTATCTCACAAGATCATAGTCCCTACTTATTTTGATAACAAACTTTTGCATGCAAGGATGAGGATATTATGTTCTTGAAGGTCTCTTCTTCAAGAACACATTTTTCTGCCTTGGCTTTGCTGATCACAAGCTCAGCCTGGCATTCAGTTAACTTAGTAATGAGATCTTTGATCTGAGTCTTGTAGTTTGTGTGCTCATGTTTAAGAGTTGAAATGGTTTTCTCTAAGTCCTCTATCTTTAGTTTATAATCATTTTCAGTTCTCTTAAAATCAGCTTTTAAGATATTTAAGGACTCAAGATCAGATCTCATTTCTAAGTTATGGGACCTGTATCTATGAACTTTATCAATACATTCAGGAGTACAAAGATGTTCCAATACCTTGGCTTCATCGTGGTCTGCCATGAGTGCTTGGTTTGGAGATGCATCTTCCACCTGAAAGCTCAAGTCAAAGCCTCCTTCTTCAACAGCAACTGCAGCTTGCTGTTTTGGCTTCTTATTTTGGGGAGCTCTCTCACTGTAGTTTGGTCTGGCTTGTGTTTGGCCACCATTTGTCCTTGCTGCCTTACACTCCCTTGCAAAATGTCCCATCTGGTTACAGTTGTAACACTTTACTTTGCTTTTATCCAGCCCAAACTTTCCACTAGCTGCATTGCTTGGAAACTTCCTCCCTGTCCTCTTGTAGAACTTCTTGGCTCTGTGAGTGAGAAGAGCCATCTACTGGACTATCTCCATGTACTCCAGATCATCTGGATGGATACAGTCCAAATCTTTAAGGGTGAAGAGAAAGTTGCTTGTGGTTTCATCAGCAGAGACAAAGGCATGAGAAGAACTTGTCTCTTGGAAAGGACTTCCTTGAGTGTAGCTTTCTCTTGGAGTCTCTGGGAAGGTGATGAAAGGACCCTTTTGTGAGTTGTTAGGGTAGCATATAAGATGATGTTGTGGTTCAATGCTTTCCCTTTCAACCACATGAAGGGCTGAACTCAGTTGATTGCTGGAGTTACCATATGAGTTTTGCATATTCATCTCTATCTGGTAGCCACTAAGAATACCATACAATTCTATTAGAGTAAGAGTCTTAAGGTTCTCAGTCCTCTTGATAACAACACAATAATATGTCCATTGTCTAGGAAGAGAGGACATAAACTTCCTTACAATGTCCCTGTTCTCAAGAGTTACTCCAACATCCATTAGAGTATCCACAATCTCAACATACCTGAAGTATTGTTGAGTCATGGTTTCACCTACCTTAAAGGTGAAGTTTTCAAACTGCTGCTTCAGGAGATCCTTCTTGTTCTCCTTTGCTTCATTGGACCCCTCATACATAAGCTTCAGTGCTTCCCATAATTGCTTGACAGTTTTGCACTTCTTGAAGCCTCTGTAGATGGAGTTTGGAAGAGCAGTTTGAAGGGCTGTCATGGCCTTCTGATCAATCTCTATTCTTTTCCTATCTTGTTCAGAATAATCAGCCACAGCCTTTGGAATTATACCACCACCAGTAGCAGAAGTGGTGCTTGGTATGTAAGGTCCTTCAACAACAGAGTCCCACATCCTGGAGTCTTGAGACTTGATGAAGCCTTCCATTCTTTAACACCAAGTATCAAAGTCTTCAAAAGTGATCAGTGGAGACTTAGTCATAGTCCCAGTTTCCATATCAGCTTTGGTAATAGCTGCCATTTGAGTTGTTAGGTATTTTGTGTGTGTGAGGGATCTTAAGATGATGAGATCTTATATCAAGAGCCTGGAATGCTCTGATACCAAATGCAGGACCAATGAAGGGTATGCAATTACAACACAACAACACAATGAGGAGAGTTCTTTAGAACACTAAACAGATCAAATAGGGAACTGCTTGCTTAAGTGAAAGATGCTTAGAACACAAGTAAAATGAGAGACAAAACAAGATAGCTAACAACACAAGTATTTGGTTTTCAAGAATGTTGTATATTGCTTCTCAAGTTCTTTTACAAATGTTACAAAGCATAGATTGAAAGTTACAAGTACTTGAGATACTTTATAATACATCCTACAGCCGGCCATACTTTGAAGGCCAGCTGGATACATAAGACTACACAACAACAAAATCAAATGTAGAGTCAAAACGTAGATTTCCTTTTGACTAGTGACTATGACATACCATAGTTCACATCCTAATATATTACAAAAAGGATAAAAGTACATAAAGTAGAAAGCTCAGACTCAAGATCTCAATATACAGTTACCAAAAGCATGGACCTTTTCACCAACTCATGTAATTTGTTGACTGAACAGAGTTGCAGCGGAAAGGTGGTCCAGCTTTATTGTAAAGTACATCAGATAAAAGCATGTATCTAAAAGTCTTCGGAAGAAATCTGTCTTCACTCTTTGGCTTCGGAAGATTTTGTCTTTGAAGCTTCGGAAGACTTCACTTTTGGCTTCGGTAGATGTTGGTCTTGGCTTCGGAAGATTTTACACTTAGAATATTTCTAGTGCAAAGTGTAAAACTTCCGAAGCATTTCTACTTATATGAATTCTTAGTAATTAAGTTTAGATGAGTTAGTTAATTAGCTACTAATTAGGTCAATTATGGTCCTAATAACCCGATTACTATGGCTAAGTGTGTTTTAGTTTAGTGTTTAAACATCCAAGATTAGTTTGGTTTAGGTTCTTCATGTAAATTTTTTAAAAGTTATCTCATTTAGTTATTGTTTGATTAAGTTGTAATCTTAGTTTAATATACATTAAATGGAAATTTAATAAGAGATCTAATAACTAATCACATAATCTTATAATTTGGTATCCTTAATATTTCATACCAAAAAATCACAAAAGTATACATACATGCATACGTAAATGATCATAATTACATGCAAGATTATGGAACATATACACATATTTATATATACTAACGTATATAGATAAAAATTTATCATATAAAGTTATCTTAGGAATTTTAATTTAATATATGTGTATATATATTTAGGATTAACTTATATAAATTCTTAGTATTAATTGTCTAACCTTAATTTATAGGGTCGTCACACCATTGTCTAGGAAGAGAGGACATAAACTTCCTTACAATGTCCCTGTTTTCAAGAGTCACTCCAACATCCATTAGAGTGTCCACGATCTCAACATGCCTAAAGTAATGACGAGTCATGGTTTCACCTGTCTTGAAGGTGAAGTTTTTTAACCGGCTGCTTCAGGAGGTCCTTCTTGTTCTCCTTGGCTTCAGTGGACCCCTCATACATCAGCTTCAGTGCATCCCATAGTTGCTTGGCTGTTTTGCACTTCTTGAAGCCTCTGTATATGGAGTTTGGAAGAGCAGTTTGAAGGGTTGTCATGGCTTTCTGATCTATATCTATTCTTTTCATGTCTTCTTCAAAATAGTTAGCCACATCCTTTGGAATCATACCAATTCCAGTAGCAGCTGAAGAGGTGCTTGGTATGTAAGGCCCTAAGACAACAGATTCCACATCCTGGAATCTTATGACTTGATGAACCCTTCCATTCTCTAGTACCAAGTGTCAAAGTTTTCAGGAATGATTAGTGGGGACTTTGTCATGGTTCCAATTTCCATATCAGCTTTAGTGAGAGCTGCCATTTGAGATGTTAAGTATTTTGTGTGAATGAGGGTTCTTAAGATGGTGAGATCTTACAATCAAGAGACTGAAATGCTCTGATACCAATTGCATGACCGTTTAAGGGATGGTCAATACAACAATCACACAATGAGGAGAGTGTTAGAACACTTAACAGATCAAATAGGGAACTGGAACTTTATAGTTTGATACTTAAAACACAAGCAAAACAAGAGACATAACTAAGAACAACAACACACGGATATGGGTTTTCAAGAATGTTGTATATTGCTCTCAAGTTCTTTCACAAGTGTTACAAAGCATAAAGAAAGATACAAGGACCTAAGATACTTTATATTACATCCTACAGCTGGCCATACTCAGAAAGCCATGAAAGCCCTTCAAACTACTCTTCCAAACTCCATCTATAGAGACTTCAAGAAGTGCAAAACTACCAAGCAACTATGGGAATCACTAAAGCTGATGTATGAGGGGTCCACTGAATCAAAGGAGAACAAGAAGGATCTCCTGAAGCAGCAGTTTGAAAACTTCACCTTCAAGGTAGGTGAAACCATGACTCAACAATACTTCAGGTATGTTGAGATTGTGGATACTCTAATGGATGTTGGAGTAACTCTTGAGAACAGGGACATTATAAGGAAGTTTATGTCCTCTCTTTCTAGACAATGGACACATTATTGTGTTGTTATCAAGAGGACTGAGAACCTTAAGACTCTTACTCTCACAGAGTTGTATGGTATTCTTAGTGGCTACCAGAGGAGATGAACATGCAAAACTCATCTGGTAACTCCAGCAATCAACTGAGTTCAGCCCTCCATGTGGTTGAAAGGGAAAGCATTAAAACACAACATCATCTTATATGCTACACTGACAACTCATAAAGGGCACTTTCATCACCTTCCCAGAGACTCCATGAGAAAGCTACACTCAAGGAAGTCCTTTCCAAGAGACAAGTTCTTCTCATGCCTTTGTCTCTGCTGATGAAACCACAGGCAACTTTCTCTTCACCCTTGAAGACCTGGACTGTATCCATCCAGATAATCTGGAGTACATAGAGATAGTTTAGCAGATGGCTCTTCTCACTCATAGAGCCAAGAAGTTCTACAAGAGGACAGGGAGGAAGTTTCCAAGCAATGCAGCCAGTGGAAATTTTGGGCTGGATAAAAGCAAAGTAAAGTGTTACAACTGTAACCAGATGGGACACTTTGCAAGGGAGTGTAAGGTACCAAGGACAAATGGTGGCCAAACACAAACCAGACCAAACTACACTGACAAAGCTCCCAAGAATAAGAAGCCAAAGCAGCAAGCTGCAGTTGCTGTTGAAGAAAGAAGCTTTGACTTTAGCTTTCAGGTAGAAGATGCATCTCCAAACCAAGCACTCATGGCAGACCACGATGAAGTCAAGGTATTGGAACATCTTTGTACTCCTGAATGTATTGCTAAAGTTAATAGATACAGGTCCTATAACTTAGAAATAAGATCTGATCTTGAGTTCTTAAATATCTTAAAAGCTGATTTTAAGAGAGCTGAAAATGATTATAAACTAAAGATAAATGACTTAGAGAAAACCATTTCAACTCTTAAACATGAGTACACAAACTACAGGACTCAGATCAAAGACCTCATTACTAAGTTAACTGAATGCCAGGCTGAGCTTGTGATCAGCAAAGCCAATGTAGAAAAATGTGTTCTTGAAGAAGAGACCTTCAAGAACATAATATCCTCATCCTTGCATGCAAAAGTTTGTTATCAAAATCAGCAGGGACTGTGATCTTGTGAGATAGCTCCTCCACACACAATCTTGTCTGTAAGATCTCCTAGGTGTGAAACCTGTGAAGATGAGCTTCCTCTCATAGATCGTTTGACTGAAGAGGATGAAGAGGAGATGGTGAAGAATGGCTCTGAGAAGAGTGAAGAAGAGCATTCTAAGAAGGGTCACCATCCCTCCGAGGAGAGTAAAGTTGTTGGGATGACCAAGTCCAGGAGAAAGAACTTGATCAGGAAGGCCAAAAGAAAGTCCAAGAAGGCTCAAGAGATCAATGCCACCTTCAACTCTGTACAGAAACAAGTCTTCATCTCTACAGGATTAGAAGTGGTAAAGGCTGAGACACCAACTTGAACTCCATCAACAAGAGTTCTGGTTCATGTCGAAATCATCCCATCATCAAGAAGAAGGCTGATCAGTTGTGCACCACTGATGTACAACCTGAACCATCCAGCTCCAAAGGTAGTTTTATCCCCACAAGAATTGCCACAGCATCTACAAAGATGAAGATGGAGAAGGAAAGTGATCAAGTTCAGCCTTGTTCACAAAGGAAAACTCCTAGAAGGAAGAAAATGGAGTGTGTTATGTGTGGGAGTACCTCCCATCTTGCTAAGGATTGTGTTTACAATCCAAAGAGTACTCTCCACATGACAAAGAAAGAAACTTCTAAGAGTTTGGAGAAGAAGAAGCAAGCTTCGGAAGGAAAATCTTTTTCCTTCGGAAGCTCCAAAATGAAGAAGAAGACAAGTGGAAACTTGCCTTCGGAAGAAAATTTGGCCGGAAGAAAGGAATACTTCCGAAGCACTGAAGCCTGCTGCAGTGAAAGCAAAATCTTCTGAAGGTCCAGTCATCAAAACTTCTGAAGTCAACAAAACTTCCGAAGTATTGAAGGTCAAGTCTAAGCTTCCAAAGGTGGTGTGGAAGTCAAAGAAAGACCAAGTGGCTGAAAGTTCTTCATCATCATCAGCAAATAATCCTTCTAGCATGACTATAGGATCAATTACTGTTGCATTGTCTTCAACTTCTTTTGATGAGCCCAAGACCAATGAGGCTTGGGTTTCCAAATGTAACTAACCATCTCTTTTGTGCATGAACAGTTCAAAACAAACAGAAATGTATGGATCATTGACAGTGGTTGTTCTAGGCACATGACAGGCAATAGGTCACTACTCTAAAAGTTTGAAAGAATTGATGGAGGACCAGTTGCTTTTGGAGGAGATACAGGAGGTTACATTACAGGAAGAGGCAAGGTCACAAATAGTAAGCTCAACATTGAGAAGGTAAACTTTGTCAAGGAGCTTGGGTACAATCTTTTGAGTGTATCCCAATTTTGTGATCAGAGTCATAACATGCTCTTTACTAAGCATGAGTGCATTATTCTCAGGCCCGGGATGGTCATTCCTCATGAGCACATCCTGCTCAGAGCCCCCAGGAAAGGGAACATGTACAAGATGGATTTGCAAGAAACATCTCCCTCAGGAGAAGTTTCATGCTTTCTATCTAAAGTAAATAATGATGAGTCTTTCCTCTGGCATAAAAGAATGTGTCATGTAAACTTTAAAAATATGAATAAATTAATTAAGAATGATTTGGTAACTGGAATACCAAAGAAAGAGTTTACAAGTGATGACCACTGTGTTGCATGCCTGAAGGGGAAGCAACACAAGGTATCTCACAAGTCAAAGAAAACAAATTCCATCATTAATCCCGTACACTTATTACATATGGATCTCTTTGGCCCCACCAGTGTAATGAGTCTAGGAAGGACCTCTTATTGTTTGGTGATCACAGATGACTTTACAAGATTCACTTGGGTCTTGTTTCTTAGAACTAAGGATGAGACCCCTGAGATTCTAAAGAATTTCATCTTAAAGATTGAGAATCAATGTGATCACACGGTCAAAACCATAAGTTGTGATCAAGGAACTGAATTCAAGAATCAAATCCTTGATAAATTTGGTGATTAAAAAGGTATTACAAGACAATATAGTGCTCCCAGGACTCCTCAGCAAAATGGTGTTGCTGAGAGGAGAAACAGGACACTAATTGAAGCTGCAAGAACTATGTTGTCTGACTCTAAACTGCCCATCACCTTCTGGGCAGAGGTAGTGAACACTGCTTGCTATATGCAAAAATGTGTTTTAGTGGTTAAGACACATGGTAAGAATCCTTATGAACTTTGGCACAAGAGAAAACCTTTCATTGGTTTTCTCAGGTCATTTGGATGTCCTTGCACCATCTTGAATACCAAAGATCAAATTGCCAAGTTTGCTGAGAAATCAGATGATGGACATTTTATTGGATACTCTTCTCAAGCTAAAGCTTATAGAGTATACAATCTCAGAACTAATGTAGTTGACGAGTCAGCCAATGTGACTTTCAATGAGCACACTCCCAGTGTGAAAGGTTTTGATCCAGATTGGCTATTTAATCTTGATTTAGTTACCAACTGTTTTAACAAATCTTGTGAGCATGTTTCAGGGTCCACAGATATACTACCTACAGGTGATCCTGAGCCAAGATTTGAGATAAGAAGACCTTCAAGCTACACATCTTCAGCTCCAGTGGTAACCAATCCTGCAAATGAAGCTTCTACAGCACATCAATAACAAATCCTATTGATCCCTTCTGAGGTGCCTTTAAATTCCAGCTTAGAGGCATAAAACTTAGATGAAGGAGCTTTAAATGTTGGAGAACTGGTGGTGGTGAAAGTGATCAGGAATTCCTTGATGCTGATAACCACTCCATTGAAGACAACATCAATGATGTCACACACTCATTGGATCAAGTAAATCTTGATAAGTGTGCTGATGTGGAGGGTGAATCATCCTTGCCAGATCAAAATTTCTCAAATTTAGATATGTCTAAGCAACTTGCTGTGATCCCTCAGCTAAGGATCCACAAGTCTCATCCTACCACAAAAATCATTGGAGATGTTGATTCAGGGGTGAGAACAAGAGGACAAACCTATGATGCAAATGTTTGTCTTCACTCGTGTTTCTTATCCCAGATAGAGCCAAAGAAAATTGATGAGGCTCTAAAGGATGGAAGTTGGGTTGAAGCTATGCAAGAGGAGCTGCTTCAATTCAAAAGGCAAAAGGTTTGGAACCTATGTCCTCTTCCTCAAGGGAAGACTACCATAGGAACCAAATACGTGTTCAGGAATAAGAAGGATGATAGAGGACTTGTCATCAAGAACAAGGCAAGACTAGTTGTTCAAGGGTATACTTAAGAAGAAGAA
Organism: Flaveria ramosissima; assembly: GCA_025215565.1. Lineage (NCBI taxonomy): Eukaryota > Viridiplantae > Streptophyta > Magnoliopsida > Asterales > Asteraceae > Flaveria > Flaveria ramosissima. Next base: position 86,467,743 of record CM046037.1, read on the forward strand.
ATTGACTACACAGATGTCTTTGCTCCTGTAGCAAGACTTGAAGCTGTCAGGATATTCCTAGCTTTTGCTGCATCCAAGAACTTCAAGGTCTACCAACTTGATGTCAAGTGTGCTTTTCTCTATGGAGTGATTGATGAAGAGGTGTATGTCAGACAACCACCTAGGTTTGCAGACTTTGATTATCCTGATTATGTCTACAGGCTTGATAAAGCTCTTTATGGGTTGTATCAAGCACCAAGGAAATGGTATGGGACTCTATCTCAGTATCTATGTCAGCATGGATACAAAAGGGGTACTATTGATGGAACTCTCTTCATCAAAGGAACAGTAAATGACATAATGCTAGTTCAAGTATATGTAGATGACATTATTTTTGGATCAACTAATCCAAAGCTCTGCAAAGACTTTGAGAAGCTGATGAAGGACAGATTTGAAATGAGTGCCATGGGGGAACTCAATTTCTTTCTAGGAATTCAAGTGAAGCAAGTTGACAGTGGCATCTTCATAAGTCAGTCAAAGTATGTACAAAACATACTTAAAAGGTTCAACATGACTGATTGTAAGGTTGCTAAGACACCCATAGCCAGAAACCACTCCTTTGGACCTGATCTTAAGGGGGAGTGTGTTGATGAGCATCTCTACAGGGCAATGATTTATATACCTCACAGCTAGCAGGCCTGATTTCATGTTTGCTACATGCATTTGTGTAAGATATCAAGCGAACCCCAAGATGTCACACCTGATCACTGTCAAAAGAATTTTAAGATATCTCAAAGGTGCTCCATCACTTGGCCTTTGGTATCCAAAGAATTCTGACTTTAATCTGTATGCTTATACAGATAGTGACTATAGTGGTTGCAACATGACTGCAAAGTCTACATCAGGGGGAAGTCAATTTCTTGGTGGAAGGATAGTCTCTTGGCAATGTAAGAAACAATCATGTGTGTCTGCATCAACTGCTGAGGCTGAATACATTGCTGCTGCAAGCTGCTGTGCTCTAGTGCTTTGGATTCAAAATCAAATGCTGGACTATGGATTCAACTTCAAGGAGACTCCCATCCACATAGACAACAACAGTGCTATCTCAATCACATAAAATCTTGTGCAGCACTCAAGGACAAAGCATATCAATATCAGATTTCATTTGATTACAGATAACTTTGAAAAGGGATTAATCAAACAAGTCAAAGTTAACACAAATGAACAATATGCTGATCTGTTCACCAAAGCTTTTGATGAACAAAGATTAAAATATCTTGTATCAGCTATTGGGATGATTAACTTTGAATAGCTTTTCTTAAAACTTAATCATATTATTTCTAAAACATGTGTGTCCTAAGTTGTCTATTTCATCATCTTCATAAGCCATTTGTTTTTTTTGGAAGAAAATCTTTTCAAAAGACATTTCTTAGATTTTTGAAAATTTTGATCTCTTTATTTTTCGGAAGATTTAAAATTACCTTCGGAAGAAATTTATGTCTTAGTAAACAAATAACAACTTTAGTAATTTTACCTTCGGAAGAAATTTCTGAAATATCTTCCGAAGCTTAAAATCAACTTAAGTACTTTTATGTTTTATAAGAACAATTTTCTTCCGAAAGCAATTTACCTTCGGAAGTTTTCATTCTTTTTAGAATAAAAACTCGGAGTGTTAATTCTCTTCCGAAGCAAAATTCTCAAAAACCTTTGAAATATCTTCCGAAGCCAATTTGCCTTCGGAAGCTTTTTCTTCAGAACTTTCGAAGCTAATAACCTTCGGAAAATTTCTCGACTTCCAAGAAAACTACTTTTGGGCAAAAGTAAACTACTTTTTAGAGGTGGGTCCGACATCCGGATTTTAAAGTTTATCCTCTTTCATTAACTTTTCAAATCCTTTTCACATAAATACCCAACGGTTCCCCCCTCTTTCACTATCTTCTTCAATTATACTATTCCTTAAACCTAAATTCTCCCAAACCGCCTTTGTTCTTCACCTTCCTTCACCTTTAAGCTTCTCAAAATGGCCAATCTAAACCGTAGAAACAACCCTGACTTCTCCATGCAACTTCACATGCAACACAACCAGGTTGCTCTGTTGAACTCTGAGAAAGATGATAGTTTCTCAGAGGTTTGCCGTTTTCTGGCTCTATCCAACTACTTCACCTCCCTAACCATTGATCCTACTCTCTATGAGGATCATCGGCTTGAATTTTGGAAGACCTGCCAAGAGGTCATTATGGAGGGGAGAAGGCACTATCTGCCACAGTGCAGGGGAGGACAATCTTCATCACTCCGGCCATCATCAACACTCATTTACAGCTGGATGATGAAGAAGGTGAGTTGTCCTTTCCAAAGGAAGCTGTTAATCATTTCTTTGAGCAGATGGGCTATGAAGGAGATTTCTCTGTAAAGACCTTCAGGAAAGGGAAGGTCTCATCCCAGTGGAAATACCTGCTTCATGTGGTTATCCACAGCTTGTCAAACAAGCATGGAGGGTGGGATCAGATTCCTGAGATCTCTCCTTCATAATGCATGGAATGGTCAAAGGGGTCAAGTTCAGGTACTCTCAGTTTGTTTACACAAATTTGCTTGCTAACTTGGACTCCTTAGAGTATTATATGTTTTCTAGATATGTTCAATACATTCTCAACTGTGAACTGGGCTCACAGTTGAGGGAAACATGTAACATTCTTAAATTGGGACAGATGAATCCCGGCATCTTTAAAATAATGAAGAAGCCAACTGTAGGCTTCTCAGGGGTAGAAACAGCCCTTGTCCCAAAAATATTAGAGCTCATTGCTCAAGGTGACAACCTAGCAACACAAGCTAGTGTTGAACCCACACCTTCTACCTCCCAACCACCAAAAAGACCACAAATCACCCTCACCTACCAAAGAAAATTTAAACGAACCCCTACTCAAGTTATTGAGCTGGTGCAGGCCCCCATACACTCGCCCATACAGGAGGAATTGGATACTAGAGCTCCCACTTCCCCTGAGGAGCAAACCACTCCCATCTCTTCAATAATCAGTGCTGAGGTTCCTCATGCTCAGTCTGATGAGCTCACAAGCCCAACTACCTTAAGCATTCACTCTAAGTCTCAATACTCAAGTGAACAACCTTCAGGGGACAGTTACCATCCCCAGCCTTTAGACTTAAATCAACCCATTCCCAACCTTGAATTCTATACTGATGAAGACATATGCTTCAGTGAGTACCATGAGTCTCTCTAATCTTCCCCTGCTCAAAGAGAGATGAGTACTCCTGAGTCTCCTTTGTCTAGCCCACATCAGTCACCCATTACTGAGGTGGATCAACCTAAACCTGTTTAGGAGATCCATATAGAAGAGGCTCTCACTTCTGCAAGTGATTACATCATTAAGACCTCAACCATGGCAACTCAGCCCATTGACACTTCAACTGAGGTTGTCAATGTGCAGAGGAAATCCAGCAGCCAAGAACTTAAAGCTGGTGGTGAGAGAGAGGACTTTGGTCCAATTATCTCATCCCCCAATGATTCTTCTGATGAAGATGAGGGGAATCTGAGACTAAAGGTGCAAAAACTGTCAAAAACATGCACCTATTTAATCTCTAAGGTTAGTCACCTTGAATCTCAGGTGACTACCCTGTATAACAGGGTCAATGATCAGCAACTTGAGATATCTTATCTCAGGGAAAAACTAGCTGGGAGACCTTTAAAGAGAGCTCAACAAGGAACACAAGAACCTGTGAATGTGATTGTCCTAACTCCTAGCTCACCTATGCAAGAGACTGGTGCTACCAAAAAGGGGGAGAAAGTCATTACAGTCACAGGACCTGGGAGTTCTTCAGGGAGTATGGACATTGAGGACTCACCATCCTCACTTGAAATTGTGCATACTCAGCAACTTCCTCAAGTTCACATTGATGTGGACTCTATAGACTCTTTCATTCAGAGTCTCTTTGAGGAAGGCATTCCAAGGGCTATATCATCCCCACCTCAAGGAACTACTAACTACATTATTGGGTGGAGGTATGATGCTGATAGAAGAGCCCTCATTCTTCAAAGAGTTCAAGGGCAACAAGAAGTGTTCAACTTTCAGACCTTGAACTACTATGAAGGGCTTGACCTGATCAACCTGCCACTTGTCAACCCAAGTCAATCTAGACAAGCTGACAGGCTGGCACAAAGGATTCAAGACAGAATTACTGAAGAGTTTAGTCTAAGAAGGAGGCAAAGGCAGGTAATGTCATTGGTCAACTGGATGTTGAGGCAGACCCTAAGATTAGCTTCAAAGGGAAAACCTTGGCTGAAGGCCCAATGATAGAGCCTGAGAGCCCTGTCACACCAACAACTACTTCAGAAAATCATTCCCTCAGTGAAACACCTGCTGGTGAAGGTGTATCACAACCTCTCTCTGGCCAGAGCTTGGATACTACTCCAAGCAATGAAGGCCAAAGCTCTCTCCACCCTGTGTCACAAAGGTCTGTGGGTGACAAAGGGAAAAGGATTCTAACTCCTGAGGAGATTGAGGAGAGGAGGAGAGGAAGAGGAAGCTAAGGGGAGAAAGTTCCTCTGGGTCTTCAGGCTTCATGCAACCTGCAATCAGGGCTGTCCCCAGACCAAACACTCAAGATGATGGATTAGTTAACTGCAGACCAGGAACTATGACATTGATGAGATTATATCTCTCCCCTTAGAGGAACTTAATGAACTGGCTGACATGGAAGTGTCAAGAGAGATGAAGGAAGCAGAGGATAAAAGGCTACTTCTCCAAATCAAAGAGGAGAAGAGACAGAAAAGATTATACAAGCATGTTCCTACTCTCTCGCCAGTTCAAGAAAGCCCTGTGCAAGAGACTGTGGCAGCTACACAAGAACCTCAGGTAGACAAGGAAACAGATAGGCAAAACATGATCAACTACCTGAGTACCACAGGTCTCTACCATGCATCTGCACTTCTTCCCTTGTCCTTTGAGTACATTGAGTTTGAGTATCTTAAATAGCTTGAACTTCAAGTACTCAAAGAACAAAAGGCAACAAAAAGAAAGATGAGGGAAGAGGCTGTAAAGTCAAGAGCCATTATCCAAAAGAGCATGAAGAAGTCTGCTGACAGACAAAGGATGATAAGATTCTTGAAGCTGTATGGATTCTCCGGAAGGAGACTTGGCCCTATGTCTCTATCTACAATGGATGAGCACATTAGGGTAATCAAGCAGAAGATCAAAAGTGGAGAGCTAATTGACTTACACTCTCCTCCAAGTCAAGCTCCTCCTGAAGTGGAGGTTAAGGTTGAACAACTTGAGACAATACAACCTGGACCTCCTGTTGAGCCTTAGCAAGCTTCATCTTTGGATCCACAGCAGGGTGAAACACCCTCTCCTTCTGAACCTGTGAGGGAGGAACATCCAACTAAGCAAGACAAGACTGATCAAAAAGGTGCTGCAGACCAGTCTTCTCAGTTAAAATCCTCAAAGAAGAGGAAGAGGATGGCTTCTAAACCAAAGTCAAAGAAGAAGAAGAAGCCTGAATCATCCACCTCTATACCTCAGGCTGAGTCAGATCAACCTGAGGAAATGCATGAAGAGGCAGCCCAATCAACTCCAATCCAAGTGGCTCCTCTTGCATCTGAGAGACCCATCTTATCCTAGACCTTCACAACTAATCCAGAGAGATGGCATGTGATCAGAGATTAAGGTGGTGAAGATGTCTACACATGGCAAGACTTATTCAACCTACCTTTGCATGATCTCTTTGAGATGAGAAGATATTATGAGAGTCTGAGTGATCCTGACCATCTAATGAAGAAGGGCACGGTCATCATCATTATAAGGACTGTCAAAAGATGAAGATCTTCAAATGTTTTGGTAGCATCATCCTAGGGGGAGTTTGTAAGGATTCCTATAAGTCTGATGCAGCCAAAACATCCAAAGTCTCTCTATATGCATGCACTGAAGAACAGAAGTAGAAATGCTTCGGAAGTTTTACACCTTGCATTAGAAATATTCTAAGTGTAAAATCTTCCGAAGCCAAGACCAACATCTTCTGAAGCCAAAAGTGAAGTCTTCCGAAGCTTCAAAGAGAAAGTCTTCCGAAGCCAAAGAGTGAAGACAGATTTCTTCCAAAGACTTTTAGAGACATGCTTTCATCTGATGTACTTTACCATAAAGCTGGACCACCTTTCCGCTGCAACTCTGTTTAGTCACCAACTTACATGAGTTGGTGAAAAGGTGTTAGATCTAGGAACAATAGATCTAGATCATTTTGTATAGGCTTAGAACTTTAATCAATACTTGTAATGAATGATTGTAATTCATTATTTTGATGTATGCATTGTGTATATGGGTTAACCCATATGTGTGTTGATCTGTGTATGTTTGCAGGTACAAACATTATTCTTGGTCAATTACTGAAATTGACCAAGTGTAAGAAACATCTACGGATGAACATTTTGTTCTTCCGTAGATATGTTTCTTACAACTAACATACATCAGAAGATCATCTGCGAATGAACAATCAACTTTGGAGTTCAAGTGAAAATCAGAGTTCAAGTGAAGACTCCTGCGGATGAGCAAACTCCTGCGGATGAGCACACACCTTCGGAAGACTGAATACCTTCGGAAGAACAAAGTACCTTCAGAAGACTATGTAGCTGCGGAATCCAAACACTTGTATTTAAATAATACAAGTGTTACAAGTCAACAAGTCAACAAGACAGTTGTACGAATCCCAAGAGATCCGGTGTTTCCTTAACTAAAACACATGTGCCTATAAATATGGATCCTAGGTTTCACATCAAATGACGACACACAAACACAAACAACCAAGCATCAATACGGCAAACCCAAACATCACATCAATTCACACAAACATAAACCCTAGCAGCCGTCACAACAACATCAACACGTTCGAAGCATTTATTGTTCATTATTTATTAATCTGTAATCATTAATCAATTTAATGAAATACGTTTGAATCAAATCTTTTCTTTTGCTTATTAATTGTGTTCTGCTCATTGTGTTCGTCATAATCATTAATCATTATATTTGATTTTTAGTTATTAAAACAATTAAACAAGGTTAATGATGATTCCGCAAACATTAACTTGATTCCCTATTAACAACGATAATTCCTGATTGTGATCCTTGGATTCACAGGTGGTATCAGAGCCAAGTGCTCATTGATTTAGATCGATTGATCTATCAGTGTTAATAGTGTTTAACTGTTTGCTTGTTTCACTAGATTTGTCAGTTTTTGCTGATTAGAACTATTGTTTTTAAGCAAATCGTTTTTGTGTGAATTGATTAAAACAGTGAATTGTCCTTCAGCAAGTACTGTTTCATTGCTTGATTAACTTGGGTCAATATTCAAATCAATTGAATAGTAGATCTTGGTTATTGATTGACATTCGTAAATTGTTCAAGTTTATTTGAACAAATACATTAACAAATTTTTGATTCAACAAATCAAAACATGAGTAACTTTGGTGGATCATCATACCAACCTCCAAAGTTGGAAACAAAAGCAGATTTCAAATCCTGGAAAATCAAGTTCCAGAATCATGTGAATTATACCGATTCTGACTTATGGGTCTCAATAACTGAAGGTCCTTATATTCCACCCACTCTTGGGCCGGATTATAATGACAATAATCAACCCATAAGTACAAAGGATCTTTCACCTGATGATATAAGAAGGTTAAAGTTGATATTAAGGCATACAACTTACTTAGTATGGCTTTACCTGAAGAAATATTGATCAGATGTGAGAATTATAAAACAGCAAATTCCTTGTGGAAGATTCTTCATACACTCTGTGAAGGGAGTGATGAAATCAGAAGCATTAGGAAGGACACCCTTTGTTCATAATATGAAACATTTCATCATATTGAGGGTGAATCAATTCCTCAACAACTCCATAGATTTATGCAACTTGTAACAGAGATGAACATCTTGGAGTTGAAATATACAAATGAGGAATTAAACAAGAAGATGCTCCATACTTTGCCTAAAAGTTGGAAGCAAACTGTGTCCATGTTCAAGAACACCATTGACCTCAAAGCAACTGGTTTAGATACATTGGTAGCTAAAGTTGAGGCTCTTGAAATGGATGAAAAATCAAGAAACAAGAGTGTGAGAACACATGTCTCACCCTATCACTTTAAAGAAACAAAAAGTACTGGAAGTGCCTTCATTTCCAACAATGATAGTGATAACTCTTGTACTTTGAGTGAAGATGAAGAGGAAGTAAGTTTCTATGCATCAAAGCTTTCAAAGAAATCTTCTCAAAGTAAGTCAAGAAAAGAAAAAGAAAGAACTGATGATCAAAGAGATACATCATCAACAAAGTCTTCATCAAAGAACAACCAAACGGAGCCCATCACTGTCATTCTGGACTCTGAAGAACAAAAAGCAGCTTTTGCAGCTTTCAGTTCAAGTTTTCAAGCTTACCTTGGAAGCTCATTAACATCTGCCAACATTTGCCAGCAAGACTTGGAAGAATTACATCCAGATGTAGTGGAGGAGATGGATCTACAATGGCAAATGGCAATGATTGCTTATAGAGCCAAACAATATCTCAGGAGGAATAAAAATTTGGCTGCTGTAAGTAAATCATCAAAAATTGGTGTTGATAAGTCAAAGGTAAGATGTTTCAAGTGCAATCTCTATGGACACTTTTCTAGAGAATGTAATCAACAATCAAATCCTGACTTGACACAACATCAGCAACATCAGTCTCACCAACCATCATCATCTCAAAAATCTTTTAGACAACCACAACTTACCAACTCATCCCCACCAGCCACAAATACATCAGCAGGAACAAGTAACTCTAAAGAAACTAGGCTGATCATACTTCAAGATGGAACCTGTGACTGGAGTATGTATGAGAAGGAAGTCTTGGAAGAAAATCAAGCTTTAATGGCTTACATGGAAAATAAAGTTCCACCCATGGCTAGAGAGGTAAGAGATAGGTTATGTTCATCAATATGTGTTAAGAAAGTTGAAAGATATAGAGTCCATGCTCAACAACTGGCTGATAAAGTTAAAGAAACAATGATTTTGAATGAATCTCATGTAATAGAACATAAATTATATCAAATCAAAATTAACTCTTTACAAAAGAATTTAGATAAACTTGTTTCAGAAAATTACAGTTTAAAAGCACAAGTTGAGCATCTGACCACTTCCTTAACTAAATCCATGGCTGATCATGCATCAACTGAAGTGAAACTTTAGAAGTTTCAACTTTCATCTCAGCAGTATGAGAAATTATTAAATTCTCATATTGAATCAAAGAACAGGTATGGGTTGGGATATAATGCTATGGCACCTCCTATAAACAATAATTACTCACCTTTACCTGAATCAATGACAAACAACTTGTCAAATCATTTTGTGCCAAGCACCAAGTTTGAAACAAACTCTAATCAACAAGTTAATCATAATAAAACTAAGGTGAATGAAACTGAGTCTTCTGAATCAGAAAAGATTAATCAAAATGACTCAGAATTTAACTTTGATGAGTGTGATGACTTGGATGATTCTGATGAACATGATGATGATCTACTGAACATTGGTAAGAATGTTGCTTTTGAAACAATCATTCCAAAAGTCCTTGACGAAACAATCATTCCCAAAGTTATTGAAAAACAAAGTTGCCATATCCACCAAAACAAAGAAACATGATGAAGACTATTTGCAAGAGGATAGCTCAGCTAAATGAAGGTCTTCAAGAACTTCATCAGCAACAAAAACCTTCAAATGAAGAAATTAAAAAGTGTGCATCTACTGAGGAAGTACACACAGTTTCCGTAGATAAAGGAAAGAAGAAGCAATCAGCAGATCATCAGCGGAAGAAGAAACCTTCTTCAGTAGGAGATCTCCGGAAAACCAAATCTACTGATTCAGTAGATGATCTGCGGAAGGCAAAATCAGCAGCAAACAAATCAAAGCCTCAAAAGCTGAAAGAGGATAAATCAACTACAAAAATGGAAAAGGATGCAAAGCCTCAGAAGTTGACAAAGAAGAAAAAAGTAACTGATTCTGACAAAGAATCAGAGGAGATGTATTACAAATGGTATGACATGAAAAACCACAATATGAACAATCACATGACATCTGACTGCTACTTCAACAAACATTGTGCTATTTGTAACAAAAATAATCATTCAACTCAGGAATGTTATTTCAACAAAAAGAACAAGACAAAGAGCACAAAGAAGAAACAATCAGATAAAGCTAAATAAGACACTGATTGTGAAAAAGATTCCAAAATTAAGAAGCCACAACAAAAACAAAAGCCAAAACTAAAGGAGAAAACATCCACTGATGTTCAACCTTTGAAGAAAAGAACAGCATTTCAGCAATCAAAAACACCTGACAAAAGGGTGGATTTGACTGAAAAAGAAACAAATGATGAAGATGCTTTCTTTGATAATTTTGAAAAGGGAACTCATGTACCTCATTCAAAATCAAAAGATAATGAAACTTTCAACAATCAAGATTCATTATCAAAACCAAAGCATCAAACCAACAAAAATCAGGTGAATGAAGAAGAGATTGAGAAACCAGGACCTAGTTCAACAACCTCATCTTCAACAGAATCATCCTCACCTGAAACAACTCAGAATGAATCAAACAAAACTAAAATTAATACTGAAACTTCAAGACTTATTCATGAAGGAGTAACAATTTTAGACACTGCTGGCAAACCTAAGATCATTAAGGCTTGGGTTGTCAATTCTAACTGATTTCTTTCTGTGTGCACGAATAATCTTGGAGAGCTGACAACAAGTGGTATGTTGACAGAGGTTGTTCTAGGCATATGACAGGAAACTGTTCACTTCTCCATGACTTCAAGCATAAAAATGCCTCATCTGTGGCATTTGGTGGGGATAAGAAGGGAGGTAAAATAGTTGGTGAAGGAATGATAACTAATGGTGTGCTCAAATTTGAGAAAGTAAACTATTGTGAAAAACTGCAATATAATTTACTGAGTGTGTCTCAAATTTCTGATCAAAATTATACAACATTATTTGACAACACTCATTGTTACATTCTTAAGCCAGGTTTTTCAGTTCTAGAAGATTGGATCCTTTTTAAAGCATCAAGAAAAGGAAACACATATGTTTTGGATATGAATAACACTTCACTCACAAGACATGAAACTTGCCTCCTATCTAAATCATCAGAAGATGAATCTCAACTGTGGCATAGAAGGCTTGTTCATTCTAACATGAAGAACATGAACAAATTGGTGAAAAATGACCTAGTCATTGGATTGCCAAAGAAAGAATTTTATTGTTTAAATCATTGTCCTTCATGTTATAAAGGAAAACAACATAGAGTGTCTCATAAATCAAAACTGATCAATACAAACACCACACCACTCAATTTGCTTCACATGGATTTGTTTGGTCCAACCAATGTGATGAGCATTGGAAAGAGGCAATATTGTTTGGTGATAGTTGATGATTTCACTAGATTCACATGGGTCTTCTTCTTAAAACAAAAGAGTGAAACATCAGAAACATTAATGGACTTTGTCATCAAGATTGAGAATCAACTTGATTTAAAAGTTAAAATTTGCAGGAGTGACAATGGGACTGAATTTGTTAATACTGACTTAGATTCCTTTTGCAGGAATAAAGGTATTGCAAGACAATTCAGTGCACCAAGAACTCCACATGTCACACCCCCGCTAAAAGCGGAAACACGGGGATGTAACGAGACCGGGATCGTCATAACACATGGTAAGCGATAGAGAGCAATATAAATAAATGATGACAAGCGTGTCATGACGACACCCGACAACAAGGGGACTTGTGTCGTGTTTAGTCAATGTTCACGACAACATAGCCATAATCAACATGATAATGATAACACATAATCACATAAGATGAAATCGTAAATGTTAATTCCCACAACCCGGGAACAGGTTTCAAAAGTTGATAATTGTTTACAAACGTTAACATTGTTCAAAAGATTGTTTATCAAAATATGTTAAGTCACAATATGCATCCTAGGGTCTCCACTAAGGCAGCACACCTAGATTCCTGGACTTGCATGATCACCTAAAAAGATATGCTTAAAACGGTCAACATAATTGTTGGTGAGCTCGCAGGTTTATGTAATAAAAATGTAAGTGATGCTGTATAATGTAAGCGTTGCGGAATACCGTGAATACAGTTATATACACAAGTAAATATCACATGTCATGAGCTTTGCAACCAAACCTAGCGACGTACACAAAGAAATTGTCGGCATATATTCACCCAAGGGCTCGTTCCTGGCCACTGATGGTACCAACTAGTATACCATCGAACGAGGGTGGGGGTGTCAACCCAGTAGTACTACCAATACCTAACCGTCGGTTCCCACACTGGAATTAAATAGTTGCAAAGATAGAACCACATAGCAGACCCAAGCATGTATCAAATAGTACTTGCAACACAGTATCACGTTGATTCCTTGTATGTAAAATGTATGTAAGTTGTACAGCATTGAAAATGTGTAAGCATACTTTTCCCCCAAGTTGTAAATGATTGAAATATTGTATAAGCGTAAAAAGGGGCCACGAAACTCACTTGTTAGGTGGTAAGTATGTATGAGCAATGTATTCCAATGTTGACTGCAAATAAACAGTCAAACACCTATTGACAGTTATTGTATAGCATTAATGATATGATATAATATAAGCGCGTCATAATGATGGGTCGGTTCGGGTCGTATCGGCTGGGTCGCGTATAACACACACAGACTGACACACGTACTAGATCCTATGTAGATCCAAGTACAAGACATTGTCGCCATTAATGATGATATTTAAGTAAAAGTCTCATTGTTATTGAAGAAGCATTGAGTAAGTGTCAATAGTTATAAGTCAATTGATCGTTGTAAAGCGTTAATTCAATTCGTTTAAAATAGTATGTGTGCCCTTTTTCGCGTTGACTTTAATATTTGTGGCCGAACAATGGCATTATTATGTTAATGTTACCTCAACATCACACGTCATACTCACACCACGCACAAGGGGATCAAACACAACAATTTCAGTCGCATAACAAGGTCAGACGCACGACTCAACCTCCATTCGTGCGAATCAACCCTCAATCGTGCGAATCAGCTTCATTCGTACGATTGAGCCTTCATTCGTATGACTGGCCTTCAGTCGTACCACACAACACCCAATCGCACGACTCAACCTCCATACACACGAATCAACCTTCAATCGTGCGAATTAGCTACTTTCGTACGGTTGAACCTTCATTCGTGCGATTGGACTACAGTCGTGCGAATCACGCACATTCGCACACATTCAGTCGGTCACCTGACTCAATCGCACACAATCACTCAATCGCATGACTCAATCGCATACACTCATTCGCACGCATGACTCAATCGCACACAGACACTCAGTCGCCCCACTCAGTCGCACAACATGCCTAGTCGCACAACTCAGTCGCGTGATTGACTCAGACGCATGATTCAGTCGCACGACCCACTCAGTCGCACGGCTCAATCGCATGGATGACCCAGTCGCCTGATCTGCAGAATCGCGACTGTGGTCGGGATGAGCAGCCCCCGAGCTGCTCTAAACACGGGTTTTACACCATAAGAACCTCCAGAAACACTCAACAAACATACACAAGCATGAAACACAAGCAAGAAGACCTCACACGCACCCATACGACCTTGTGTGTTCGGGTTGAACCCGAACACCCGAAACCCTAGTTTTGGACAGCCGTGAAAAGACTAGAAAACGGACAACCAAAGACAACTACCTGCTAGAAAGGAGTAGTGTAAGCTGTAGACGGTGTCAAGATGAAGAAAACAAGACCTCTCGGGTTGAATTTGGTGCTAGAATGGTGATTTTGTGTGTGTAGAGGATGAAGATGAAGAAGATGGTGAATATGAAGGTTTAGGGCTGGTAAGAGGGTATTTATACCCAGCCCAAGTTTGCATAATTACAAGTTTAGTCCCTACACTTAACCCCCGAGTTTTCCCAAGTTTGGTTCGGTTGAAAAACGACTTTATTGGATGTTTCATTATAGTTGTAAAAGTACATTTAATGTTGTTATGACTTAAGAAATGGTTATGTTAAAAATATTTAATATATATATATAAAATGATATATTTGACGGTTTCTAAAATGAAAGTTTTAAAAGTCTTTTAAGGTTAACATAAGGTTATAATGAATACACACACAACGTTAATAATGCACACATGATATCCACATATAGATTCAAATAAGGACGAGGAATGACCGATCATAGAATAGATAACGGACAATCACGTTAATTGACGGACCTTAAGGTGACGGATGTCACAGTATCCCCCAGTTGAGAGAATTTCGTCCCGAAATTCAGCTGGAGTTAGGTCCAAGAGTGTCATCCTCGAAAAGATGTGGATATTTGAGTTTCATCTGATCTCACGTTCCCATGTAAACTCTGGCCCTCGTTTTGAATTCCACCTTACGCGTACAATAGGTATCCTACTGCGCTTCAGTTGCTTGACCTTTCGATCCATGATCTCAATGGGTTCTTCAACAAAATGAAGCTTGTCGTCAATCTTGATTTCCTCGATTGGCACGTGAAGGGATTCATCGGCCAAACACTTCTTGAGGTTGGACACGTGAAAAGTGTCATGCACACCGCTAAGCTATTGTGGCAACCTTAATCGGTAAGCCACTGGACCGATCCTTTCAGTGATCTCAAATGGTCCAACGTATCTTGGGGCTAACTTCCCTTTCTTTCCGAATCGAACGACTCCTTTCCAAGGGGAAACTTTGAGTAACACACGATCCCCAACATTGAATTCTAGAGGCTTCCGACGATTGTCGGCATAGCTCTTTTGGCGATCTCGCGCGGCTTTGAGTCGATCTTTGATTTGGAAAATCTTGTCTGTTGTTTCTTGGATGATCTCTGGGCCTGTCAGTTGACTTTCACCAATTTCGGCCCAACAAACGGGAGATCTGCATTTCCTTCCATACAACGCTTCAAATGGAGCACACCAATGCTTGTATGGTAGCTGTTGTTGTAGGAGAACTCAATCAACGGTAGATGAGCATCCCAACTACCACCAAAATCGATTATACATGCTCTCAACATGTCTTCTAGCGTCTGTATAGTGCGTTCACTTTGGCCATCTGTTTGAGGGTGATAGGCTGTACTCATGTCTAACCGAGTGCCCATCGCTATCTGTAGTGTCTGCCAAAAACGTGAAGTGAATCGGCTATCACGGTCGGATATGATTGACACCGGCACCCCGTGACGCGTCACGACCTCTTTGATATACAATCTTGCCAACTTATTAATCTTGTAGTCTTCTCGGATAGGCAAGAAATGTGCTGATTTTGTCATTCGATCAACAATGACCCATATCGAGTCATGACAGCTGCTTGTTCTACGGAGTTTGGTAATGAAATCCATAGCTATGTTCTCCCATTTCCACTCGGGAATTTCAGGTTGCTGTAATAATCCCGATGGCTTCTGATGTTCAGCTTTGACTTTCGAACACGTCAAGCATTGGCTGACGTATAAGGCAATGTCTTTCTTCATACCTGGCCACCAGTATAGATCCTTGAGATCATGATACATCTTGTCTGCACCAGGATGAATAGAATATCGCGTCTTGTGGGCTTCATCCATGACTAAGGTTCGAACACCTCCCCATTTGGGTACCCATATGCGATCCATGAAGTACTGAATACCGTCATCCTTGCGAATCATCTGTTTATCCAACCCCCGGAACTCTTCTCCCGCAAGGTTTTCTTCTTTCAATGCCTCACTTTGTGCAATTTGAATCTGAACCTTCAAGTTGGTTTGAATGGTCAATCCCAACGCTCGTGCACGTAGTGGTTTCACACGTTCTTTACGGCTTAAGGCATCAGCCACCACGTTAGCTTTCCCCGGATGATACCGGATTTCACAATCGTAGTCGCTAAGAAGCTCTACCCAACGTCGTTGGCGCATGTTAAGTTCCTTCTGATCCAGAATATGTTGAAGGCTCTTATGATCAGTGAAGATGATGCATTTGGTGCCATACAGGTAATGCCTCCAAATTTTGAGTGCAAATACTACAGTGCCCAACTCAAGATCATGAGTGGTGTAGTTCTTTTCGTGCACTTTAAGCTGTCGCGAGGCGTAGGCAATCACCTTATCCTTCTGCATTAGTACACATCCCAATCCTTGATGTGACGCATTGCAGTAAACCACAAAATCATTGGTTCCGTCTGGGAGAGACAATATAAGCGCGTTGCACAACTTCTCTTTCAACGTTTCGAACGCTTGCTCTTGTGCATATCCCCAGTCAAACTTCTTGTCTTTCTGAGTAAGCAGGGTCAACGGTTGCGCGATCTTTGAAAAGTTCGCGATGAAGCGACGATAATAACCGGCCAATCCAAAAAATTGTCGTATCTCTGATGGTGTCTGGGGCGTATCCCATTTCTTCACCGCTTCGATCTTGCCGGGATCTACATGAATCCCGTTCTCATTAACCACATGACCCAAAAACTTCACTTCTCGCAACCAAAACTCACATTTTGAGAACTTGGCGAAAAGTTTCTCTTCGCGTAGCAGCTCCAGAATTGCCCGAAGATGTTCTACATGATCCTCTTTTGATCGGGAGTAGATAAGTATATCGTCTATGAACATGATCACGAACTTATCCAAGTAAGGTTTGCACACCCGATTCATTAGATCCATGAACACAGCTGGTGCGTTAGTCAACCCGAACGGCATGACCAAGAACTCATAGTGCCCATAACGAGTCCTGAACGCAGTCTTCGGTATGTCGTCCTCGAAAACCCTTAGCTGATGATAACCAGAACGAAGATCGATCTTTGAAAAGTACGAAGCTCCTTGCAGCTGGTCAAATAAATCGTCGATCCTGGGGAGATGATATCGGTTCTTCACCGTCAACTTGTTCAGTTCACGGTAATCGATGCACATGCGTAACGATCCGTCCTTCTTCTTGAAAAATAGTACCGGCGCTCCCCACGGTGAATGGCTCGGTCGAATAAAACCCTTCTCCAGTAGTTCCTGTAACTGACTAGACAACTCTTGCATTTCTGACGGCGCTAGTCGATATGGCGTCTTTGCTACCGGTGTAGCTCCAGGAACCAACTCAATACGGAATTCCACCTGTCGTGGAGGAGGTAAACCAGACAAGTCATCTGGAAATACTTCTGGGTAGTCCCGTACCACTGGAATATCCGCCAGCTTCCTTTCTTCGTCTTTCTTTTCAACCACATGAGCCAGAAAAGCGTAGCACTGCTTTCGTAGATTCTGGCGTGCTTTCATGCAGGAAATAAGCTTTAAGTTCTTGCCCGGTCGTTCTCCCTGAACCTTGAGTACTTCCCCGTTTAGCATAGGGATACGTACTACTTTGTCCCTACTGACAATCTCTACTCCATTCTGCGACAACCAATCCATACCCACAATCACATCAAAACTTCCTAGCTCAAAGGGTATCAAGTCTATATCAAAGGCATGATCCTCCAGCGTCAACGAACACTTTCTAATAATCTCATCGGCCTGAACAACTCTACCATTGGCCATTTCTACAGAGTAGCTAGTTTCTAGCCTACTAGGACTCGAATCAAGCAATTGCACAAACTCGGAAGATATAAAACTATTGTCTGCTCCAGTATCAAATAATATAGATACGAAGTGATGATTGAGTAAGTGCGTACCCGTGACAACATTCGGGTCCTGACGAGCATCATTGGCTCCAATGACGAATGCACGTCCCCGAGCTGCATTCCCCGGAGTAGTCGGGCCTTGATTCCCAGCGATAGCCATCACCTGCTGCTGGTTGTTGCCCTGTTGACCCGGTGCCCGATTTAGCCTGGGGCACATGTTTCTGTAGTGATCGGGGCTCCTACACTCAAAGCAAGCCCTTGCATTCCCAGCGGGGTTAACCGCGTTGACGGGTGCTACAAGATTCGGCGCAGTTCTACAGTCTCTCGCCAAATGACCCGGGCGCCTACAGTTAGCGCACACCCGGCACTGCGTCCCTGGGGGATGATGATAATTGCACCTGTCACATTTGGGGTGCGGCCCCACATACTCTCTCCTGGCCTGAGACACGGCCATAAAATTCCTGGTCGTCTTGACCCTCTTCTCAAACTTTCCGGCACTCGACTGGCTCGATTCCCCAACATCCTTTCGCTTCTCGGCTCCTCTGCCCAAAACCCTAGTTCTAACCATCTCATCAGTCAAAGCGCCAGCTTTCACAATTGCGCTCTGAATAGTAGGAGGAGCGGCTGCTGTGACCATCGCTCTAATTTGAGGCGCGAGTCCCCAAATGTACCTCTCGATCCTCTTTGATTCCGGTGTGACCAGATGCGGAACCAACCTTGCCAGCTCATGAAAACGATCAGTATAAGCTGCATGCCCTGCCCCCACCATAGCATGATTCCATAACTCATGCTCTAGCTTCTGCATCTCGTTGAGAGGGCAGTATTCCTCAGTGATCAATGCTTTGAATTCGTCCCATGACATCTGCATCGCAGATTCTCTTCCTCTTGCTTGGACCTGGGTGTTCCACCAGGTTAGGGCCTTACCCTGTAGTGAACAAGTGGCATACTTGATCCTTTGACTGTCGAGGCACTCACTGATGTCGATCACTGCCTCCATCTTTTCCAGCCACCTGGTTAGGGCTATCGCCCCACCTTTCCCATCGAATTCTCTTGGTTTGCAAGCCACACACTCTTTGTACGAACATCCCCGACGAGCATTAACCACTCCAGTCTCAATACCGGCAGTACCACCATTTCCGGTTTCCTGGTTGCTCTCGTTTCCAGTCGGGTTCCCATTTCCCGTCTCAGTTTCGATCCCACCTTGGGCTCCATCATCGTTGCCACCATCCCCGTGAGGGTGGTGTTGTTGGAGTGCGTCGCTCACTTGGGCCACGATAGTAGGAATCAGCGCGGCCAATTGCTGAGCGATCAGGGCTGCCATGTCGGCATTCCCTGTTCCTTGACTGTTACTGGCAGGAGCATCATTTGCTCTTGGTGCTCTACCTCTGCCTCGGCCTCTGCCCCTTGGGGCTTCACTCCCGCCACTATTGCTACGGGTAACTCTTCGAGGCGGCATGTTCTAATCATAGAAAAGTAAGCACATAAGTTTATATCAATTGAAAGTGTATATCCATAACACTCATCAAGTCCATGTATTTCATGTCAATATCATACTTATTGTCATCACACATCACATGCAATTCGTGCAGTTCTCACACCATGAATTGATAATGTTTCAATGATAATCCATCACAACAGTTGTAAGTCCATGTATACAATCACGTTTAGTCTAGCGGAGGTTGTCTATTTCCTTCCTCTTTCGAGGTTTCAGACATAACCTCCTCAGGGTTAATCTCAATGTCCAAGGTCAAGCGCAATAGCATGATCTGTGAAGATCTCTTCGGGTTTAATACCCGGATCTGATAAACTAACTCGGCGCGCAGAGGGAACGGAAGATCCAATAGAAGCATCCCATAAACAAGTGAGCACAAGGGCTCTCTCATAGGGTAGAAAGATCACATAACAAATAGATGAACAAATCAAGCAGCGAGGAACACATACACGAGATATAATATGCATACAGAGTCCTAGCATGCAAATCTACATGAAGGTTCCTAGGTTATAGTCTAGGTCAAGCGTATTGCCTAATTCTCTATAACCAATGGCTCTGATACCAATCTGTCACACCCCCGCTAAAAGCGGAAACACGGGGATGTAACGAGACCGGGATCGTCATAACACATGGTAAGCGATAGAGAGCAATATAAATAAATGATGACAAGCGTGTCATGACGACACCCGACAACAAGGGGACTTGTGTCATGTTTAGTCAATGTTCACGACAACATAGCCATAATCAACATGATAATGATAACACATAATCACATAAGATGAAATTGTAAATGTTAATTCCCACAACCCGGGAACAGGTTTCAAAAGTTGATAATTGTTTACAAACGTTAACATTGTTCAAAAGATTGTTTATCAAAATATGTTAAGTCCCAATATGCATCCTAGGGTCTCCACTAAGGCAGCACACCTAGATTCCTGGACTTGCATGATCACCTGAAAAGATATGCTTAAAACGGTCAACA
The DNA here is from genome assembly GCA_025215565.1 of Flaveria ramosissima. Classification (NCBI taxonomy): domain Eukaryota; kingdom Viridiplantae; phylum Streptophyta; class Magnoliopsida; order Asterales; family Asteraceae; genus Flaveria; species Flaveria ramosissima. Next base: position 86,487,821 of record CM046037.1, read on the forward strand.
TAATTGTTGGTGAGCTCGCAGGTTTATGTAATAAAAATGTAAGTGATGCTGTATAATGTAAGCGTTGCGGAATACCGTGAATACAGTTATATACACAAGTAAATATCACATGACATGAGCTTTGCAACCAAACCTAGCGACGTACACAAAGAAATTGTCGGCATATATTCACCCAAGGGCTCGTTCCTGGCCACTGATGGTACCAACTAGTATACCATCGAACGAGGGTGGGGGTGTCAACCCAGTAGTACTACCAATACCTAACCGTCGGTTCCCACACTGGAATTAAATAGTTGCAAAGATAGAACCACACAGCAGACCCAAGCATGTATCAAATAGTACTTGCAACACAGTATCACGTTGATTCCTTGTATGTAAAATGTATGTAAGTTGTACAGCATTGAAAATGTGTAAGCATACTTTTCCCCCAAGTTGTAAATGATTGAAATATTGTATAAGCGTAAAAAGGGGCCACGAAACTCACTTGTTAGGTGGTAAGTATGTATGAGCAATGTATCCCAATGTTGAATGCAAATAAACAGTCAAACACCTATTGACAGTTATTGTATAGCATTAATGATATGATATATATATATAAGCGCGTCATAATGATGGGTCGGTTCGGGTCGTATCGGCTGGGTCGCGTATAACACACACAGACTGACACACGTACTAGATCCTATGTAGATCCAAGTACAAGACATTGTCGCCATTAATGATGATATTTAAGTAAAAGTCTCATTGTTATTGAAGAAGCATTGAGTAAGTGTCAATAGTTATAAGTCAATTGATCATTGTAAAGCGTTAGTTCAATTTGTTTAAAATAGTATGTGTGCCCTTTTTCGCGTTGACTTTAATATTTGTGGCCGAACAATGGCATTATTATGTTAATGTTACCTCAACATCACACGTCATACTCACACCACGCACAATGGGATCAAACACAACAATTTCAGTCGCATAACAAGGTCAGACGCACGACTCAACCTCCATTCGTGCGAATCAACCCTCAATCGTGCGAATCAGCTTCATTCGTACGATTGAGCCTTCATTCGTATGACTGGCCTTCAGTCGTACCACACAACACCCAATCGCACGACTCAACCTCCATACGCACGAATCAACCTTCAATCGTGCGAATTAGCTACTTTCGTACGGTTGAACCTTCATTCCGTGCGATTGGACTCCAGTCGTGCGAATCACGCACATTCGCACACATTCAGTCGGTCACCTGACTCAATCGCACACAATCACTCAATCGCATGACTCAATCGCATACACTCATTCGCACGCATGACTCAATCGCACACAGACACTCAGTCGCCCCACTCAGTCGCACAACATGCCTAGTCGCACAACTCAGTCGCGTGATTGACTCAGACGCATGATTCAGTCGCACGACCCACTCAGTCGCACGGCTCAATCGCATGGATGACCCAGTCACCTAATCTGCAGAATCGCGACTGTGGTCGGGATGAGCAGCCCCCGAGCTGCTCTAAACACGGGTTTTACACCACAAGACCTCCAGAAACACTCAACAAACATACACAAGCATGAAACACAAGCAAGAAGACCTCACACGCACCCATACGACCTTGTGTGTTCGGGTTGAACCCGAACACCCGAAACCCTAGTTTTGGACAGCCGTGAAAAGGCTAGAAAACGGACAACCAAAGACAACTACCTGCTAGAAAGGAGTAGTCTAAGTTGTAGACGGTGTCAAGATGAAGAAAACAAGACCTCTCGGGTTGAATTTGGTGCTAGAATGGTGATTTTGTGTGTGTAGAGGATAAAGATGAAGAAGATGGTGAATGTGAAGGCTTAGGGCTGGTAAGAGGATATTTATATCCAGCCCAAGTTTGCAAAATTACAAGTTTAGTCCCTGCACTTAACCCCCGAGTTTTCCCAAGTTTGGTTCGGTTGAAAAACGACTTTATTGGATGTTTTATTATAGTTGTAAAAGTACATTTAATGTTGTTATGACTTAAGAAATGGTTATGTTAAAAATATTTAATATATATATAAAATGATATATTTGACGGTTTCTAAAATGAAAGTTTTAAAAGTCTTTTAAGGTTAACATAAGGTTATAATGAATACACACACAACGATAATAATGCACACATGATATCCACATAAAGAGTCAAATAAGGACGAGGAATGACCGATCATAGAATAGATAACGGACAATCACGTTAATTGACGGACCTTAAGGTGACGGATGTCACACCACAACAGAATGGAGTTGCTGAAATAAGAAACAGAACACTTATTGAAGCAGCAAGAACAATGCTAGCTGATTCACAATTGCCAATCACCTTTTGGGCTGAAGCAGTGAATACAGCATGCAATGTTCAAAATAGGACATTGATTGTCAAAGATCATAATAAAACACCTTATGAGCTTTTATTTAAAAGAAAACCTTACATAGGATATCTTAGAGCTTTTGGGTGTCATGTGTCTGTTTTAAACACAAAAGAACAATTGAGAAAATTTTCAGAAAAAGCCTATGATGGTTTCTTTGTTGGATATTCTTCAACATCTAAATCTTATAGGATTTACATTCCACAACATAACATTGTGGAAGAAACTCCTAATGCATCATTTAATGAATCCTTATTTCCTAAATCAGTTAAAGGATCATCATGGTTGTTTGATATAGATGCACTAACAGACTCATTTAACTCTGGTTATTTGAATAATGCAGGATCTGATGATACATGTTATCCATTTGTTCCCCCAAATATGAATGAAGTGTCATTATCTAGTTGATCCTCCAAGGATACACACATCAGGTATTATGAAACAAGGAACAACAAATAATGACAATGATGCTGCACAAGTCCAGCAAACTGAATGCACATCCTCAGATGGAAACACTTCATCAGCAGCTGTTGACTCTACATCCGCATATGTACATTGTGTATCCGTAGATATGAATAATGTCTTAGCAGCTGTTCCATGCTCTCAAGAAGATACAACAAACATCAGAGATGAAACATCAAGTCCTCATATACCATCCGCAAATGTTCCTGTAACTCCTACGGAAGAACAAAATGCTTCCGGAGAAGTTCCTACGGAAGATATTAATGATGTACCTGATGTTCAAACTCAGGAAGCCCACTCCATACCCAATGATGAACAAGAGGAACACTTTGACTACTTCCTAAATTCATCAACTGGATTTGATCCATCTGCATTAATGAATATGACTAACTTGGAATCATCTATTCCAGTTGAATCAACTCCAACAACAAGAATTCATAAGACTCATCCAGTAAACAACATTATTGGTGATCTTGACAAAAGAACTACAAGAAGCCAAAGTGGAACTGCAAACTCTGTCTTTTCACTTGTTTTCTTTCACAAGTGGTTCCTCCAAACATCATAGCTACGCTAAAGGACAATAGCTGGATTGAAGCTATGCAAGAAGAGCTTCAACAATTCAGAAAGCAGAAAGTCTGGAATCTAGTTGATTTACGTGAAGGCCAACATCCAATTGGAACAAGATAGCTCTTCAAAAATAAACTAGATGACAGAGGTATAATTATAAGAAACAAAGCAAGGTTGATTGCACAAGGTTACACACAAGAAGAAGCAAAAGACTATGATGAAGTTTTTGCACCAGTTGCAAGAATTGAAGCCATAAGAGTTCCTAGAATATGCATCGTATAAGAAGTTCACTGTCTATCAAATGGATGTCAAATGTGCTTTCTTATATGGGAAAATTGATGAAGAAGTCTATGTAGCACAACCTCCTGGATTTGAAGATACTCATTACCCACACAGGGTATACAAGCTTGATAAAGCTTTGTTTGGTCTTCATCACGCACCAAGAAAGTTGTATGAAAGATTATCATCTTTCTTGCTCAAGCATGGATACAAAAGGGAAACCATTAATCAGACTCTCTTTCTTAAACAAGAACATCAAGATCTCTTAGTTGTTCAAATTTATGTTGATGACATTATATTTAGATCAACTAACAAGAGATTGTGTGTAAGCTTTGAAGAGTTGATGAAATCTGAGTTTCAGATTAGTTCAATGGGAGAATTAACTTTCTTTCTTGGTCTACAAGTTCATCAGAAGACAGATGTCATTTTCATTAATCAAGAGAAATACATACACCAAATATTAAAGAAGTACAACCTTGCTGATACATCTTCATGCAAAACACCAGCCTCAACAATTGAAAAAATTGTACCTGATTCTACAGATCAAATATTATATAGATCAATGATAGGATCACTTATGTATTTAACTGCCAGTAGACCTGACATTATGTTTGTTGTGTGTGTTTGTGCTAGGTACCAATCAGATCCAAAAGAGACTCATCTGAATGTTGTGAAGAGAATTTTCAGATATCTCAAAGGAAAACCAGCCCTTGGACTTTGGTATCCAAAGGATGGTGATTTCACTCTCTACTCATATTCAGATAGTGACTTTGGAGGATGCAATAACAACAGAAAATCCACAACTGGTGGATGTCAATTCATAGGACCAAGACTAGTTTTATGGCAGTGCAAGAAGCAAACCAATGTATCTGTATCCACAATTGAGGCTGAGTACATAGCTGCTTCAGCTGGTTGCTCTCAAGTCCTTGGGTTGGAAAACCAATTACTTGATTATGGTTACAATTTCCTTCAGACTCCAATTTATATTGACAATTCAACAGCTATGTTTATCACTGCTAATCCAGTGCAACATAGTAAAACAAAGCATATTAAAATAAGATATCATTTTCTGAGAGATTGCTCAGAAAAAGGTTTAATCAAGTTAGTCAAAGTGGATACAACAAATCAGCTTGCTGATTTATTCACTAAAGCCTTTGATTCAGTTAGATTTAATTTTCTAATTGAGTCTCTGGGCATGATTAACTTAGATTAATCATTATGAACAAAGAAAAGCATGTGTCTGTCCATGTAAATAGTAATAAATAAAAATTAAAAAAAAATTCTTCGGAAGATTTATAATTACCTTCGGAAGAAACTTATGTCTTAGAACAATTTTCTTCAGAAAGCAATTTACCTTCGGAAGAAACTTCTGAAACATCTTCCGAAGCTTAGAATAAAAAAATATCTTCTTTCTTTCTGTGTATTTTAATTCAGCATGACATATGTTTGGGAAATGATAGTACACTATGCCTTTGCTTCTACCTGAATTCATAAATATCATTAAAATCTGATCAAGTTACTTGATATGTGAGTAGGTTCATCTTGAGTGGAAACTACACAAAGTGCATGCCAAACATAATGCAAAGTGATTGTTTGTGGGAAACTTCATTTTGAGGATCCAGAAAGTGAGTCTTATTCTGATGTGACAAAATCACTCATCTAAGCACACTATGTACCAACACTTTATAATATTTATCTTTGCAAATCATATTCCCTCTATTTTGTGTAAACAAAGACCTGGGTGTATGATCACCATGATATACATTTGTAACCAACTGGTGAAAAGATCATGATCCTCATCCTCCCTCTATTTTGTGTAAACAAAGACCTGGGTTGATGTCACCTCTGTTTTACGTAAGTAAAGACCTGGTGACCTGATGATTATCATATCTAAGCTCTCAAAAGAATCCTCTGTGATCAACTGTATATTAAATCTAGAGCTTTTACATCAATGCATTAATGAGATGTCAAATGCATCTCAAGATAGAACTTATAACTTAAAGTACATAGTTTCTAAGTGTGAAAAAGTGATGATTTGACTCACAAAGGGAGGACAAACTCTAAGTGATTTGAATGTGAAGCCCATAACAGTTACTCACCAATAAACATGAAAACATGATAAACAGCATGCCTAGTTGATACAATACTCTTGTATGGGTTTAAGTGGACAAACATACTTGCAATCAGAACTAAGATCAGGTATCGTTTCACCAAATTAATTCATCAGGAAGATGCTTAGTGTTATAGTATGATCCCATTCTATGTGTATATATGCTTGTACATAGTCCTCATTTCAATTTTGTTTAGTTTGATTTTCTTCTGTTTGGTCAGACATGTGTCTTTTATGATATTCTTCTTAAAAAATTTATGATAAATACCTCCATTCATCATTAATCAAAAATTTAGGGGGAGTAGAATCATGAAAATAAGTTAACAAAACAAACATGTCAAATGAATTGTCAATATGAAGGAATTGGAACCTGAGCACTAACTTGGCTTTTGGATACATGAAGTTATTAAAATATAAACCTTCTTGTACACAATTGGCATGAATACAAAGTCAACAAGGTCCAATAGCAATAAATGGTTCTATCAGTTGGTTAGGACCATACAATAAAATAAGTTTCAATCGTGGCATTTTAAGCATCAGTAGAAGTTACAGTATATTTTTAGAATCAGCAAAAGTTACAGTACATTTTAAGCATCAGCAGAAGCTACAGTGCATTGTAAATATCAGCAGAAGCTACAGTGCGAAACTTAAGGGTGAGTAAAATATGACTATCCGTAGATTGGTAACCTACGAATGAGTTAATATTTGCAGGATCGGGTTTTGTCACTTAAGACTTGTATTTCTCTCAAACTCACTTATAATAGTCACTCAAACAAGATGAAGCAATGTCTTTGACAAGAGTTGATAATAATATAATAAGTAATCAAAGCAACAAGCAGAAATATTTTCAAGGTACTTGTATATATTACTTCTCAACTCAAGATTACAAGACACTTACAAGCATAGAACATGAGTTACAATGAGAAACTATATATACTAGATCCTACAACCGGTTATACTTGATACCAGCTGGAAACCTAAGACTAAAGCATATACTACAATGCTATAGTTAAGGTATCTTAGATAAAGTATTATCTAAGATATGGTAGTCATGACATGTCCATGACTTACCTTTTGTCACCAACTAAAGATGGCAACTGTACTTAATATAAAAAGGTAAACAGTAGATTAAAGTATGGTCAACTACATGGCTTTTGAGAAAACGCCATGCAGTATCTCAGAGATTTGCAGCGGACTGTCAGACAGACCATACTTATGTCTACTGGATAATAGAAGTGTCTTCCGAAGGTTAACTGGCTTCGGAAGAACAAGTTCTTCCGAAGCCACTTATACTTCGGAAGATGCTTCTATGCTTCCGAGGCTTTAAGGACTTCTTTATTCTTCGGAAGTTGACTTCAGAACTTTGTCTTCAAGTCTTGAACCTTCGGAAGTACCTTCTTTACCTTCGGAAGTTGGAGTTCTCCTTCGGAAGTGTATTTTACACTTAGGCTTCGGAAGAACTCTTTCTTCCTTCGGAAGTCCCACACTTGGCTTCGGAAGTCCTTTGCATGTAGTACTCAAAATCTTCTAAGTGATATGGTTTTGGTTGCACCAGCCTCTTATGATCCAACAAACTCCCCCTAGGCTGATGCTACCAAAACTTCACTTATCTCTACTTCTCAAAGTTTTCAGCACCAGGGACAAAAGATATTTGTCTGTCTCTCTGTTTTTCCCGGAAGTGGTGCTGAGAAGCTTGTACAAGTCATTCGTGGATAGGAGATCCAGTCTATCACTTTGAATGACATGTACCCTTTGTTGTGACCCCCTGAAGAGAGTTAGTTGACGGGAGTTGTAGTCATACTCCCATCTAACTATGGACTCAAGTTCAGGACCTTCAACCATTTGAAGAAAGGCTTTGCCTTTGGTTGCTGATCCTTTCCTTTCCTCCTCCTCTCTCCGTTTTGACTCCTCTTCGACCTTGCTTCTTGCAGTGAGCTCGGCCATGTGAAGGCTGCCTAGATGATTTCTGATGTGAGCAGCTACTTCGGAGTTTGAGGGGTTGGAGAATGGTTTCTCTGCTAACTCAGCAATATCAAATCTGCTTAAGTGTAGCAGAGATGAGGCATTCAGCCTGTTAATCTCACCATTCTCTCTCTCAACAACAAAGTTGTGAGAAGAGTCTTCGAACCTCCACTGGACTATCTTCTTTCTGGGTACAAGAGATTGTCTTGGTACCCTATCTCCTTTCTTTGTGTCCAGCAGAGTCACCAGCCTTCTCCTCAGCTTCTTTTCTTCCTCATTCAATGTATCTGAATTGAGGCCAAAGAGTCTTGCGGCTTGGTCCAAAGTTCCTCTTGGCAGATCAAGAAACTCATCTCTTGTGAGGGAACTTGAGGATCCATCAACATAAGTCAGGTTGACTGTATCCTCCTCACATGAGATGTCGCTCAGAGTAGTGCAGTTGATGAGCTTGGTTTTGATCTCCTTGAATTCCTCCATTGAGAGATGTTTGGAAGGCTGAGGGGATGGTTTGATTGGTTGTTGGGTAGGTTTAGGAGGTTGGGTTCTGGGTAAGGCTTTAGGTTGGATGATGGGTAGTTTAGGTGGTTGAGGTGAGGGATTTGGTAGATGTGAAGGTGTAGGTTCAGGGGTGAAAGGTTCAGGTTCAGTTTTGATTGGGAAGGGAAAGGGTATTGGTTCAGGTTGATGTTGGGTTTGGATATTTGGCTGAGGGGTGGCTTTGAAGGTCATCCCCTGTCCCCTTCTATACATCTCCTTTCTTCTCCCTGCACGAATGTTAGCTTTGATGTCACTGACATGTCGTTGGAGGGTCTTCTCAGACATTGGACCCACTTGCCTGCCAGAGAAGCCGTGAGCTTTAAGATAGTTCTTCATCCAAGCTTTGTCACCTATCTTCTTGGTGGCAGACAGTCCAGCCTCTTCTTCCTTCTTCTTCTTCTCTACCATCTTCTCCCTTGCAGCTCTCTTTCTCTCCTTCTCCATTTGATCTTGCTCTTTGTTAAAGAGCCACAAGATCGTGTCACTGTTGTGTGGAGACAACTCTTCTTGAGAGAATCCTCTGGAGAGTAGGAAAGTGATCCTTTCTCTTCTGAGCTGCAAATCAGCTTCTCTTTCTTTTCTCAGCCTTTCTTCTTCCAAGGCCAACCTTGCAGCTTCTTCTTTTTGCTGTTTTTGCAGCAAGGTTGCCTTTTCAAGCTCTATCAGCTCCTCTAATGGTAGCAGGAGTACATCTTCCGAGGCAGCCCCTAGACTGACCAGTCTATCAATTACCTCCACCCTTCTTCTATTGTTGATTGCCTCTTGGTTGGCTGCAGCTGCTTTTGAACTTGCAGCTAACAGTTTCCCAGTTGGCAGTCTTCCTTTCCTTTTAAGTTTCTCCAGCCTTTCTTCTTCCTGAAGCTCTTCCGAAGTCATCTTCCTTTTGCCTTTAATGTCTTCGGAAGTGCTAGACTTTGGTGGTTCTTGGGTAGAAGATTCAGGTTGGATGGTGGAGGTAGGAGCTGAGGTCAATGCAGATGTAATGGCTAGTGGTTGGCTGAGAAAGTCCTCCCTATTAACCTCAGATGCAAGTTCCAGAATTGCATCTGTGACTATTAGATCATCGGAAAGAGAGAACAGTCCTTCCGCAGCAGCAATTTCAGCTTCGGAAGTTTGAGTTGGTTCTTCCGAGGCTTCGAATTGTGCTTCGGAAGCCTGTGAAAACACACCTTCTGTCCCAACTATTTCAGTTGCTGGGCCATCGTCCTAGTTTCCCCTTCGAAATCAATCTTAGGTTCCACTTGGGCCTTAGGTTGACCAACTTCCTCAATAGTGGTAGGAGGTGCATTCAACCTCTGAAGCTCTTGAGCTCCAAAGTATATCACAGACATATCCGGACTAGGTTGATCAATGAGGGACTCTAAAAGGAACTTGTTGAAGATCCTATTTAGATCCTGAAGCATCCTTTGATCCACTTGAAGAACAACTGGAGGAGGCTCAGGGAAGATGGCAGCTTGTTGTTTTGAGCTCAAAGAAGTGAGAGCTTGACTGATGGAATCCTGTCTTTGACTTAGTTCCTCAACATTCTCCCCCTTTTTGGTAGCATCATCTTGAGAGGTAGATGAGCTAGAGGAAGAGGTCAAGGAGACTTGAACGGGTACATGCCTAACAGATCTCTCAATCTGTTTCTCAGCTAGTTTGACCTTGAGACTTTCAATCTCAAGTTGCTGAGTGGCAGACCTATCCTCTAAAGTCTTAACCTTTGATTCAAGGTTTGAGACTTTAGAAAGTAGGTCTCTTATTGTGAGTTGCATTCTTCCCTCATCTTCTGTGGAAGAATCACGGGGAGATGAGGTAACATACCTAGTATGTTCATCCTCACCACCAGATGTGGTTTCTTGGCACCCTGGTTTCCCTTGCACAATGATGTCTCTTTCAGAGGCATCATAGGGCATGGTTGCCGTAGATTCAGTCTGACTATTGTTACCACTGTCCTGAGGATCCAATGAGGCTCCTTCAGTAGTGGCAGCTGAATCTACATGAGTCCCCTCCACATCAGTGGGACTCACCTCAGTAGGGCTTTGCTGGTGTGGGCTAGAGACAAGAGGTTTCTCTAGGCTCTGTTGATCCTTAATGGGGTGTTGTGGATCAACTTCATTGCCTTGGAGAGACATAGTCTCTTCACCAGCTCCGATCAATAGGTCAGTAAAAGAGAAGGAATGAAGACCTAAAGACCCGGGACTTTGATCAATGTCAAAAGGCATTGAGCTGTCCCTTGGTGGCTGCTCAGGGGAGTATAGAGACTCACCCTGAGGGCTATCAGCTGGGGTTATGGGCTCATGGGTCTGAGACTGAGGAGACTCAAGACCCATATTGAGGTCAATGGTGAAGGATTGGGGGACCTCTGGCTGAGTGGGAGCCCCTTGTTCCACTCTAGCCTTTTTGGTTTGAAGAGGAGGGGCTTGTTCAATCAGAGTAGATTGAACAAGGGTTCGTTTGGTACGTCTCTGATAGGTGACTTTTATTGGAGGAGAAGGTAGATTTGGAATGGTGAGGGTAGTTGCTGGTGTGGGTTCATCACCTGTGGGGATAACAGGGATGTCACCAGGAGCCATTGGCTCAATCATACCTGGAAGTAGTGCGGTATCCCTTCCAGTGTAGTTGGTAGACACTCTCTTCAAAACTTTGAAGATAGTCGGCCTCATTTGAGGAGCAGACAGAGCAGCTGCACAGACAAGCTTACTCTGATCTAGCTCGCAGTTGATTATGTGCTGTAGAAATCTGGGATACATAAAGAATGTGTCCCTTTGCAGATTTCCCATGAGGTTAGTCAGCACAAACTTGGAGTAGTTGAAGCGCAGGCCTTGTACCAACCCATGAACTAGGCACCCGAGTTCATAGGGAATTTGATCCCATCCCCCGGATTTGTTAGATAAGCAGTGAAGAACCACATGTAGCAGGAACTTCCATTTGTAGGAGAAGTTGAATTTATAGACAGTAGACCTGCTTACATCTCCACCGTATCCCATTTGGAGATAAGAGTTATCTAACTCAGACTTGGGGAATTCCGTCGGTGCGCCTTCATCATGGAGCTCAAGATGCTCCCTGATGATTTGTTCAGTAACGACCAACTCTTGGCCACATACACTTGACCTGATAGCACGAACCCCATTTAGGGTTTCAACCCGACTATTTGCCCAGAATTCGGACATTTGGTTGGTGTAAATGGTAGGGTTTACAGTCAGTGCTGTGTAGTATGAAGATTGGGCTAAGAAAGAGATAATATCAGAGAAGTCAGCATCCCTTGAAGAGTCAAGGAGTGCGACTTGGTTGTGCTGAGGGTTTAGAGCCATTTAGAAAGGTAGCAGAGAAAAAGTTCTTGAGAGAGAGGTAAATTGGTGAAGAAGAAAGCTTTTAGGGCAGTGAATTTGGTAAAAAGAGTGTAAGTGATTAACCGGAAGTATTTAAATGGGTGAAATGGCGGTTTAAAGGGTGGTTTGGATAAGATGATGTGAGGGTTCAGAGGATGATGTGACAGGGGCGGTAAGGTTAAGCCATTTAAATAATCCGACATCATTAACAAAATCTTTACTTTTTACAGAGTGGGGCCCAAAAGATTTCCGTTACACAGTAAAATCCTTCTTCCGAGTATAAGGTATTTCCGAAGGTAAAGTTCTTCCGAAGGCAAATGTACTTCCGAAGGTAAATAAATTGCTTCCGAAAACACATGTTGCTTTCAAGTGGAGAGTATTAAGTGCTTCGGAAGTAGATCTGAGATTACCTCAATCGCTTCTTCCGAGACTTAGTACACTTCCGAGAAGAAAATTATCCTTTGAAAAATTTGCTTCGGAAGTTATGCTAGATATCTTCCGAAGGCAAGTTTCTCTTCGGAAGAACTTATACTTAGTTAAATAAGAAAGGATCTTTTGTAACAGGGCTTAGATTGTATTTGACATAAGACTTTACATATTGAAAAGGTTTTCAATTGAGATTGACTAGTCAATGTTTATCATCCCAATAGCTGTAATAAGATACTTAAATCTTTGTTCATCAAATGCTTTGGTGAACAAATCAGCATATTGTTCATTTGAATCGACTTTGACTAGTTTGATAAGATTTTTCTCATGAATATCTCTAATGAAATGATACCTGATGTCAATGTGCTTTGTCTTTGAGTGCTTTACTGGATTTTCAGTGATGGATATAGCACTGTTGTTGTCAATGTGGATAGGAGTGCTCATGAAGTTGAATCCATAGTCAATCATCTGGTTTTGAATCCACAGCAGCTGAGCACAGCAACTTGCAGCAGCAATGTATTCAGCTTCAGCAGTTGATGTAGAGACACAGGATTGCTTTTTGCATTGCCATGAGATGATCCTTCCACCAAGAAACTGACATCCACCTGATGTTGATTTCTTGTTGATGTTGCAGCCACCATAATCACTGTCAGAGTATCCATAGAGATTAAAATCACTATTTCTTGGATACCAGAGACCTAACTTTGGTGCTCCTTTGAGGTATCTGAGGATTCTCTTGACAGCAATTAGGTGAGACACCTTTGGAGCAGCTTGATATCTTGCACAAATGCAGGTTGCAAACATGATATCAGGTCTACTTGCTGTAAGATACATCAGAGAACCAATGATTGCTCTATACTGATGTTGATCAGTATCCTCCCCCTGAGAGTCAGGGCATAAATCATGGTTTCTGGGTATGGGTGTCTTTGCTGCTTTACAATCCTTCATATCAAATCTCTCTAAGATATCATTGACATACTTAGATTGATTGATGAAAAACCCTTCCTTCAGTTGCTTTACCTGAATTCCAAGGAAAAAGTCCATTTTTCCCATAGAACTCATTTCGAACTTCTTCTTCATAATGTTCTCAAAGTCTTTGCACATTTGGTCATTTGAAGAACCAAATATGATGTCATCGACATAGACTTGAACTAGCAAAATGTCTTTCCCAGACTTTCTGATAAAGAGAGTCTTGTCAATGGTTCCTCTAGTGTAGCCATTCTTCAGAAGAAATTGAGACAATGTCTCATACCACAGCCTAGGTGCTTGGTGCAGCCCATATAGAGCTTTATCCAATTTGCACACATAGTTTGGATGCTGTGGGTCTTCAAATCCTGGAGGCTGGCATATATAGACTTCCCTATCTATATCCCCATATAGAAAGGCACACTTGACATCAAGCTGGTAGACAGTGAAATTCTTGGATGCAGCATAAGAAAGGAAGATCCTAACTGCCTCAAGTCTTGCAACAGGTGCAAAGACATCAGTATAATCAATTCCTTCCTCTTGAGTGTATCCTTGAACCACTAGTCTTGCCTTGTTCTTGATAATCAAGCCTCTGTCATCTCTTTTGTTTCTGAAAACCCACTTGGTGCCTATAGGTACTTGACCAGATGGTAGCGGACATAGGTTCCAAACCTTCTGTCTTTTGAATTGAAGCAGCTCCTCTTGTATTGATTCAACCCAGCTACTATCCTTTAAGGCATCTTCCACCTTCTTGGGTTCCATTTGGGATAAGAAGCATGAGTACAGGCAGACATTCCCATTGTGAGTTTGTCCCCTTGTTCTCACACCCTCAGAGACTTCCCCTATGATGTTTTCAGCTGGATGAGTATTGTGAATTCTAAGTCTTGGAATTACCTCCAGCTGCAAAGATAGGTCCAAGTTGGACATATTTTGCTCTGGAGCTTGAATACTTGGTCCAGCTGTTGTTTCAATCTCATTCAATGAGGACTGATTGAATGAAAGAGAAACATCATCATTTCTTTGCTGTGAAGCATCATTAACAGTTGCCTGTTCCTTCAAAATGCTGCTTTCATCAGCTTGGTGTTGTGTAGGATCACCTGAGGAGACTTGAAGATCATCAGGTGAGTCCCTTGTTGAAGTTCCACTATTTCTTGAAATGGTTATACTGTCAGATCTTTCAATAGTAGGAACTTGATTTGTTGTTCTTGGAGAACTTGGAGCAGGTCTGGGAAGCTCAAATAGTTGATCTTCATCAGAATTGCCTTGAGCACCTGTTCCAGCTGAAACATTCTCACAAGATGGTTTAGAATAGTTTGGAAACAATTCTAAATCAAAAATATGATCAGGGCCATTCCCCCTAACACAAGGAGTGTGCTCATTAACTACAATGTTGGAGGATTCCTCAAATTGTTGGTTTTTAATGTTATAAACCCTGTAAGCTTTAGAATGGGAGGAATATCCAACAAAGATGGCATCATCTGACTTTTCAGCAAATTTTGCTAAATTGTCTTTTGTGTTAAGTATGGTACACCTGCTGCCAAAGGACCTTAGAAAGCCAATGAACGGTGGCCTCTTGTTCCATAGCTCATAAGGGGTCTTTCCATGTGGCTTTACTACAAGAACTCTGTTCTGCACATAGCATGCAGTGCTGACTGCCTCTGCCCAGAATGTTAGAGGCAGCTTTGAATCAGCTAACATAGTCCGAGCAGCCTCAATAAGTGTCCTATTTCTCCTCTCAGCAACACCATTTTGTTGAGGAGTTCTAGGAGCACTGTATTGTCTGGCAATCCCTTTTGAGTTACAGAATGAGTCAAGAACAAAGTTCTTAAACTCAGTCCCTTGATCACTTCTAATTATTTTAACCTTGTGATCAACTTGATTTTCTATTTTAAGAATAAAAGATTTTAAAGTTTCAGCAGTTTCATCCTTAGTTCTTAAAAAGAATACCCATGTAAATCTAGTAAAATCATCAACTATCACAAGGCAATATGATTTCCTTCCCATGCTCATTATACTTGTGGGACCAAATAGATCCATGTGCAATAAGTGTAATGGAGTAGTGATAGAGTTAACAACTTTGGATTTATGAGAAGACCTGTGTTGTTTCCCTTTCAGGCAAGCAACACAGTTATCTTTGCAGAAAAATTCCTTTTTAGGCAAACCATGTACCAAGTTATTTTTAGCCAATTTATTCATTGTCTTAAAATTGACATGACACATTCGTTTATGCCACAGTGTTGACTCATCACTATCAGCAGGAGTCACATCTTGAACCATAAAGCTCCAGTCAACTTCTTGAGCCATAGCTGCAGTTTCAGTTGACTTCCCATTGGGCTTTGGTGTAGAAGGATGTGTGGAGGCCTGTGAGGTTCCCGGGTTGGACTTGGGAGCCTTGCATTCCCTTGCAAAGTGGCCAAGCTGGTTACAGTTGTAACACTTAGCCTTGCTCTTGTCAAACCCAAACTTGCTAGTGATTGGGTTTTGAGGGAATTGCCTTCCAGTTCTCTTAAAGAACTTCTTCGCTCTGTAGGTAAGGAGAGCCATTTGCTGGACAATGTCCACATACTCTATGTCATCTGGACTAAAGCACTCAAGATCATCAAAGCAGAACTGATGATCATTGGAGTGTCCACTCCCTGAGACAAACGCACAGCCCTCCTGAAAGGAGCTTTGCTGAGCTTGATGAGACCTTGGAGTCTCAGGGAATGTGATGTAAGGCCCAGATGAACAAGATGGCTGCTGGGTGTATGATAGGTACTGCTGAGACTGTGAGATACCTGAGCCTTCAGCAACCATTAAAGCGTTGCTAGAAGGAAGGCTCAAGGGTCTGCTTGCTTGGTGACCCTTCTTGCTTTCCATTTCCTAACGGTATCCATCAAGGATCCCATAGAGTTCGGTCATGGTGAGAGTGTTTAAATTCTCTGTTCTCTTAATGGAGACACAGTAGAAAGTCCACTCATTGGGTAGAGCACTCATGAACTTTCTGGTAAGGTCTCTAAGTTCTTGAGTGATTCCCACAGATTGGAGGGAGGAGATAAGATCCATATACCTGAAGTATTGCTGGCTAAAAGTTTCTCCAGCAACATAGGTGAAGTTCTCGAACTGCTGCTTCAGTGAGTCCTTCTTTGAATCATTAGAACTCGAGTACATTTGAGCAAGTGCATCAAAGAGTTCTTTGGCTGACTTGCAATGCTCAAAACCCACCATGATGGAGTTTGGGATTGCAGTCATGAGAACAGTCATAGCATTGCTGTCAATGTCGAGCTTCTTCCTGTCTTCATCGGAGTAGTCTTCAACAGCCTTCTCGATCATGGCACCGTTTCCACCAGCAACTTTTGGCTTATACGGGCCATTCACGATGGACTGCCACATCTTGCTATCCTGGTATCTGATGAAGCCTTCCATTCTTCTGCTCCAAGACCTGAAGTTTTCAGGATCGATGATGGGAGCTTTGGTCATCGTTCCCATTTCAACTTCAGATTTGATGAGGGCCATTTTTGAGTGAGGTATAAGGAGGAGTGAAAAACTTGGTTGATTAGGATGGTAAGATCTCACAATCAAGAGCCTAAAAAGCTCTGATACCAATTGCAGGATCGGGTTTTGTCACTTAACACTTGTATTTCTCTCAAACTCACTTATAATAGTCACTCAAACAAGATGAAGCAATGTCTTTGACAAGAGTTGATAATAATATAATAAGTAATCAAAGCAACAAGCAGAAATATTTTCAAGGTACTTGTATATATTACTTCTCAACTCAAGATTACAAGACACTTACAAGCATAGAACATGAGTTACAATGAGAAACTATATATACTAGATCCTACAGCCGGTTATACTTGATACCAGCTGGAAACCTAAGACTAAAGCATATACTACAATGCTATAGTTAAGGTATCTTAGATAAAGTATTATCTAAGATATGGTAGTCATGACATGTCCATGACTTACCTTTTGTCACCAACTAAAGATGGCAACTGTACTTAACATAAAAAGGTAAACAGTAGATTAAAGTATGGTCAACTACATGGCTTTTGAGAAAACGCCATGCAGTATCTCAGAGATTTGCAGCGGACTGTCAGACAGACCATACTTATGTCTACTGGATAATAGAAGTGTCTTCCGAAGGTTAACTGGCTTCGGAAGAACAAGTTCTTCCGAAGCCACTTATACTTCGGAAGATGCTTCTATGCTTCCGAGGCTTTAAGGACTTCTTTATTCTTCGGAAGTTGACTTCAGAACTTTGTCTTCAAGTCTTGAACCTTCGGAAGTACCTTCTTTACCTTCGGAAGTTGGAGTTCTCCTTCGGAAGTGTATTTTACACTTAGGCTTCGGAAGAACTCTTTCTTCCTTCGGAAGTCCCACACTTGGCTTCGGAAGTCCTTTGCATGTAGTACTCAAAATCTTCTAAGTGATATGGTTTTGGTTGCACCAGCCTCTTATGATCCAACAATATTTTATAAGTATAATTTATTTCCATAGATTGGTAACCTATGGAAAATCAAGTTATACTTCAATTCAAACTTTAAATTTCAGTTTTAAGTTTAGGCATCCGCAGATGTCCTACAGATGAATTGAAATCTGCGGAACAAATAAATTCTGCGGATGAGTAATAAGAAAAGTGGGACCCACTTCATTAAATAAATGAAATAAATGTGTCCGAGGGAGTATAAATGATGTTTTTGACTTTGAATTCATTATTCACTTTTTCAGAACACTTTTTTCAAACCTAGAAAAACCCACTCAACAAACCTTTCCCCCTTTCACAAACATTCAAAATTACTCAAATCCTAAACATCAAACAAAACTTAAAACTGATTTCGTGTCTTAATCTCAAGGTAAATCATATCTTAAACATCAGCAATGAACTGATTGATTCATCATTGTCATTTACACTCTTCGTATTCTTAAATATGATGACCTAGTTCTAACATAATCGTTTTCATTCTTATGAACAAATGGCAAATAGATTTGCAAGGAAGCACAACGTGTGTGTGTTCTTAAATCCCGACGACCCTGTTTCGGAAGGATGTCCGGACATCATCAAATACTTGCGACGATCCAGGTTTTTCTATGCTTTAACAGCAGAGCCTGTGATTCATCAATCACATATTGCTGATTTCTGGAACTCCGCACGAATAGAAGAAGATGGAGAATCAAAAGTTATCGTGGTGGAAGTGAAGAATCAAAGACTGAGGATGGATGAACAGACCATCAGGAGGGTTCTAGAGTTGGGAGAACAAGAAGCTGGTCACCCTGATGTGTTCGAGAACGAATACATAGAGAAGATATTCTATCTGATGGGATATGATGGTGATTTTGAAAAAGTAGAAATAAAGAAAGGAAGATTATGCAAGCCGTATAGAATCCTATGTCACACGTACCTAAAGTGCATCTCAATTAGGAAGTTTAGGCTTGACAGATTCTCTAGACACATCATCTGGGATTATTGGTGTTTTTGAGGGAAGGACTTATAACTACTCCAAGTACATTTTCAGTTGTCTATATGACCACATCAGAGTGCAAAAGGCTGACAAAATGTATATGTTTCCAAGGTTCTTGCAATTGATCATAAATGCTGAGTTTCCTGGAATAGATTGAGATGTGTTTGTTCAAGCACATCTAGGAAGATCTGTGCTCAACAAGATAAGTGGAAAGTACCAAGGAGAAGACATGCCTATGTTTGCTCATGTGGCTGACCCTAATGCCAACATTCCTCAAGAACTGGTATGGGAGGACCAGCAAGGAAATTCACCTGCTAACACTGAGGAAGTCTCACCTTCACCTCATCAATCACCCATTCACCAACAACCTCAACCACCCCAACCACAATCACCAGCCAGTCAAAACACTCAACCAATCTCTCCAATTCACCCTCCGTCACCAAATAAACTCCAAATGCAATTTTTTCAACAAACTCCAACCCCTGAAAACCAATCCACTGAAAGCATTTACACTGGGAAGACAGAGTTAGGGGCTGTTTGGCAACTTCTGAATGATTAAGTGCTGAACCAATAAGAGGTCTGAACCATTAAGTGCTGAACCATTAAGAGGTCTGAACCATTAAGAGGTAGTATATCGTTTAACTATTCAAATGCAAATGTCTGACCAATTCAGATAAGAGGTCTTAACCATTCAGCATTAGACCTCTTAACCATTCAGCACTAGTATAATGTTTAACCATTCAGAGGCAAATGTCTGAACCATTCAGACACTGCTTGCGAAACAAACAGTCTGAACCATTAAGTGCTGAACCATTCAGACATCTGAACCATTAAGAGGCTGATTAAGAGGCTGCCAAACAGCCCCTTAGCCTCACAAGCAAGTACAGTTCAACTGTCTTTAACCAAGACTGAATCCCCTGTCCACTCAAATGAAACTAAACCAGTCTCTCCAGTCACTGATCATCAACAACATCAACATGAAGAGCAGGAAGATCAAGCAGCTGTATCAAGCTCAAGCTCAGTCAGTGTAGCACATGATGATGAGTTGGCTGCTGAACATCAAGAAGGGGAAGAAGGAGCAAACTATGTTGATGTAATTGCCTATCATGAAGATGATCCAAGTGATGATGACATCCCTGTTAGCAAAAGCTATTTGGTGGCTGAATACAACAAGCTTGTTGTCAAGTCTAACAATAGAAAGCAAAGAATTCAAGAGTTAAAGGGGATGATTAAAGAAAAAGATGATCAGCTTATAAAGCAGGAATCTAGTCTGAAAAGATTAGGAGAAAACATTCACGAAAACAATAAAGTCATTGATGCTCTGCATGAGCTTGTCAAAGAACAAAAAGAGTCAATTGCACATGAGAAGGCTGAAATAGAAAAGCTTGTGTTAGAGAGCAACAAAGCTAACAAGACTCTACAAGAACAATTTGCTCAGCTGCAAAGAAAGGATGAAGAGATTGATGAGCTGAAGATGAAGATCTATGCCCTTGAATTAAATGCTCCTGCAACAAAACAAACAAAAGAACCTACTGAGACTTCTAAGTAACTTATTCTATACACCAGGAAAAGGAAGTATTTGGGTCCAGTTAAGAAGGATGTGATTGAAGTGTCAGCAGGAAGACTCAAGACCAAATTCAAAGATGATGTATTAAAGGAAGCAAGAAAAAAAGATGCTGATCATAAGAGAATAATGGAAATGGTGAAAAGATCAAGAACCAACTCCTCTACATTGATAGATGATGAGCTTTTGAAGAGGGTTGGATACAACAACAAGAATGCAGCATCCATTAAAAGATTTGATGGAAATCAATACACTATTCCCATAACTGAGTGGGGATATGTTAAGAGAACAAAAGAAATGGTTCTACTAAGGAATGTTGAGGGGAAGAAAGGTGAAAAGATAAGCATTTTTGACCCAGTAGAGATCAAACTGCTCCACCCCAGCTACACATCATACTTGCATGACAAATTCTTCCCAAAGCTGTCAGATGAAAGAGCACAGAATGATCTATGCTTATATGTGCACATGATACAAGTGGTGGATAAACTGCATGCAAAAGCATATAAGAGAAGAAGATTTGATGCTGGGCTTTTGAAAGGAGTTAACATTGAAGAAATATCAGAACTAAGAATCAATGAAGAAGATGAGCTTGAAACAGTTCACAATCAAAGTATTTTGGAAACTCTGACAACTGAAGAAGACATCTTGGGATTAAGTTTTGAGACCCTTCAAAGGATGTGCAGAATGGAGATCAAGTACAAATACGATGATCAAAAGGATGCAGTATCCTATTTCAACAAGAAGATGGTGTCAAGATTGAAGGAGCTTTCAGTTTTGAAGAACTGATTAGAAGTATCTAAGCCTAAGGGGGAGTATTGTTATATCTAGGAACAATAGATCTAGATCATTTTGTATAGACTTAGAACTTTAATCAATACTTGTAATGAATGATTGTAATTCAATATTTTGATGTATGCATTGTGTATATAGGTTAACCCATATGTGTGTTGATCTGTGTATGTTTGCAGGTACAAACATTATTCTTGGTTAATTACTGAAATTGACCAAGTGTAAGAAACATCTACGGATGAACATTTTGTTCTTCCGTAGATATGTTTCTTACAAGTAACATACATCCGAAGATTATCTGCGGATGAACAATCAACTCTGGAGTTCAAGTGAAAATCAGAGTTCAAGTGAAGACTCCTGCGGATGAGCAAACTCCTACAGATGAGCAAACACCTTCGGAAGACTGAATACCTTTGGAAGAACTAAGTACCTTCGAAAGAACAGAGTACCTTTAGAAGACTATGTAGCTGCGGAATCCAAACACTTGTATTTAAATAATACAAGTGTTACAAGTCAACAAGTCAACGTTGTGCGAATCCCAAGAGATCCGGTGTTTCCTTAACAGAAACACATGTGCCTATAAATATGGATTCTAGGTTTCACATCAAATGACGACATACGAACACAAACAACCAAGCATCAATACAGCAAACCCAAACATCACATCAATTCACACAAAACATAAACCCTAGCAGCCGTCACATCAACATCAATACGTTCGAAGCATTTATTGTTCATTATTTATTCATCTGTAATCATTAATCAATTTAATGAAATACGTTTGAATCAAATCTTTTCTTTTGCTTATTAATTGTGTTCTTCTCATTGTGTTCATCATAATCATTAATCATTATATTTGATATTTAGTTATTATAACAATTGAACAAGGTTAATGTTGATTCCGCAAACATTAACTTGATTCCCTGTTAACACCGATAATTCCTGATTGCGATCCTTGGATTCACAAAAGGTCCATGCTTTTGGTAACTGTACATTGAGGTCTTGAGTCTTCTACTTTATGTACTTTTATCCTTTTTGTAATATATTAGGATGTGAGCTATGGCATGTCATAGTCACTAGTCAAAAGGCAATCTGCCTTTTGACTCTATATTTGATTTTGTTGTCTAGTCTTATGTATCCAGCTGGCTTTTAGAGTATGGCCGGCTGTAGGATGTAGTATAAAGTATCTCAAGTACTTGTAACTTCTAATGTATGTTTTGTAACATTTGTAAGAGAACTTGAGAAGCAATATACAACATTCTTGAAAACTAAATACTTGTGTTGTTAAGCTTTCTTGTTCTGTCTCATTTTACTTGTGTTCTTAGCATCTTTCTCATAGGTTAACCAGTTCCCTATTTGATCTGTTAAGTGTTCTAAGGAACTCTCCTCATTGTGTTGTTGTGTTGTAATTGCATACCCTTCACCGGTCCTGTAGTCTTGACTTCGAAAGATTTTACACTTAATATATTTTCTAGACAAAATTACAGAAAACGTCCTTTAGGTTTATAGAAAACTACAGGTATCATCATTTATCTTCAAAAATGCTCTAATCATCCTTTATGTATATCTTTTATAACAGATTTCGTCCTTTAGACTAACTGCTATTAAATTATTCTGTTAAGTTAAGGGTAATTTGGTCTTTTTACCTCTAAAGGACTATTTATGTAATTAAATATAAAGGACGTTTTCTGCAACTTTTTAATTAATTGATGCATTTGTACAATTATACATATACATATGATTTTTATATATAATATAACATATATTATTTAATTATTTATCAACATTTTACATATAAATATATATTATGTAAATAGTATTATTATTTTTAATACTTACGCCCTTACCCCTATATACTTTACCTTTAATATTTTTTACAAGATATTTTTATATAATTATAGATTGTTACCTTAAACTTGTTTTTTTAAAATCTAAGATATAATAGTGATTAACAGAGAGGGCCACATATGGTTAGTTTTTTTAGTTAAGTTTTAGCTAAATTACATGAACCATTTCTTCTGTGCTTTTTTAACTAAAAGTATTAGGGTTAAAAGTAAAAAAAACTATAGATAAAAAAACCAAAGGTGGATATTAACATAATAATATTAATACAAATTTAATAATAAAAATTCAAATCACTTAATAAATAATTATTAACTAATGATAATTTGTATTTTTAAAGTTATGATAAAATTTGTTAATTTGTTTAATATATGTTACTTGTATATCTTTATTAAAATATAATAATTTAAAAAAATTATGTATAACAAATTTTGAAATAAAAGCTAATTACGAAAAACGGCCTTTAAATTAGGTTTAAAGTTTCAAAAATAGTCCTTTAAGCGGTAGAAAGATTAAAATGCCCTTGACTTAACGAAGAAAATTAACGCCCGTTAGCCTAAAGGACGTAATCTGTTATGAAAAGTATACATAAAGGATGATTAGAGAATTTTTTGAAGATAAAAGATGATCCTGTAGTTTTCTATAAATCTAAAAGGACGTTTTCTGTAATTTTGTCTATTTTTTATGTAGAGTGTATAACTTTCGAAGCAACTTCTACTATGTACCAAGTGCATGCATGCATGAAGCACATTGGTTGTTTTGGTTGCATCAGCCTTTCTTTAAACCTTACAGGTAAGTCATAGACCTGTCATGACTACCTAATCTAGGATAATTTTTATCTTATATACCTTACTTCTAGCAATGTAGTATTTGTTTAGTAGTAAGTTCCAGCTAGTCATCTACGTATAAGCGGCTGTAGATAGTAGTATATATAGTTTTTCATTGTAACTCATTTAGTCATGCTTGTAAGAGTCTGGTAAACTTTGAGTTGAGAAGTAATATATACAAGTATCTTGAAAACCATTTGTTGGATCATAAGAGGCTGTTGCAACCAAAACCATATCACTTAGAAGATTTTGAGTACTACATACAAAGGACTTCCGAAGCCAAGTGTGGGACTTCCGAAGGAAGAAAGAGCTCTTCCGAAGTCTAAGTGTAAAATACACTTCCGAAGGAGAACTCCAACTTCCGAAGGTAAAGAAGGTACTTCCGAAGGTTCAAGACTTGAAGACAAAGTTCTGAAGTCAACTTCCGAAGTATAAAGAAGTCCTTAAAGCCTCGGAAGCATAGAAGCATCTTCCGAAGTATAAGTGGCTTCGGAAGAACTTGTTCTTCCGAAGCCAGTTAACCTTCGGAAGACACTTCTATTATCCAGTAGACATAAGTATGGTCTGTCTGACAGTCCGCTGCAAATCTCTGAGATACTGCATGGCGTTTTCTCAAAAGCCATGTAGTTGACCATACTTTAATCTACTGTTTACCTTTTTATGTTAAGTACAGTTGCCATCTTTAGTTGGTGACAAAAGGTAAGTCATGGACATGTCATGACTACCATATCTTAGATAATACTTTATCTAAGATACCTTAACTATAGCATTGTAGTATATGCTTTAGTCGTAGGTTTCCAGCTGGTATCAAGTATAACCGGCTGTAGGATCTAGTATATATAGTTTCTCATTGTAACTCATGTTCTATGCTTGTAAGTGTCTTGTAATCTTGAGTTGAGAAGTAATATATACAAGTACCTTGAAAATATTTCTGCTTGTTGCTTTGATTACTTATTATATTATTATCAACTCTTGTCAAAGGCATTGCTTCATCTTGTTTGAGTGATATTATAAGTGAGTTTGAGAGAAATACAAGTGTTAAGTGACAAAACCCGATCCTGCAATTGGTATCAGAGCTTTTTTGGCTCTTGATTGTGAGATCTTACCATCCTAATCAACCAGTTTTTCACTCCTCCTTATACCTCACTCAAAAATGGCCCTCATCAAATCTGAAGTTGAAATGGGAACGATGACCAAAGCTCCCATCATCGATCCTGAAAACTTCAGATCTTGGAGCAGAAGAATGGAAGGCTTCATCAGATACCAGGATAGCAAGATGTGGCAGTCCATCGTTAATGGCCCGTACAAGCCAAAAGTTGCTGGTGGAAACGGTGCCATGATCGAGAAGGCTGTTGAAGACTACTCCGATGAAGACAGGAAGAAGCTCGACATTGACAGCAATGCTATGACTGTTCTCATGACTGCAATCCCAAACTCCATCATGGTGGGGTTTGAGCATTGCAAGTCAGCCAAACAACTCTTTGATGCACTTGCTCAAATGTACTCGAGCTCTAATGATTCAAAGAAGGACTCACTGAAGCAGCAGTTCGAGAACTTCACCTATGTTGCTGGAGAAACTTTTAGCCAGCAATACTTCAGGTATATGGATCTTATCTCCTCCCTCCAATCTGTGGGAATCACTCAAGAACTTAGAGACCTTACCAGAAAGTTCATGAGTGCTCTACCCAATGAGTGGACTTTCTACTGTGTCTCCATTAAGAGAACAGAGAATTTAAACACTCTCACCATGACCGAACTCTATGGGATCCTTGATGGATACCGTTTGGAAATGGAAAGCAAGAAGGGTCACCAAGCAAGCAGACCCTTGAGCCTTCCTGCTAGCAACGCTTTAATGGTTGCTGAAGGCTCAGGTATCTCTCAGTCTCAGCAGTACCTGTCATACACCCAGCAGCCATCTTGTTCATCTGGGCCTTACATCACATTCCCTGAGACTCCAAGGTCTCATCAAGCTCAGCAAAGCTCCTTTCAGGAGGGCTGTGCGTTTGTCTCAGGGAGTGGACACTCCAATGATCATCAGTTTTGCTTTGATGATCTTGAGTGCTTCAGTCCAGATGACATAGAGTATGTGGACATTGTCCAGCAAATGGCTCTCCTTACCTACAGAGCGAAGAAGTTCTTTAAGAGAACTGGAAGGCAATTCCCTCAAAACCCAATCACTAGCAAGTTTGGGTTTGACAAGAGCAAGGCTAAGTGTTACAACTGTAACCAGCTTGGCCACTTTGCAAGGGAATGCAAGGCTCCCAAGTCCAACCCGGGAACCTCACAGGCCTCCACACATCCTTCTACACCAAAGCCCAATGGGAAGTCAACTGAAACTGCAGCTATGGCTCAAGAAGTTGACTGGAGCTTTATGGTTCAAGATGTGACTCCTGCTCAAGCACTCATGGCAGGAACAGATGAAAATAAGGTATATGAACATCTCTGTACCCCTGCTTGTATTGCTAAGGTTAAGTTGTACCAGGACTACAATATGGAAATTAAATCCGATATTGAGTCTTTAAATGTGCTAAAATCTGACTTTAAAAGAGCTGAATCTGACTACCAAAAGAAAATTGAGGAGTTAGAGAAAACTGTATCTCTTTTAAAACATGAACACACCAACTACAAGACTCAAATCAAGGATTTAATATCCAAATTGACTGAGGCTCAAGCCCAGCTTGTCACAGCTGAGGCTCAAGCCAGGAAGTATGCTATTGCTGAGCAAAACTTCCAAGCCATACTTGCATCATCCTCTCACTCCAAACTTTGTTATCAAAACAAAAGTGGGTTGGGAACCAATGAAATTGCTCCACCACACTCTTATGAGTCTGTAAGACAACCAAGATGTGGTACTGAAGAGCAAGAGGTTCCATCTGTTGACCCACCTTGTAAAGAGTCAAAGAGTGATGCAACTGTGGAGACCATGACCATCACAGGGAAGGAACAGGTAATTGAGCCCTCCCAGACCAATGATGATCAATCCCTGACCACCAAAGCCAGAAGAAGCAGGGCTAAAGCAGCCAGAAAAACTGCCAAGAAGGTGGCTGAATCCAAGCTGAAGATAGACCCAAAGCAAAAGGGTGTATTCATATCAGCAGGATTCCAGGTGGTTGGACCTTCTGATTCAGGAAAGGAGTATAATACCAGTACTCCTGTCCTACCAAAGGATCAGAAGTTAAAGGGAAAGGTTGCTGATGAGGAGAAAAAGAACAAGAAACAGCAACCCTCCAATTCCCAGAAAATTAACATTGCATGCATAATGTGTGGTCTGCAAAACCACATGGCTAAAGATTGTTACTACAATCCTGCTAGCACACATTATGCAAATAATGTTAAAAGAGAAGGAGTCAGGGAAGGTTTCACATTTGGACCATATCAGATGGTTCAAGTGTTGAAAAAGGGAAAGCTTGTTTCCGAAGCAAGGCTTGTCTCGGAAGAAAACTCTTCTTCCGAGAGGAAAAAGGCTTCGGAAGTGAAAGCTGCAAAGACTCACAAAAGAGTCCCCTTGAAACCATCCCAGAAGAAGACTGCTTCGGAAGAAAAGGTGGTGAAGGTCTCTTCCGAAAAGAAAGAAGCTTCGGAAGAATGCCAAGCTACAAAAGCTTCATCAAGCTCATCTTCTATGATCAACCAAGGGATGGAATGGAAGATCAAGGAAGATGCTGTAGCCCAAACCTCTTCTTCAAAGACATCCATTGAACCCCCATGCATAAATTTTGGTTCAATCATGTCACTTTCATTGGAAGAACCCAAGACCAAAAAGGCTTGGGTTTCCAATCAAAACTAATTATCTCACCTTATGTGCAGGGACATCCATATGACAAGAATAACAACATTTGGATAGTAGATAGTGGATGCTCCAGGCACATGACAGGGAACAGATCTCTCCTTCAACAATTTCAACATTATGATGGAGGTCCTGTCCAGTTTGGAGGTGAGGCCGGAGGATATATTTCTGGCAGAGGAAGTATATCCAACGGAAAATTAAAAGTTGACAAAGTTAACTTTGTCAAACAGCTTGAACACAACCTGTTAAGTGTTTCTCAGTTTTGTGATCAAAAGCATCAAATGCTTTTCACAGAACATGAGTGCATCATCCTCAAACCTGGGATGACAATTCCTCAGGAATTGGTGCTTCTTAGATCTCCCAGGAGAGGGGATATGTACAAGCTTGATATGAACAATGCTTCCCCAATGGGAGAAGTATCATGCTTTCTTTCCAAAGCTGATAGTGATGAGTCAACACTGTGGCATAAACGAATGTGTCATGTCAATTTTAAGACAATGAATAAATTGGCTAAAAATAACTTGGTACATGGTTTGCCTAAAAAGGAATTTTTCTGCAAAGATAACTGTGTTGCTTGCCTGAAAGGGAAACAACACAGGTCTTCTCATAAATCCAAAGTTGTTAACTCTATCACTACTCCATTACACTTATTGCACATGGATCTATTTGGTCCCACAAGTATAATGAGCATTGGAAGGAAATCATATTGCCTTGTGATAGTTGATGATTTTACTAGATTTACATGGGTATTCTTTTTAAGAACTAAAGATGAAACTGCTGAAACTTTAAAATCTTTTATTCTTAAAATAGAAAATCAAGTTGATCACAAGGTTAAAATAATTAGAAGTGATCAAGGGACTGAGTTTAAGAACTTTGTTCTTGACTCATTCTGTAACTCAAAAGGGATTGCCAGACAATACAGTGCTCCTAGAACTCCTCAACAAAATGGTGTTGCTGAGAGGAGAAATAGGACACTTATTGAGGCTGCTCGGACTATGTTAGCTGATTCAAAGCTGCCTCTAACATTCTGGGCAGAGGCAGTCAGCACTGCATGCTATGTGCAGAACAGAGTTCTTGTAGTAAAGCCACATGGAAAGACCCCTTATGAGCTATGGAACAAGAGGCCACCGTTCATTGGCTTTCTAAGGTCCTTTGGCAGCAGGTGTACCATACTTAACACAAAAGACAATTTAGCAAAATTTGCTGAAAAGTCAGATGATGCCATCTTTGTTGGATATTCCTCCCATTCTAAAGCTTACAGGGTTTATAACATTAAAAACCAACAATTTGAGGAATCCTCCAACATTGTAGTTAATGAGCACACTCCTTGTGTTAGGGGGAATGGACCTGATCATATTTTTGATTTAGAATTGTTTCCAAACTATTCTAAACCATCTTGTGAGAATGTTTCAGCTGGAACAGGTGCTCAAGGCAATTCTGATGAAGATCAACTATTTGAGCTTCCCAGACCTGCTCCAAGTTCTCCAAGAACAACAAATCAAGTTCCTACTATTGAAAGATCTGACAGTATAACCATTTCAAGAAATAGTGGAACTTCAACAAGGGACTCACCTGATGATCTTCAAGTCTCCTCAGGTGATCCTACACAACACCAAGCTGATGGAAGCAGCATTTTGAAGGAACAGGCAACTGTTAATGATGCTTCACAGCAAAGAAATGATGATGTTTCTCTTTCATTCAATCAGTCCTCATTGAATGAGATTGAAACAACAGCTGGACCAAGTATTCAAGCTCCAGAGCAAAATATGTCCAACTTGGACCTATCTTTGCAGCTGGAGGTAATTCCAAGACTTAGAATTCACAATACTCATCCAGCTGAAAACATCATAGGGGAAGTCTCTGAGGGTGTGAGAACAAGGGGACAAACTCACAATGGGAATGTCTGCCTGTACTCATGCTTCTTATCCCAAATGGAACCCAAGAAGGTGGAAGATGCCTTAAAGGATAGTAGCTGGGTTGAATCAATGCAAGAGGAGCTGCTTCAATTCAAAAGACAAAAGGTTTGGAACCTATGTCCGCTACCATCTGGTCAAGTACCTATAGGCACCAAGTGGGTTTTCAGAAACAAAAGAGATGACAGAGGCTTGATTATCAAGAACAAGGCAAGACTGGTGGTTCAAGGATACACTCAAGAGGAAGGAATTGATTATACTGATGTCTTTGCACCTGTTGCAAGACTTGAGGCAGTTAGGATCTTCCTTGCTTATGCTGCATCCAAGAATTTCACTGTCTACCAGCTTGATGTCAAGTGTGCCTTTCTATATGGGGATATAGATAGGGAAGTCTATGTATGCCAGCCTCCAGGATTTGAAGACCCACAGCATCCAAACTATGTGTGCAAATTGGATAAAGCTCTATATGGGCTGCACCAAGCACCTAGGCTGTGGTATGAGACATTGTCTCAATTTCTTCTGAAGAATGGCTATACTAGAGGAACCATTGACAAGACTCTCTTTATCAGAAAGTCTGGGAAAGACATTTTGCTAGTTCAAGTCTATGTCGATGACATCATATTTGGTTCTTCAAATGACCAAATGTGCAAAGACTTTGAGAGCATTATGAAGAAGAAGTTCGAAATGAGTTCTATGGGAAAAATGGACTTTTTCCTTGGAATTCAGGTAAAGCAACTGAAGGAAGGGTTTTCATCAATCAATCTAAGTATGTCAATGATATCTTAGAGAGATTTGATATGAAGGATTGTAAAGCAGCAAAGACACCCATACCCAGAAACCATGATTTATGCCCTGATTCTGAGGGGGAGGATACTGATCAACATCAGTATAGAGCAATCATTGGTTCTCTGATGTATCTCACAGCAAGTAGACCTGATATCATGTTTGCAACCTGCATTTGTGCAAGATATCAGGCTGCTCCAAAGGTGTCTCACCTAATTGCTGTCAAGAGAATCCTCAGATACCTCAAAGGAGCACCTAAGTTAGGTCTCTGGTATCCAAGAAATAGTGATTTTAATCTCTATGGTTACTCTGACAGTGATTATGGTGGCTGCAACATCAACAAGAAATCAACATCAGGTGGATGTCAATTTCTTGGTGGAAGGATCATCTCATGGCAATGCAAAAAGCAATCCTGTGTCTCTACATCAACTGCTGAAGCTGAATACATTGCTGCTGCAAGTTGCTGTGCTCAGCTGCTGTGGATTCAAAACCAGATGATTGACTATGGATTCAACTTCATGAGCACTCCTATCCACATTGACAACAACAGTGCTATATCCATCACTGAAAATCCAGTAAAGCACTCAAAGACAAAGCACATTGACATCAGGTATCATTTCATTAGAGATATTCATGAGAAAAATCTTATCAAACTAATCAAAGTTGATTCAAATGAACAATATGCTGATTTGTTCACCAAAGCATTTGATGAACAAAGATTTAAGTATCTTATTACAGCTATTGGGATGATAAACATTGACTAGTTAATCTCAATTGAAAACCTTTTCAATATGTAAAGTCTTATGTCAATACAATCTAAGCCCTGTTACAAAAGATCCTTTCTTATTTAACTAAGTATAAGTTCTTCCGAAGAGAAACTTGCCTTCGGAAGATATCTAGTATAACTTCCGAAGCAAATTTCTCATAGGATAATTTTCTTCTCGGAAGTGTACTAAGTCTCGGAAGAAGCGATTGAGTAATCTCAGATCTACTTCCGAAGCACTTAATACTCTCCACTTGAAAGCAACATGTATCTTCGGAAGCAATTTATTTACCTTCGGAAGACATTTGCCTTCGGAAGAACTTTACCTTCGGAAATACCTTATACTCGGAAGAAGGATTTTACTGTGTAACGGAAATCTTTTGGGCCCCACTCTGTAAAAAGTAAAGATTTTGTTAATGATGTCGGATTATTTAATGGCTTAACCTTACCGCCCCTGTCACATCATCCTCTGAACCCTCACATCATCTTATCCAAACCACCCTTTAAACCGCCATTTCACCCATTTAAATACTTCCGGTTAATCACTTACACTCTTTTTACCAAATTCACTGCCCTAAAAGCTTTCTTCTTCTCCAATTTACCTCTCTCAAGAACTTTTCCTCTGCTATCTTTCTCAATGGCTCTAAACCCTCAGCACAACCAGGTCGCACTCCTTGACTCTTCAAGGGATGCTGACTTCTCTGATATTATCTCTTTCTTAGCCCAATCTTCATACTACACAGCACTGACAGTAAACCCTACCATTTACACCAACCAAATGTCCGAATTCTGGGCAAATGGTCGGATTGAAACCCTAAATGGGGTTCGTGCTATCAGGTCAAGTGTTTGTGGCCAAGAGTTGGTCATTACTGAACAAATCATCAGGGAGCATCTTGAGCTCCATGATGAAGGCGCACCGACGGAATTCCCCAAGTCTGAGTTAGATAACTCTTATCTCCAAATGGGATACGGTGGAGATGTAAGCAGGTCTACAGTCTACAAATTCAACTTCTCCTACAAGTGAAGTTCCTGCTACATGTGGTTCTTCACTGCTTATCTAACAAATCCGGGGGATGGGATCAAATTCCCTATGAACTCGGGTGCCTAGTTCATGGGTTGGTACAAGGCCTGCGCTTCAACTACTCCAGGTTTGTGCTGACTAACCTCATGGGAAATCTGCAAAGGGACACATTCTTTATGTATCCCAGATTTCTACAGCACATAATCAACTGCGAGCTAGATCAGAGTAAGCTTGTCTGTGCAGCTGCTCTGTCTGCTCCTCAAATGAGGCCGACCATCTTCAAAGTTTTGAAGAGAGTGTCTACCAACTACACTGGAAGGGATACCGCACTACTTCCAGGTATGATTGAGCCAATGGCTCCTGGTGACATCCCTGTTATCCCCACAGGTGATGAACCCACACCAGCAACTACCCTCACCATTCCAAATCTACCTTCTCCTCCAATCACAATCACCTATCAGAGACGTACCAAACGAACCCTTGTTCAATCTACTCTGATTGAACAAGCCCCTCCTCTTCAAACCAAAAAGGCTAGAGTGGAACAAGGGGCTCCCACTCAGCCAGAGGTCCCCCAATCCTTCACTATTGACCTCAATATGGGTCTTGAGTCTCCTCAGTCTCAGACCCATGAGCCCATAATCCCAGCTGATAGCCCTCAGGGTGAGTCTCTATACTCCCCTGAGCAGCCACCAAGGGACAGCTCAATGCCTTTTGACATTGATCAAAGTCCCGGGTCCTTAGGTCTTCATTCCTTTTCTTTTACTGACCTATTGACCGGAGCTGGTGAAGAGACTATGTCTCTCCAAGGCAATGAAGTTGATCCACAACACCCCATTAAGGATCAACAGAGCCTAGAGAAACCTCTTGTCTCTAGCCCACACCAGCAAAGCCCTACTGAGGTGAGTCCCACTGATGTGGAGGGGACTCATGTAGATTCAGCTGCCACTACTGAAGGAGCCTCATTGGATCCTCAGGACAGTGGTAACGATAGTCAGACTGAATCTACGGCAACCATGCCCTATGATGCCTCTGAAAGAGACATCATTGTGCAAGGGAAACCAGGGTGCCAAGAAACCACATCTGGTGGTGAGGATGAACATACTAGGTATGTTACCTCATCTCCCCGTGATTCTTCCAAAGAAGATGAGGGAAGAATGCAACTCACAATAAGAGACCTACTTTCTAAAGTCTCAAACCTTGAATCAAAGGTTAAGACTTTAGAGGATAGGTCTGCCACTCAGCAACTTGAGATTGAAAGTCTCAAGGTCAAACTAGCTGAGAAACAGATTGAGAGATCTGTTAGGCATGTACCAGTTCAAGTCTTCTTGACCTCTTCCTCTAGCTCATCTACCTCTCAAGATGATGCTACCAAAAAGGGGGAGAATGTTGAGGAACAAAGCCAAAGACAGGATTCCATCAGTCAGCTCTCACTTCTTTGAGCTCAAGACAACAAGCTGCCATCTTCCCAGAGCCTCCTCCAGTTGTGTTTCAAGTGGATCAAAGGATGCTTCAGGATCTAAATAGGATCTTCAACAAGTTCTTTTAGAGTCCCTTATTGATCAACCTAGTCCGGATATGTCTGTGATTTACTTTGGAGCTCAAGAGCTTCAGAGGTTGAATACACCTCCTACCACTGTTGAGGAAGTTGGTCAACCTAAGGCCCAAGTGGAACCTGAGATTGATTTCGAAGGGGAAACTAGGACTGATGGCCCAGCAACTGAAACAGTTGGGACAGAAGGTGTGTTTTCACAGGCTTCCGAAGCACAATTCGAAGCCTCGGAAGAACCAACTCAAACTTCCGAAGCTGAAATTGCTGCTGCGGAAGGACTGTTCTCTCTTTCCGATGATCTAATAGTCACAGATGCAATTCTGGAACTTGCATCTGAGGTTAATAGGGAGGACTTTCTCAGCCAACCACTAGCCATTACATCTGCATTGACCTCAGCTCCTACCTCCACCATCCAACCTGAATCTTCTACCCAAGAACCACCAAAGTCTAGCATTCCGAAGACATTAAAGGCAAAAGGAAGATGACTTCGGAAGAGCTTCAGGAAGAAGAAAGGCTGGAGAAACTTAAAAGGAAAGGAAGACTGCCAACTGGGAAACTGTTAGCTGCAAGTTCAAAAGCAGCTGCAGCCAACCAAGAGGCAATCAACAACAGAAGAAGGGTGGAGGTAATTGATAGACTTGTCAGTCTAGGGGCTGCCTCGGAAGATGTACTCCTGCTACCATTAGAGGAGCTGATAGAGCTTGAAAAGGCAACTTTGCTGCAAAAACAGCAAAAAGAAGAAGTTGCAAGGTTGGCCTTGGAAGAAGAAAGGCTGAGAAAAGAAAGAGAAGCTGATCTGCAGCTCAGGAGAGAAAGGATCAATTTCCTACTCTCCAGAGGATTCTCTCAAGAGGAGTTGTCTCCACACAATAGTGACACGATCTTGTGGCTCTTTAACAAAGAGCAAGATCAAATGGAGAAGGAGAGAAAGAGAGCTGCAAGGGAAAAGCTGGTAGAGAAGAAGAAGAAGGAAGAAAAGGCTGGACTGTCTGCCGCCAAGAAGATAGGTGACAAAGCTTGGATGAAGAACTATCTTAAAGCTCACGGCTTCTCTGGCAGGCAAGTGGGTCCAATGTCTGAGAAGACTCTCCAACGACATGTCAGTGACATCAAGGCTGACATTCGTGCAGGGAGAAGAAAGGAGATGTATAGAAGGGGACAGGGGATGACCTTCAAAGCCACCCCTCAGCCAAATATCCAAACCCAACATCAACCTGAACCAATACCCTTTCCCTTCCCAATCAAAACTGAACCTGAACCTTTCACCCCTGAACCTACACCATCACAACTACCAACTCCCTCACTTCAACCACCTAAACTACCCATCATCCAACCTAAAACCTTACCCAGAACCCAATCTCCTAAACCTACCCAACAACCAATCAAACCATCCCCTCAGCCTTCCAAACATCTCTCAATGGAGGAATTCAAGGCGATCAAAACCAAGCTCATCAACTGCACTACTCTGAGCGACATATCATGTGAGGAGGATACAGTCAACCTGACTTATGTTGATGGATCCTCAAGTTCTCTCACAAGAGATGAGTTTCTTGATCTGCCAAGAGGAACTTTGGACCAAGCCGCAAGACTCTTTGGCCTCAATTCAGATACATTGAATGAGGAAGAAAAGAAGCTGAGGAGAAGGCTGGTGACTCTGCTGGACACAAAGAAAGGAGATAGGGTACCAAGACAATCTCTTGTACCCAGAAAGAAGATAGTCCAGTGGAGGTTCGAAGACTCTTCTCACAACTTTGTTGTTGAGAGAGAGAATGGTGAGATTAACAGGCTGAATGCCTCATCTCTGCTACACTTAAGCAGATTTGATATTGCTGAGTTAGCAGAGAAACCATTCTCCAACCCCTCGAACTCCGAAGTAGCTGCTCACATCAGAAATCATCTAGGCAGCCTTCACATGGCCGAGCTCACTGCAAGGAGCAAGGTCGAAGAGGAGTCAAAACGGAGAGAGGAGGAGGAAAGGAAAGGATCAGCAACCAAAGGCAAAGCCTTTCTTCAAATGGTTGAAGGTCCTGAACTTGAGTCCATAGTTAGATGGGAGTATGACTACAACTCCCGTCAACTAACTCTCTTCAGGGGGTCACAACAAAGGGTGCATGTCATTCAAAGTGATAGACTGGATCTCCTATCCACGAATGACTTGTACAAGCTTCTCAGCACCACTTCCGGGAAGAACAGAGAGACAGACAAATATCTTTTGTCCCTAGTGCTGAAAACTTTGAGAAGTAGAGATAAGTGAAGTTTTGGTAGCATCAGCCTAGGGGGAGTTTGTTGGATCATAAGAGGCTGTTGCAACCAAAACCATATCACTTAGAAGATTTTGAGTACTACATACAAAGGACTTCCGAAGCCAAGTGTGGGACTTCCGAAGGAAGAAAGAGCTCTTCCGAAGTCTAAGTGTAAAATACACTTCCGAAGGAGAACTCCAACTTCCGAAGGTAAAGAAGCTACTTCCGAAGGTTCAAGACTTGAAGACAAAGTTCTGAAGTCAACTTCCGAAGTATAAAGAAGTCCTTAAAGCCTCGGAAGCATAGAAGCATCTTCCGAAGTATAAGTGGCTTCGGAAGAACTTGTTCTTCCGAAGCCAGTTAACCTTCGGAAGACACTTCTATTATCCAGTAGACATAAGTATGGTCTGTCTGACAGTCCGCTGCAAATCTCTGAGATACTGCATGGCGTTTTCTCAAAAGCCATGTAGTTGACCATACTTTAATCTACTGTTTACCTTTTTATGTTAAGTACAGTTGCCATCTTTAGTTGGTGACAAAAGGTAAGTCATGGACATGTCATGACTACCATATCTTAGATAATACTTTATCTAAGATACCTTAACTATAGCATTGTAGTATATGCTTTAGTCGTAGGTTTCCAGCTGGTATCAAGTATAACCGGCTGTAGGATCTAGTATATATAGTTTCTCATTGTAACTCATGTTCTATGCTTGTAAGTGTCTTGTAATCTTGAGTTGAGAAGTAATATATACAAGTACCTTGAAAATATTTCTACTTGTTGCTTTGATTACTTATTATATTATTATCAACTCTTGTCAAAGGCATTGCTTCATCTTGTTTGAGTGATATTATAAGTGAGTTTGAGAGAAATACAAGTGTTAAGTGACAAAACCCGATCCTGCACCATTATTGTGTTCATTAACTTAGTATATTATTATCAACTTAGTTAAGATTCTGTTTCATCATCCGATTGTGTTTTAAGTGAGTTTGTGAGATAAACCTTATGTTGAGAGACCAACACCGATCCTACAAAGAATAAACTATATGTGTTCAGAATGTATAGCAAGATAGACAATCAACACATCAAAGTTAGGTAGCTTTGGTACTATGTTGTCTCCAAAAGGCAGAACACAATCGTCGGTGCATACAGTCTTGTCTTGTGTAATGGTTGATCAGCACCTGATGGAGTTCAGTGCTGATCAACAATAGTCAATCAGCAGTAGGGGTGTAAACGAGCCAAGCCGTCTCGCAAGCTACTCGAGATCGACTCGAAAATAGCTCGAATCGAGAATGCTTAAACGAGCTCGAGTCCGAGGTCTAGCTCATATATCGGCTCATTTACTAAACGAGCTCGAACCCAAGCTTCAGATATCGAGCTCAAGCTGGCTCGGGAGCCTAAACGAGCTTTTGTTTATATATATACTTTTATAATATTTTTTACATATAAAATATATACTTAAAGTAATATTCTTAATTATATATAAAAATATGATAGAAACAATTAAATATTATATATTATATTATATATATGATAAGTATGATTATAAATAAAAATAATAGTAATTATAAAAAAATAAAAATTAAAAAAATAATAATAAACGAGGCGAGCCCGAATAATTTCAGATGAAGTCGAACAAGAGTTTTAAATTGTTTAGATATGTGATTTGTGTATATTAATCTCATTTTTGTTTGAATGGAAAGTAGAGTATGTAGTTTGGTTTAGGGTTTGGGTGTGGATGAATTGTATTGTAGAAGGTTATTAGTATTACCTAGGTTAGGTTGGTTGCTAAAACATAAAGAAAACAAGAGCGCTGAAGAGAAGAAAAAGAGTCTCAAATTCCTTAATGGAGAGTGAGATGGAAGTTGTGGATGAAGATTGCAAATCTTTGTTGAAGCAAGTGAATGCTCAGGAGAAGCAACTGAGGAATAAGAGAAGGTAAGGTTCGATTCGATTAGATTCGATGTTGTAAATTCTAATTGCTTTTGCTGTCAAGGTGGTTGCTTGGATTACCAGCATCCGAAGACGAAGACGAAGATGATGAAGATGCTAATGGATTTAACCCTGAAACTACAACGTATAAACAGCTATTGTTTTAACTATACATACGATTATGTGTTTTTTTTTAGGCCCCCCATACCTGAATCCCTGCTAAGGGAAGATGATGTGAGTGCTGCTTTTCTTTTTATCATTTTATACTTGGCATACAGTTTCTGAAATTATATATATATATTTGTTAAGGTTACGTATGATCTTATAAAGTCATTGGTTGAAAAGGGAGCATGTGACAGTAAACACAAATATCATATGAGTGAGGATGAGATGCAACTTGTTGATTCACCTAGAGATGTGAGAGGTGTTTTGCACCTAGTTAAGGATATGACGAATCAAGGGCTGGATCGTTTTCTGCAGGCTCTAACAGCTACTTGTGTTAACTCCCGTCCCAAGATGAAGCAGACAATCAAAGGCTGCCTCTTGTCTTCTTCTTCTTCTTCTTCTTTGAGCAAACGTCAGAAGATACTTGTGTTATCTGAGAATCAATCTGCAGTGCTCAAGAATCCACATAATTACCTCTGGAGTAGCCAGTCCCGTTTCATCCCCGCCGACTCTCATTCCTACCGCGCTGCTGTTTATAAGGTACTTGCTGCACTTGACGCCTTACCTACTCAGACTCTTTTTGCGATGCATAGGAAAATCAGAGGGATCAAAGGTTACACCCCTCAGTTACTGCCACCTAAAAGATCTGGGCGGCCACGACACTCGTTCATCAACCACTTGAGAAAGAAATCTTTGAAATTGCTTTCAAAACTCAAACAAGGGGATTCATTACAGCAACCGCTTGCTAAAGCAATGGATGTTGCAGGCTTGACTTTGAAGCTGATTCAAGGATGTGAGTATGCAACCAACTTTATAATACAGCCTTCACCTGAAACGAATGCTCTGCAAAATGAGATTGCAAACTGTATCAAGCTGCTTGATCAGAGAGTGGAATTATGGGTGTTGAAGGACATTCAACAAGCTTTGAATGCCACTGGTGAAAATATACCAGACAGGAGTCTACGAGCATTAGTAAGGAACCTGCTGACAGAGTATCTTTGCGAGTGCGCTGACATGGAGATTGTCCCAGAGTGCTTACATCAGGTGCTTGCCATAATAACGAAAAGTTGTAAAGCTCCTCCCCACCAAGAGAACATGAAAATAGAGGAAAATGTAGAATCTGTTTTGAGCGTTGGTGCTTCTATGAAGCAACTTGTGTGGGACTTGATTCCTCCTCCTGAAGATGAGAAACTAGACCAAGAGTTTGCGGATGCATACATGGAGGATCTCAAAGACAGTGATGAGGATGATGATGATGATGATGATGATACATCTCCTGCTAGCACTAGCAGGGGTAACGTTAACTTGTCACAACGTATGCATTTGATGCGACACCACTTGGTAAAAGTGAAAAATACGCAACAAGAAGAAGTCGAGCATGCAAGGTTTCATGATCAAATTAGCGTGTGTAGAAATAACCAGTACCTTGGTGTGCAAGCTGCTACAGATGAGGCAAGTATGGTAGCATACCGCCTCATTGATCATATATTGAATGATCATGCACAAATACAAGAAGAGGTATATAATAAGTCTTCCCATGGGATTGAGGAGGTATGCTGCAAGCCAAAAAAGCGCAAAGGTACTTAGTTGGTATCTTTTATCCCCCAGTTACCTTTATATGTGTTGATGTCAGTAAGGGATTTGAATTTATCATGTAACAAAACACACACCCTGCTAATGTTCATCACTCTATTGTCTGGTACTAAACTTAGATCAGTGTTGGCAGCAACTACTCAGCAGGACCAAGAGGAGGAATATGATGGCACCGACTCTTCACTTCTTTTTACAGCGGTTGAAGAGCTATTTCCCTCGCTTGCTAAAAAATGGTACTTACCAATTCCTACATATATTTTAACTACATGCTAATGCTAGTAATAGTTGATTGGTCTCAAAACAAACATGGAAATAATCTATATAAAACAATTGCATTGCATTATATTTGTACCGTGAAGGCCAATTACATTACATGTGTGTGGTTGGTTGCAGTGAAGGATTAAAGGAGATGAAGTTGAAGTTGAAGTAAAGATTGATGATGTTTACTTCTGACTGCCTAGTTGTACAATTTCTCAAGTTCTTTTGGAAGGGAGTTATTATCACATTAACACCATCCTTCAAATATAACTCCGACCATTCAAGATTTTGCATTTTTTGTAATTTACCCCTTCGTATTCTCACTTCCACCTAGTATTCAAATTTTGATATTTGCCTACTGTTTGTTTTCATTTATTTATATTATCCTATACTCAATAGTCATATGTATTGATGAGGGGTCAGTGGGGAACAAAAAGAAAAGAAAGAAACCAGTTTAACAACACATTTTAAACAAGATAGAAAAACTAAAAGAAAATACTGAATGTTAAAAAATATATAATCACACTAAGTTGCGTATAAACAACTCAAATTTTTAAATATAAATGGTGGTAAAGTAATCATAAATAAACGATAACACAAAATTTTGAAATATAGAGTTATTTCACTTGTAAAAGCGGATTATGCTTAAGTATAGTTACAAATAAATA
Source organism: Flaveria ramosissima (assembly GCA_025215565.1). Classification (NCBI taxonomy): domain Eukaryota; kingdom Viridiplantae; phylum Streptophyta; class Magnoliopsida; order Asterales; family Asteraceae; genus Flaveria; species Flaveria ramosissima. Next base: position 86,527,947 of record CM046037.1, read on the forward strand.
AAAAACAAAAAAATAATTCATTGATTAGATAAAAACATTTGTTGTTTAAATATATGGTTCTTCAATGAATTTATAATGATATCTAACTTATCAAAGCTTTTTTGATATTTGGGAAAGTCAAATTTCATATGTGAAATTCTATAGTCTAGTTACATTTTATTTTTCATAGTAAACTAGGAAAGCCCTGCCGCGCGTCGCTGTGCGGGCTCAATTATCATGTTTGTGTGTTACCGATTCGGTTTTGTTTTGCCATTAATTGTTAAATATGCGTTAGGTATTGTGTTTTGCATTATACAAAATGATTTTTTTTTCTAGATTTCATGTTAGCTATTGTGGTTTTCGTTATGTCATTAACAAAAGAGACGATGCAATTATAGTTGTTGTTCAAGATAATGATATCATTTTCAACGTAGGCATCGGTAGTGTAGTTGCTGTTAGTGATAAGTTTTGTGTCTTCCCTAAGTTGCAAAAGACATATTGATGTCCATTTTATACTGGTCTGTGTCACACCCAATGGTTCTTGCTAGAGTTTGTGTTGTTTCATGCTTCTAATAAGTTTTTGTTGTTGTGGACTTTTAGTTCGTGATTCATTCTTTAGCGGTTTGTTTTTTGAGCTGATCCGATATGTATGTTTTTGTAATTCAAACTAATTAGGTGTTAAAATGAGGAGTCGAATGGGTCAAAATCAAAAGTTCCCCAAAGCTGCTTCGACTATATAAACCTCCTATGTATGATTGAAAAATAATAAGAAGGCATTTGAAAAGTTGATAATCAACCAAGAAAATCATCAATATAACTCTGCAATTATTAAGAAACATTACCTATGTATGTCAGCTAATTGTTAAAAGATGATTTTTCATTTCTATTACCGAAGTCAAAAACAGTTTAAAAAATAGTTATTTTTAGTTTATTAAACAATAATCTCAAGCAAACATTAGACATTATAAGTGATTAATAGCTATTGACTATAAAACATTACAATCTATATTATATGTAAAACATATGGGATGAGTATTTTAAGATACTATAAAATTAAGAACAATTACTTAATTCAATGCATAAAATACAATCACTCTTGAAGGTAAAATAGTATTTTTAACATTATTTAAAGATTATCTCTTACAATTAGTTACATAATAACCATACACTTACTAACATTTACGAAAATTTTACATTATCTACCCATAAATAAAACAAACTTAATTTGTTTAAGATTTGCTTTTTATCCAAGCCAAACTTTCCACTGGCTGCATTGCTTGGAAACCTCCTTCCAGTTTTCTTGTAGAATTTCTTGGCTCTATCAGTGAGAAGAACATCTGCTGGACTATTTCCATATATTCCAGATCATCTGCATGGATACAATCCAGGTCTTCAAGAGTGAAAAGAGAGTTTCAGAAGACACAAAGGCTTGAGAAGAGCTTGTCTCTTGGAATGGGCTTCCTTGAGTGTAGTTCTCCCTGGGTGTCTCTGGAAAGGTGATGAAATGACCCTTTGGTGAATTGTCAGGGTAGCATATGAGATGATGTTAGGGTTCTATGCTATCCCTTTTAACCACATGCAGGGCTGAACCCAATTGATTGTTGGAGTTGCCAGATGAACCTTGCATGTTCATCTCCATATGGTAGCCACTGAGAATCCCATATAACTCTGTCAGAATAAGAGTTTTGAGATTTTCAGTGCTCTTTATCACCACACAATAGCGTGTTCATTGCCTAGGAAGTGAGGACATGAACTTCCTTACAATGTCTCTATTTTCAAGAGGAACTCCTCCATCCACAAAGGTATCCACTATCTCAACATACCTGAAGTATTGCTGAGTCATGGTTTCACCTGTTTTGAAGGTGAAGTTTTCAAACTGTTGCTTCAGGAGATCCTTCTTATTCTCCTTGGCTTCAGAGGAGCCTTCATACATCAGTTTTAGTGCATCCTACAGCTGTTTAGCTGTTTTGCACTTCTTGAAACCTCTGTACACAGAGTTTGGAATGGCAGTTTGAAGAGCATTCATGGCTTTTCTATCAATCTCTACTCTCTTCCTATCTTTATCAGAGTAGTTAGCCACATCTTTAGGGATCATACCAGCACCAGTAGCAGAAGGAGTGCTGTGTTTGAAAGGTTCATTTTCAACAGACTCCCACATTCTTGAGTCTAGAGACCTGATGAAACCTTCCATTCTCATACACCAGGTATCAAAGTCATCAAGAGTGATCAGTGGGGACTTGTTCATGGTTCCAGTTTCCATATCAGTCTTTGAAATGGCTGCCATTTGAAAGTTTAGTATTTGTGTGTGTGAGGGATCTTAAGATGGTGAGATCTTATATCAAGAGCCTGAAATGCTCTGATACCAATTGCAGGACCGGTGAAGGGTGGTCACTTACAACACAACAACACAAAGAGGAGATTAACCAAACTTAATCAAACAGTAAAGTGGATTAACCACAATAATGATACTAAGAACACAAGTAACAAGTAAGAGACAGAACAAGAGAACACAAGAGATTGGGTTTCAAGGATGCAGTATATTGCTTTCTCAAGTTCTATTACGAGTGTTACAAAGCATAAAGAAAGATACTAGAACATGGAATACTTATACTACAACCTACAGCCGGCTATACTTTGAAAGACAGCTGGATACAATTGACTAGACACAAACAAAATCAATTGTAGAATCAAAAGACATATCTGCCTTTTGACTTGTGACTATGACATGTCATAGCTCACATCCTAATATATTACAAAAAGGATAAAAGTACATAAAGTAGAAAGCATGGACTCAAGACCTCAATGTATAGTTACCAAAAGCATGAACCTTTCACCAACTCATGTAAGTTGGTGACTTTACAGAGTTGCAGCGGAAAGGTGGTCCAGCTTTATGGTAAAGTACATCAGATAAAGGCATATCTTTAAAAGTTTTCGAAAGAAATCTGTCTTCACTATTTGGCTTCGGAAGACTTTGTCTCTGAAGCTTCGGAAGACTTCACTTTTGGCTTCGGAAGATATTGGTCTTGGCTTCGGAAGATTTTACACTTAGAATATTTCTAGTGCATGGTGTAAAACTTCCGAAGCAATTCTACTTCAGTTCTTTAGTGCATTGCTTGCAGAGAGACTTTGGATGTTTTGGTTGCATCAGACTTATAAGAATCCTTACAATAATAATACGTACTAAGGAACATAAAGAAAAATGCCATAAACATACACAATCATCATCATACATCATACCAGAAGTATACCAAGTCTTATCGTAAAAATTCTTTTTCCCAAAATTTCAGAATAATTTGTGAAGTCCTTTGGGCGCATGGGCACTATGCAGGCGCATGGCCACTTTGCATGCGCATGACTGCTTAGGCGCATGGGAACACTTAGGCGCATGGGCAGGTTTTAGGTGCATGAGCATTATGCAGGCGCATGAGTACTATGCGGGCGCATAAACACTTAGGCGTTTGGGCAGACTTAGGCGTATGGGAATTATTTGGGCGTATGGCCAACACTTAGGCGCCTGGGCAATTTTCTTGGCGCATGAGTACTATGCAGGCGCATGAGCCTGACTTAGGCGCATGGGCACTTAGGCGTATAGGAAGTTGGGCGCATGAACATTCTATTTTCTAACTTAGATCATTTCCAGACCCAAATCATCATTCTAACCTGTTCAAAGCCTAGTTCTAACATCCTAAGCATCAAAACAAGCATATAACCATAAACATAATCAAAATCACTCCCAAACATACACACAAACATACGGGTACACACCCAACATTTATAAAAACGTTTTAACATGCATTTCCAGTCCCAAAACAAGTTAAAACATTTAAAACCGGGGATCTAGAACTCACCTCTTGCAACCTCAGGGCAAAACTCCTCCAAACCCGAGAGCTTATGAGTTCTAGGGCTGTAAACGAGCCGAGCCGAGCCGAGCCAGGATGGGTTCGAGCTCGAGCTCGAAGCTTATCAAGCCGAGCCGAGCCGGCTCGAAAATTTTTAACGAGCTCAAAACACCAGCTCGAGTTAGGCTCGTGAAAAGCTCGAGCCAGCTCGTGGCTCGTTCGAGCCGGCTCGATTTAAATAGTTTTTTTTTAAATTTTCACATTCATTTATATGAAAACACAAAAAATATATATTAGGGTTTTTACATTTTGTTGTGTACTCCGTACTTATGGGAATAAAGATTATTATTTTGAATATAAACAATATACTATCAAAATATATATTTTTAAACAAAATACTTAATGTTTTAAAAAGAATCCATTTTTATTTTAAAAGAAAACATTTTTAAAATCCTAATATAAAAATAATAATCATAATAATAGTAGTATATTATACTAGCTTTAGTAAACCCGTGTATTACACGGGTTGAATAAATAAAATGTTAAATAAAGTAAATTTATTAATTATTTTAAAATATACAATTAAAATTATGTTTGAGTGAAAATTATAAGTAATAAACAATGATATCAAACTTTTATCAAAGTTTTATATGAGAAAACCATTGATATGTACATGAGTTTAATATTTTAATTAAATAACCTAACATGACAATTAAAAGAAAGTAAAATATTGACTAATCTCGTCTCGATCAATTGTAAATGACAAAAGAAAAACATAAAATATGACAGTGTAAGTAAAAATCGAATGGAAATTTACTAAAGAAAAAGACTCTAGAAAGAAGGGTATGTGATGCTTTTTGGTACTAACTATAACCCATAACTATGCATATATTTAGTTGAGTTTACTATTAAACTTATGCTCACATGATAATATGTTGGATCTAGAAAGGCTGTTGCAACCAAAACTATGTCACTTAGAAGAATTTGAGTACAACATACAAAGGACTTCCGAAGCCAAGTGTGGAACTTCCGAAGGAAGAAGGAGCTCTTCCGAAGTCTAAGTGTAAAATACACTTCCGAAGGAAAACTCCAACTTCCAAAGATAAAGAAGCTACTTCCGAAGATCAAGACTTAAAGATAAAGTTCTGAAGTCAACTTCCGAAGTATAAAGAAGTCCTCAAAGCCTCGGAAGCATAGAAGCATCTTCCGAAGTATAAGTGGCTTCGGAAGAACTTGTTCTTCCGAAGCCAGTTAACCTTCGGAAGACACTTCTATTATCCATTAGACATAAGTATGGTCTGTCTGACAGTCCGCTGCAAATCTCTGAGATACTGCATGGCGTTTTCTCAAAAGCCATGTAGTTGACCATACTTTAATCTACTGTTTACCTTTTTATGTTAAGTACAGTTGCCATCTTTAGTTGGTGACAAAAGGTAAGTCATGGACATGTCATGACTACCATATCTTAGATAATACTTTATCTAAGATACCTTAACTATAGCATTGTAGTATATGCTTTAGTCGTAGGTTTCCAGCTGGTATCAAGTATAACCGGCTGTAGGATCTAGTATATATAGTTTCTCATTGTAACTCTTGTGGTATGCTTGTAAGTGTCTTGTAACCTTGAGTTGAGAAGTAATATATACAAGTACCTTGAAAATACTTCTGCTTGTTCCTTTTGATTACTTATTATATTATTATCAACTCTTGTTAAAGGCATTGCTTCATCTTGTTTGAGTGATATCATAAGTGAGTTTGAGAGAATTACAAGTGTTAAGTGACAAAACCCGATCCTGCAATTGGTATCAGAGCATTTTAGGCTCTTGATTGTGAGATCTTACCATCCTAATCAACCAGTTTTTCACTCCTCCTTATACCTCACTCAAAAATGGCCCTCATCAAATCTGAAGTTGAAATGGGAACGATGACCAAAGCTCCCATCATCGACCCTGAAAACTTCAGGTCTTGGAGCAGAAGAATGGAAGGCTTCATCAGATACCAGGATAGCAAGATGTGGCAGTCCATCGTTAATGGCCCGTACAAGCCAAAAGTTGCTGGTGGAAACGGTGCCATGATCGAGAAGGCCGTTGAAGACTACTCCGATGAAGACAGGAAAAAGCTTGACATAGACAGCAATGCTATGACTGTTCTTATGACTGCAATCCCAAACTCCATCATGGTGGGGTTTGAGCATTGTAAGTCAGCCAAAGAACTCTTTGATGCTCTTGCTCAAATGTACTCAAGCTCTAATGATTCAAAGAAGGACTCACTGAAGCAGCAGTTTGAGAACTTCACCTATGTTGCTGGAGAAACTTTTAGCCAGCAATATTTCAGGTATATGGATCTTATCTCCTCCCTCCAATCTGTGGGAATCACTCAGGAACTTAGAGACCTTACCAGAAAGTTCATGAGTGCTCTACCCAATGAGTGGACTTTCTACTGTGTCTCCATCAAGAGAACAGAGAATTTAAACACACTCACCATGACTGAACTCTATGGGATCCTTGATGGATACCGTTTGGAAATGGAAAGTAAGAAGGGTCACCAAGCAAGCAGACCCTTGAGCCTTCCTGCTAGCAACGCTTTAATGGTTGCTGAAGGCTCAGGTATCTCCCAGTCTCAGCAGTACCTGTCATACACCCAGCAGCCATCTTGTTCATCTGGGCCTTACATCACATTCCCTGAGACTCCAAGGTCTCATCAAGCTCAGCAAAGCTCCTTTTAGGAGGGCTGTGCGTTTGTCTCAGGGAGTGGACACTCCAATGATCATCAATTCTGCTTTGATGATCTTGAGTGCTTCAGTCCAGATGACATAGAGTATGTGGACATTGTCCAACAAATGGCTCTTTTAACCTACAGAGCGAAGAAGTTCTTTAAGAGAACTGGAAGGCAATTCCCTCAAAACCCAATCACTAGCAAGTTTGGGTTTGACAAAAGCAAGGCTAAATGTTACAACTGTAACCAGCTTGGCCATTTTGCTAGGGAATGCAAGGCTCCCAAGTCCAACCCGGGAACCTCACAGGCCTCCACACATCCTTCTACACCAAAGCCCAACGGAAAGTCAACTGAAACAGCAGCAATGGCTCAAGAAGTTGACTGGAGCTTTATGGTTCAAGATGTGACTCCTGCTCAAGCTCTCATGGCAGGAACAGATGAAAATAAGGTATATGAACATCTCTGTACCCCTGCTTGTATTACTAAGGTTAAATTGTACCAGGACTACAATATGGAAATTAAATCCGATATTGAGTCTTTAAATGTGCTAAAATCTGACTTTAAAAGGGCTGAATCTGACTACCAAAAGAAAATTGAGGAGTTAGAGAAAACTGTATCTCTTTTAAAACATGAACACACCAACTACAAGACTCAAATCAAGGATTTAATATCCAAATTGACTGAGGCTCAAGCCCAGCTTGTCACTGCTGAGGCTCAAGCCAGGAAGTATGCTATTTCCGAGCAAAACTTCCAAGCCATACTTGCATCATCCTCTCACTCCAAACTTTGTTATCAAAACAAAAGTGGGTTGGGAACCAATGAAATTGCTCCACCACACTCTTATGAGTCTGTAAGACAACCAAGGTGTGGTACTGAAGAGCAAGAGGTTCCATCTGTTGACCCACCTTCTAAAGAGTCAAAGAGTGATGCAACTATGGAGACCATGACCATCACAGGGAAGGAACAGGTAATTGTGTCCTCCCCGGCCAATGATGATCAAACCCTGACCACCAAAGCCAGAAGAAGCAGGGCTAAAGCAGCCAGAAAAACTGCCAAGAAGGTGGCTGAATCCAAACTGAAGATAGACCCAAAGCAAAAGGGTGTATTCATATCAGCAAGATTTCAGGTGGTTGGACCTTCTGATTCAGGAAAGGAGTATAGTACCAGTACTCCTATCCTACCAAAGGATCAAATGTTAAAGGGAAAGGTTGCTGAAGAGGAGAGAAAGAACAAGAAACAGCAACCCTCTCATTCCCAGAAAATTAACATTGCATGTATAATGTGTGGTCTGCAAAACCATATGGCTAAAGATTGTTACTACAATCCTGCTAGCACACATTATGCAAATAATGTTAAAAGAGAAGGAGTCAGGGAAGGTTTCACATTTGGACCATATCAAATGGTTCAAGTGATAAAAAAGGGAAAGCTTGTTTCCGAAGCAAGGCTTCTCTCGGAAGAAAACTCTTCTTCCGAAAAGAAAAAGGCTTCGGAAGTTAAAGCTGCAAAGACTCACAAAAGAGTCCCCTTGAAACCATCCCAGAAGAAGACTGCTTCGGAAGAAAAGGTGGTGAAGGTCTCTTCCGAAAAGAAAGAAGCTTCGGAAGAATGCCAAGCTACAAAAGCTTCGACAAGCTCATCTTCTATGATCAACCAAGGGATGGAGTGGAAGATCAAGGAAGATGCTGTAGCCCAAACCTCTTCTTCAAAGACATCAATTGAACCCCCATGCATAAACTTTGGTTCAATCATGTCACTTTCATTGGAAGAACCCAAGATCAACAAGGCTTGGGTTTCCAATCAAAACTAATTATCTCACCTTATGTGCAGGGACATCCATATGACAAGAATAACAACATTTGGATTGTAGATAGTGGATGCTCCAGGCACATGACAGGGAACATATCTCTCCTTCAACAATTTCAACATTATGATGGAGGTCCTGTCCAGTTTGGAGGTGAGGCCGGAGGATATATTTCTGGTAGAGGAAGTATATCCAACGGAAAGTTAAAGGTTGACAAAGTTAATTTTGTCAAACAGCTTGAACACAACCTGTTAAGTGTTTCTCAATTCTGTGATCAAAAGCATCAAATGCTTTTCACAGAACATGAGTGCATCATCCTCAAACCTGGGATGACAATTCCTCAGGAATTGGTGCTTCTTAGATCTCCCAGGAGAGGGGATATGTACAAGCTTGATATGAACAATGCTTCCCCAATGGGAGAAGTGTCATGCTTTCTTTCCAAAGCTGATAGTGATGAGTCAACACTATGGCATAAACGAATGTGTCATGTCAATTTTAAGACAATGAATAAATTGGCTAAAAATAACTTGGTACATGGTTTGCCTAAAAAGTAATTTTTCTTCAAAGATAACTGTGTTGCTTGCCTGAAAGGGAAACAACACAGGTCTTCTCATAAATCCAAGGTTGTTAACTCTATCACTACTTCATTACACTTATTGCACATGGATCTATTTGGTCCCACAAGTATAATGAGCATTGGAAGGAATCATATTGCCTTGTGGTAGTTGATGATTTTACTAGATTTACATGGGTATTCTTTTTAAGAACTAAAGATGAAACTGCTGAAACTTTAAAATCTTTTATTCTTAAAATAGAAAATCAAGTTGATCACAAGGTCAAAATAATTAGAAGTGATCAAGGGACTGAGTTCAAGAACTTTGTTCTTGACTCATTTTGTAACTCAAAAGGGATTGCCAGACAATACAGTGCTCCTAGAACTCCTCAACAAAATGGTGTTGCTGAGAGGAGAAATAGGACACTTATTGAGGCTGCTCGGACTATGTTAGCTGATTCAAAGCTGCCTCTAACATTCTGGGCAGAGGCAGTCAGCACTGCATGCTATGTGCAGAACAGAGTTCTTGTAGTAAAGCCACATGGAAAGACCCCTTATGAGTTATGGAACAAGAGGCCACCGTTCATTGGCTTTCTAAGGTCCTTTGGCAGCAGGTGTACCATACTTAACACAAAAGACAATTTGGCAAAATTTGCTGAAAAGTCGGATGATGCTATCTTTGTTGGATATTCCTCCCATTCTAAAGCATACAGGGTCTATAACATTAAAAACCAACAATTTGAGGAATCCTCCAACATTGTAGTTAATGAGCACACTCCTTGTGTTAAGGGGAATGGCCCTGATCATATTTTTGATTTAGAATTGTTTCCAAACTATTCTAAACCATCTTGTGAGAATGTTTCAGCTGGAACAGGTACTCAAAGCAATTCTGATGAAGATCAACTGTTTGAGCTTCCCAGACCTGCTCCAAGTTCTCCAAGAGCTACATCAAATCAAGTTCCCACTATTGAGAGATCAGACAGCATAACCATTTCAAGAAATAATGGAACTTCAACAAGGGATTCACCTGATGATCTTCAAGTCTCCTCAGGTGATCCTGCACAACACTAAGCTGATGGAAGCAGTATCTTGAAGGAACAGGCAACTGTTAATGATGCTTCACAGCAAAGAAATGATGATGTTTCTCTTTCATTCAATCAGTCCTCATTGAATGAGATTGAAACAACAGCTGGACCAAGTACTCAAGCTCCTGAGCAAAATATGTCCAACTTGGACTTATCTTTGCAACTGGAGGTGATTCCAAGACTTAGAATTCACAATACTCATCCAGCTGAAAACATCATAGGGGAAGTCTCTGAGGGTATGAGAACAAGGGGACAAACTCATAATGGGAATGTCTGCTTGTACTCATGCTTCTTATCCCAAATGGAACCCAAGAAGGTGGAAGATGCCTTGAAAGATAGTAGCTGGGTTGAATCAATGCAAGAGGAGCTGCTTCAATTCAAAAGACAAAAGGTTTGGAACCTATGTCCGCTACCATCTGGTCAAGTACCTATAGGCACCAAGTGGGTATTCAGAAACAAAAGAGATGACATAGGCTTGATTATCAAGAACAAGGCAAGACTGGTGGTTCAAGGATACACTCAAGAGGAAGGAATTGATTATACTGATCTCTTTGCACCTGTTGCAAGACTTGAGGCAGTTAGGATCTTCCTTGCTTATGCTGCATCCAAGAATTTCACTGTCTACCAGCTTGATGTCAAGTGTGCCTTTCTATATGGGGATATAGATAGGGAAGTCTACGTATGCCAGCCTCCAGGATTTGAAGACCCACGGCATCCAAACTACGTGTGCAAATTGGATAAAGCTCTATATGGGCTGCACCAAGCACCTAGGCTGTGGTATGAGACATTGTCTCAATTTCTCCTGAAGAATGGTTATACTAGAGGAACCATTGATAAGACTCTCTTCATTAGAAAGTCTAGGAAAGACATTTTTCTAGTTCAAGTCCATGTTGATGACATCATATTTGGTTCCTCAAATGACCAAATGTGCAAAGACTTTGAGAGCATTATGAAGAAGAAGTTCGAGATGAGTTCTATGGGAAAAATGGACTTTTTCCTTGGAATTCAGGTGAAACAACTGAAGGAAGGTTTCTTCATCAATCAATCTAAGTATGTCAATGATATCTTAGAGAGATTTGATATGAAGGATTGTAAAGTAGCTAAGACACCCATACCCAGAAACCATGATTTATGCCCTGATTCTGAGGGGGAGGATACTGATCAACATCAGTATAGAGCAATCATTGGTTCTCTGATGTATCTCACAGCAAGTAGACCTGATATCATGTTTGCAACTTGCATCTGTGCAAGATATCAGGCTGCTCCAAAGGTGTCTCACCTAATTGCTGTCAAGAGAATCCTCAGATACCTCAAAGGAGCACCCAAGTTAGGTCTCTGGTATCCAAGAAATAGTGATTTTAATCTCTATGGTTACTCTGATAGTGATTATGGTGGCTGCAACATCAACAAGAAATCAACATCAGGTGGATGTCAATTTCTTGGTGGAAGGATTATCTCATGGCAATGCAAAAAGCAATCCTGTGTCTCTACATCAACTGCTGAAGCTGAGCACACTGAATACATTGCTGCTGCAAGTTGCTGTGCTCAGCTGCTGTGGATTCAAAACCAGATGATTGACTATGGATTCAACTTCATGAGCACTCCTATCCACATTGAGAACAACAGTGCTATATCCATCACTGAAAATCCAGTGAAGCACTCTAAGACAAAGCACATTGATATCAGGTATCATTTCATTAGAGATATTCATGAGAAAAATCTTATAAAACTAATCAAAGTTGATTCAAATGAACAATATGCTGATTTGTTCACCAAAGCATTTGATGAACAAAGATTTAAATATCTCATTACAGCTATTGGGATGATAAACATTGATTAGTTAATCTCAATTGAAAACTTTTTTAATGTGTAAAGTCTTATGTCAATACAATCTAAGCCCTGTTACAAAAGATCCTTTCTTATTTATCTAAGTATAAGTTCTTCCGAAGAGAAATTAGCCCTCGGAAGATATCTAGCATAACTTCTGAAGCAAATTTCTCATAGGATAATTTTCTTCTCGGAAGAGTACTAAGTCTCGGAAGAAGCGATTGAGTTCACCTCAGATCTACTTCCGAAGCACTTAATACACTCCACCTGAAAGCAACATGTGTTTTCGGAAGTAAGCAATTTGCCTTCGGAAGTACATTTGCATTCTGAAGAACATTACCTTCGGAAATACTTTATGCTCGGAAGAAAGATTTTACTATGTAACGGAAATCTTTTGGGCCCCACTCTGTAAAAAGTAAAGATTTTGTTAATGATGTCGGATTATTTAAATGGTCTAACCTTACCGCCCTTGTCACATCATCCACTGAACCCTCACATCATCTTATCCAAACCACCCTTTAAACCGCCATATCACCCATTTAATACTTCCGCTAATCACTTACACTCTTTTTACCAAATTCACTGCCCTAAAAGCTTTCTTCTTCTCCAATTTACCTTACTCAGAACTTTTCTACTGCTATCTTTCGCAAATGGACTTAAACCCTCAGCACAACCAGGTCGCACTCCTTGACTCTTCAAGGGATGATGACTTCTCTGATATCATTTCTTTCTTAGCCCAATCTTCATACTACACAGCCTTGACCGTAAACCCTACCATCTACTCCAACCAAATGTCCGAATTTTGGGCAAATGGTCGGATTGAAACCCTAAACGGGGTTCGTGCTATTAGGTCAAGTGTTTGTGGCCAAGAGTTGGTCATCACTGAACAGATCATTAGGGAGCATCTTGAGCTCCATGATGAAGGCGCACCGACGGAATTCCCCAAATCTGAGTTAGATAGCTCTTATCTCCAAATGGGATACGGTGGAGATGTAAGCAGGTCAACGGTCTACAAATTCAACTTCTCCTACAAGTGGAAGTTCCTGCTGCATGTGGTTCTTCACTGTCTATCTAACAAATCCGGGGGATGGGATCAAATCCCTTATGAACTCGGGTGCTTAGTTCACGGGTTGGTACAAGGCCTCCGCTTCAACTACTCAAGGTTTGTGCTGATTAATCTTATGGGAAATCTGCAAAGGGACACATTCTTTATGTATCCCAGATTTCTCCAGCACATAATCAACTGCGAGCTAGATCAGGGAAAGCTTGTCTATGCAGCTGCTCTGTCTGCTCCCCAAATGAGGCCGACCATCTTCAAAGTCTTGAAGAGAGTGTCTGCCAACTACACTGGAAGGGATACCGCACTACTTCCAGGTATGATTGAGCCAACGGCTCCTGGTGACATCCCTGTTCACCCCATAGGTGATGAACCCACACCAGCAACTACCCTCACCATTCCAAATCTACCTTCTCCTCCCATCAATGTCACCTACCAGAGACGTACCAAACGAACCCTTGTTCAATCTACTCTGATTGAACAAGCCCCTCCTCTTCAAACCAAAAAGGCTAGAGTGGAACAAGGGGCTCCCACTCAGCCAGAGGTCCACCAATCCTTCACTATTGACCTCAATATGGATCTTGAGTCTGCTCAGTCTCAGACCCATGAGCCCAAAACCCCAGCTGCTAGCCCTCAAGGTGAGTCTCTATACTCCCCTGAGCAGCCACAAAGGGACAGCTCAATGCCTTTTGACATTGATCAAAGTCCCGGGTCCTTAGGTCTTCATTCCTTTTCTTTCACTGACCTATTGACCGGAGCTGGTGAAGAGACTATGTCTCTCAAAGGCGATGAAGTTGATCCACTACACCCTATTAAGGATCAACAGAGCCTAGAGAAACCTCTTGTCTCTAGCCCACACCAGCAAAGCCCTACTGAGGTGAGTCCCACTGATGTGGAGGGGACTCATGTAGATTCAGCTGCCACTACTGAAGGAGCCTCAATGGATCCTCAGGACAGTGGTAACGACAGTCAGACTGAATCTACGGCAACCATGCCCTTTGATTCCTCTGAAAGACACATCATTGTGCAAGGGAAACCAGGGTGCCAAGAAACCACATCTGATGGTGAGGATGAACATACCAGGTATGTTACCTCATCTCCCCGTGATTCTTCAAAAGAAGATGAGGGAAGTATGCAACTCACCATAAGAGACCTACTTTCTAAAGTCTCAAACCTTGAATCAAAGGTTAAGACTTTAGAGGATAGGTCTGCCACTCAGCAACTTGAGATTGAAAGTCTCAAGGCCAAACTAGCTGAGACATAGATTGAGAGATCTGTTAGGCATGTACCAGTTCAGGTCTCCTTGACCTCTTCCTCTAGCTCATCTACCTCTCAAGATGATGCTACCAAAAAGGGGGAGAATGTTGAGAGACAAAGCCAAAGACAGGATACCATCAGTCAAGCTCTTACTTCTTTGAGCTCAAGACAACAAGCTGCCATCTTCCCTGAGCCTCCTCCAGTTGTTTTTCAAGTGGATCAAAGGATGCTTCAGGATCTAAATAGGATCTTCAACAAGTTCCTTTTAGAGTCCCTGATCGAACAACCCAGTCCAGATATGTCTGTGATCTACTTTGGAGCTCAAGAGCTTCAGAGGTTGAATGCACCTCCTACCACTGTTAAGGAAGTTGGTCAACCTAAGGCCCAAGTGGAACCTGAGATTGATTTCGAAGGGGAAACTAGGACTGATGGCCCAGCAACTGAAACAGTTGGGACAGAAGGTGTGTTTTCACAGACTTCCGAAGCACAATTCAAAGCCTCGGAAGAACAAGCACAAACTTCCGAAGCTGAGATTGCTGCTGCGGAAGGACTATTTTCTCTTTCCGATGATCTAATAGTCACAGATGCAATTCTGGAACTTGCATCTGAGGTTAATAGGGAGGACTTTCTCAGCCAACCATTAGCTATAACATCTGCATTGACCCCAGCTCCTACCTCTACCACCCAACCTGGATCTTCTATCCAAGAACCATCAAAGTCTAGCACTTCCGAAGACATAAAAGGCAAAAGGAAGATGACTTCGGAAGAGCTTCAGGAAGAAGAAAGGTTGGAGAAGCTCAGAAGGAAAGGTAGACTGCCAACTGAGAAACTGTTAGCTGCAAGTACCAAAGCAGCTGCAGCCAACCAGGAGGCAGTCAACAATCGAAGAAGGGTGGAGGTAACTGATAGACTTGTCAGTCTAGGGGCTGCTTCGGAAGATGTACTCCTACTACCATTAGAGGAGCTGATAGAGCTTGAAAAGGCAACCTTGCTGCAAAGACAGCAAAAAGAAGAGGCTGCAAGGTTGGCCTTGGAAGAAGAAAGGCTGAGAAAAGAAAGAGAAGTTGATCTGCAGCTCAGGAGAGAAAGGATCACTTTCCTACTCTCCAGAGGATTCTCTCAAGAGGAGTTGTCTCCACACAATAGTGATACGATCTTATGGTTCTTCAACAAAGAGCAAGATCAAATGGAGAAGGAGAGAAAAAGAGCTGCAAGGGAGAAGCTGGTGGAGAAGAGGAAGAAAGAAGAAGAGGCTGGACTGTCTGCCGCCAAGAAGATAGGTGAGAAAGCTTGGATGAAGAACTATCTTAAAGCTCATGGCTTCTCTGGCAGGCAAGTGGGTCCAATGTCTGAGAAGACTCTCCAACGACATGTCAGTGACATCAAGGCTGACATTCGTGCGGGGAGAAGAAAAGAGATGTATAGAAGGGGACAGGGGATGACCTTCAAAGCCACCTCTCAGCCCAAAATCCAAACCCAACCTCAACCTGAACCTTTGAACCTGAACCCTTCACCCCTGAACCTACACCATCACACCTACCAACCTCTTCACCTCAACCACCTAAACTACCCATCATCCAACCCAAAACCTTAGCCAGAACCCAAACTCCTAAACCTACCCAACAACCAATCAAACCATCCCCTCAGCCTTCCAAACATCTCTCTATGGAGGAATTCAAGGCGATCAAAACTAAGCTCATCAACTGCACAACTCTGAGCGACATCTCCTATGAGGAGGATTCAGTCAACCTAACTTATGTTGATGGATCCTCAAGTTCCCTCACAAGAGATGAGTTTCTTGATCTGCCCAGAGGAACTTTGGACCAAGCTGCAAGACTCCTTGGCCTCATTTCAGATACATTGAATGAGGAAGAAAAGAAGCTGAGGAGAAAGCTGGTGACTCTGCTGGACACAAAGAAAGGAGATAGGGTACTAAGACAACCTCTTGTACCTCGAAAGAAGATAGTCCAGTGGAGGTTCGAAGACTCTTCTCACAACTTTAATGTTGAGAGAGAGAATGGTGAGTTTAACAGGCTGAATGCCTCATCTCTGCTACACTTAAGCAGATTTGATATTGCTGAGTTAGCAGAGAAACCATTCTCCAACCCTTAAAACTCCGATGTAGCTGCCCACATCAGAAATCATCTAGGCAGCCTTCACATGGCCAAGCTTACTGCAAGAAGCAAGGTCGAAGAGGAGTCAAAACTGAGAGAGGAGGAGGAAAGGAAAGGATCAGCAACCAAAGGCAAAGCCTTTCCTCAAATGGTTGAAGGTCCTGAACTTGAGTCCATAGTTAGATGGGAGTATGACTACAACTCCCGTCAACTAACTCTCTTTAGGGGGTCACAACAAAGGGTACATGTCATTCAAAGTGATAGACTGGATCTCCTATCCACGAATGACTTGTACAAGCTTCTCAGCACCACTTCCGGGAAGAACAGAGAGACAGACAAATATCTTTTGTCCCTGGTGCTGAAAACTTTGAGAAGTAGAAATAAGTGAAGTTTTGGTAGCATCAGCCTAGGGGGAGTTTGTTGGATCTAGAGAGGCTGTTGCAACCAAAACTATGTCACTTAGAAGATTTTGAGTACAACATACAAAGGACTTCCGAAGCCAAGTGTGGAACTTCCGAAGGAAGAAGGAGCTCTTCCGAAGTCTAAGTGTAAAATACACTTCCGAAGGAAAACTCCAACTTCCGAAGATAAAGAAGCTACTTCCGAAGATCAGGACTTAAAGATAAAGTTCTGAAGTCAACTTCCGAAGTATAAAGAAGTCCTCAAAGCCTCGGAAGCATAGAAGCATCTTCCGAAGTATAAGTGGCTTCGGAAGAACTTGTTCTTCCGAAGCCAGTTAACCTTCGGAAGACACTTCTATTATCCAGTAGACATAAGTATGGTCTGTCTGACAGTCCGCTGCAAATCTCTGAGATACTGCATGGCGTTTTCTCAAAAGCCATGTAGTTGACCATACTTTAATCTACTGTTTACCTTTTTATGTTAACTACAGTTGCCATCTTTAGTTGGTGACAAAAGGTAAGTCATGGACATGTCATGACTACCATATCTTAGATAATAGTTTATCTAAGATACCTTAACTATAGCATTGTAGTATATGCTTTAGTCGTAGGTTTCCAGCTGGTATCAAGTATAACCGGCTGTAGGATCTAGTATATATAGTTTCTCATTGTAACTCTTGTGGTATGCTTGTAAGTGTCTTGTAATCTTGAGTTGAGAAGTAATATATACAAGTACCTTGAAAATACTTCTGCTTGTTCCTTTTGATTACTTATTATATTATTATCAACTCTTGTTAAAGGCATTGCTTCATCTTGTTTGAGTGATATCATAAGTGAGTTTGACAGAATTACAAGTGTTAAGTGACAAAACCCGATCCTGCAATTGGTATCAGAGCTCTTACTTCTTTGAGAGACAAAGCCAAAGACAGGATACCATCAGTCAAGCTCTTACTTCTTTGAGCTCAAGACAACAAGCTGCCATCTTCCCTGAGCCTCCTCCAGTTGTTTTTCAAGTGGATCAAAGGATGCTTCAGGATCTAAATAGGATCTTCAACAAGTTCCTTTTAGAGTCCCTGATCGAACAACCCAGTCCAGATATGTCTGTGATCTACTTTGGAGCTCAAGAGCTTCAGAGGTTGAATGCACCTCCTACCACTGTTGAGGAAGTTGGTCAACCTAAGGCCCAAATGGAACCTGAGATTGATTTCGAAGGGGAAACTAGGACTGATGGCCCAGCAACTGAAACAGTTGGGACAGAAGGTGTGTTTTCACAGACTTCCGAAGCACAATTCAAAGCCTCGGAAGAACAAGCACAAACTCCGAAGCTGAGATTGCTGCTGCGGAAGGACTATTTTCTCTTTCCGATGATCTAATAGTCACAGATGCAATTCTGGAACTTGCATCTGAGGTTAATAGGGAGGACTTTCTCAGCCAACCATTAGCTATAACATCTGCATTGACCCCAGCTCCTACCTCTACCACCCAACCTGGATCTTCTATCCAAGAACCACCAAAGTCTAGCACTTCCGAAGACGTAAAAGGCAAAAGGAAGATGACTTCGGAAGAGCTTCAGGAAGAAGAAAGGTTGGAGAAGCTCAGAAGGAAAGGTAGACTGCCAACTGGGAAACTGTTAGCTGCAAGTACCAAAGCAGCTGCAGCCAACCAAGAGGCAGTCAACAATCGAATAAGGGTGGAGGTAATTGATAGACTTGTCAGTCTAGGGGCTGCTTCGGAAGATGTACTCCTGCTACCATTAGAGGAGCTGATAGAGCTTGAAAAGGCAACCTTGCTGTAAAGACAACAAAAAGAAGAGGCTGCAAGGTTGGCCTTGGAAGAAGAAAGGCTGAGAAAAGAAAGAGAAGTTGATCTGCAGCTCAGGAGAGAAAGGATCACTTTCCTACTCTCCAGAGGATTCTCTCAAGAGGAGTTGTCTCCACACAATAGTGATACGATCTTATGGCTTTTCAACAAAGAGCAAGATCAAATGGAGAAGGAGAGAAAAAGAGCTGCAAGGGAGAAGCTAGTGGAGAAGAGGAAGAAAGAAGAAGAGGCTGGACTGTCTGCCGCCAAGAAGATAGGTGAGAAAGCTTGGATGAAGAACTATCTTAAAGCTCATGGCTTCTCTGGCAGGCAAGTGGGTCCAATGTCTGAGAAGACTCTCCAACGACATGTCAGTGACATCAAGGCTGACATTCGTGCGGGGAGAAGAAAAGAGATGTATAGAAGGGGACAGGGGATGACCTTCAAAGCAACCTCTCAGCCCAAAATCCAAACCCAACCTCAACCTGAACCTATACCCTTTCCCTTCCCAATTAAAACTGAACCTGAACCTTTTACCCCTGAACCTACACCATCACACCTACCAACCTCTTCACCTCAACCACCTAAACTACCCATCATCCAACCCAAAACCTTAGCCAGAACCCAAACTCCTAAACCTACCCAACAACCAATCAAACCATCCCCTCAGCCTTCCAAACATCTCTCTATGGAAGAATTCAAGGCAATCAAAACTAAGCTCATCAACTGCACAACTCTGAGCGACATCTCCTGTGAGGAGGATTCAGTCAACCTAACGTATGTTGATGGATCCTCAAGTTCCCTCACAAGAGATAAGTTTCTTGATCTGCCCAGAGGAACTTTGGACCAAGCTGCAAGACTCCTTGGCCTCAATTCAGATACATTGAATGAGGAAGAAAAGAAGCTGAGGAGAAAGCTGGTGACTCTGCTGGACACAAAGAAAGGAGATAGGGTACCAAGACAACCTCTTGTACCCAGAAAGAAGATAGTCCAGTGGAGGTTCGAAGACTCTTCTCACAACTTTGTTGTTGAGAGAGAGAATGGTGAGTTTAACAGGCTGAATGCCTCATCTCTGCTACACTTAAGCAGATTTGATATTGCTGAGTTAGCAGAGAAACCATTCTCCAACCCTTCAAACTCCGATGTAGCTGCCCACATCAGAAATCATCTAGGCAGCCTTCACATGGCCAAGCTTACTGCAAGAAGCAAGGTCGAAGAGGAGTCAAAACTGAGAGAGGAGGAGGAAAGGAAAGGATCAGCAACCAAAGGCAAAGCCTTTCTTCAAATGGTTGAAGATCCTGAACTTGAGTCCATAGTTAGATGGGAGTATGACTACAACTCCCGTCAACTAACTCTCTTCAGGGGGTCACAACAAAGGGTACATGTCATTCAAAGTGATAGACTAGATCTCCTATCCACGAATGACTTGTACAAGCTTCTCAGCACCACTTCCGGGAAGAACAGAGAGACAGACAAATATCTTTTGTCCCTGGTGCTGAAAACTTTGAGAAGTAGAAATAAGTGAAGTTTTGGTAGCATCAGCCTAGGGGGAGTTTGTTGGATCTAGAGAGGCTGTTGCAACCAAAACTATGTCACTTAGAAGAATTTGAGTACAACATACAAAGGACTTCTGAAGCCAAGTGTGGAACTTCCGAAGGAAGAAGGAGCTCTTCCGAAGTCTAAGTGTAAAATACACTTCCGAAGGAAAACTCCAACTTCCGAAGATAAGAAGCTACTTCCGAAGATCAAGACTTAAAGATAAAGTTCTGAAGTCAACTTCCGAAGTATAAAGAAGTCCTCAAAGCCTCGGAAGCATAGAAGCATCTTCCGAAGTATAAGTGGCTTCGGAAGAACTTGTTCTTCCGAAGCCAGTTAACCTTCGGAAGACACTTCTATTATCCAGTAGACATAAGTATGGTCTGTCTGACAGTCCGCTGCAAATCTCTGAGATACTGCATGGCGTTTTCTCAAAAGCCATGTAGTTGACCATACTTTAATCTACTGTTTACCTTTTTATGTTAAGTACAGTTGCCATCTTTAGTTGGTGACAAAAGGTAAGTCATGGACATGTCATGACTACCATATCTTAGATAATACTTTATCTAAGATACCTTAACTATAGCATTGTAGTATATGCTTTAGTCGTAGGTTTCCAGCTGGTATCAAGTATAACCGGCTGTAGGATCTAGTATATATAGTTTCTCATTGTAACTCTTGTGGTATGCTTGTAAGTGTCTTGTAATCTTGAGTTGAGAAGTAATATATACAAGTACCTTGAAAATACTTCTGCTTGTTCCTTTTGATTACTTATGTAACATCTCGTATTTTTGTTAGTTAAGAGTTAACTTTATTTACTCTTACAAGGGTTATTATTGTTAATTGTGGGATTCATGTGTTCATTCTTTCAATCATCATTAAGTTTTAATGTAAGAAAATTTAAAATGATGTTAATTATATTAATACTTATGGTAGTAACATGAACAAAAGGTTATAATAATGGTAATAATACTAATAATTATAATAATGGTAATAATAAATAATAATAATAACAATTATAATAATAACATGAATAATAGAAAATGATAATCATAATAGTAATAATAATAATAATAAAAAACTAATAACTTAAAAGTGTTTAAAAATCTATTTAAGTTGAAGGGTTGTTTTTACTATTTTATAAACTTGAAAGGAAAGTTTTAGCATAACATAAAAGAAATGCAAATTCGAGGGACTATTTGTGTAATTGTTTAAAAACCCAAACAATTCCCCCTTCCCTTCCCCGTTTTTCCGGCACCACTCCGGCCACTCTCCGGCCGGAGTCCGGTGACCCCCAAAACACCAATATAAACGTTCTTTAATCATATTAAATGTACCAAACGACTCGGGGAAGCTTCGCGAACTCGAACCCACGTTCTATTGAACCATAATACTCGAATTTAATGGGTTTTAATCGAAATCAACCATCAAAATCGGTTCATAACCGTTCAACGTATACAATGTGTCGATTAATCAAATTAAACGATTGGAAACGTTCGTATAATCAATCCCAATCATAATACAGTGTTTAATTAGAGTTAAACTACTTATTAAAAACGTTTTAGTAACCGAAATAGTCGAACGGAACTTGAAGCTCGTTCGACATCTCAACAAACAAATCGAGGCTATATAATAGAGGGCTAATGCTCCCTTCGACCTCTTTAAACTCACTGTAAACACTAATTCGTAAAACATTCGTTCATATAACCGATTGCTGGGCATTTGTTCTTCATGAGATAACCGAGACAAAACCGAGCGAAAATACTACAAATCGAGCTTAATCAAGTAAGTACAATACATCATTCAACTCGATTTTCTTTATGGATCAAAAGCCCTAAGGTTAATCGAGTTGAAACTCTCGAATTGTTGTTCAATTTTGGATTCGAGTGAACTAGGGTTTATATGAAATTGGGGGTTTTGTTTAAGTTTGGTATTTAACAATTGATAACAGAAACATACCGCGGCTGAGGCCTTTAGTCTACTGGTTCCATGGTCACATTCCCAATTAGAGGTCACGGGTTCGAACCCAGTGACCTCCAACATTATTTTTTATTGTTCCACTTGTTTTACAGCCTTTAAATATATATATATATATATATATATATATATATATATATATATATATATATATATATATATATATATATATATATATATATATATATATATATATATATATATATATATATATAAATTGCTAAAAATTGTAAGAATATTCATTTTATAAACTTCATATATTCTAAAACCATTTTTTCTATAATTTATTATTAAAATGTACTTATATTTTATTTAAAATTCTAAAATGAATGTTATAGTTAATATATATATATATATTTTATGAAATTTAGAATTAAAAATACTAGTTTATTATTTCAACCATTGTTTAATTAAGTTATTGTTTAAATCATGCTCATTTTATTTAATTATAAAGCTTTATTAAAACTTTATAAACATTATACAACTATTATGAATGTTATTCTTATAATATATTTATACAAAATATAAGTATGTTGTTCCCACGAATATATAAATATTTTTTTTCTCAATTGTTAAATATAATTGATAAAATCCTCAAACATCACATTGAACCTAGTTTATGTTAATTCATCAAACTTATTGTAAAACTTTAACCTTGTGAACATATATATTTAGGTATCTTGTGACGATACAACTTTGGAACGACGCTTAATATTAATCTTATTAATCTTCCTAATATACTTATTTGACCATGTGAGTTTTCCTTGTCCCCTTTTTATAATTTCACACTTATTTGGGGTGAAACATGATGCTTATATTACATACACGTTTAAACATTTGAGACTTGTAATGCACATGCAATTCTACTTATTATTTGGTCATGGTTATTTGTGTTTTGTAAGTGTTTATATGAGATACATAATTTGTTTACAATCATTAACTATTGCTAGCCTGGTGACGTCTTAGATCTTTGGCCTGACAAGCCTATTTGGTGCTAAAGTCGAGGTATTGCCGACTCCTAGGGGCCGTACGCTTGTGCACTAGAGAACCAAATACACTTAGCCAATCTTTTATACTTGTAATCAAGTCGAGGTTTGGTTGTAACGATATGTGTTCTATAACCTTACTAGCTTATAACCCTTGACATGAATTGCTACTTGTAATCTTATTATGTATGAAAACTTGGAAACTCACCAACTATTTTTAGTTGACTCTTTATTTTCATCATGTTTCAGGAAATCCCCAAGTTTAAAGTGGACATTTGAAGCTTGCAATAAAACTAGGACTTGGACCTAGTTAAATAAACAAAACGTAATGTTATGTTTGAGTTATGTTGAACTTATTTCTTTTTGTGACTTATGGTTGTATTTCATTTTAATACTTATGATAATAATAATTGCAATTTAAATATAGCGTTATGTGGCTGTGAACAATCTGAACCCTCACACCTCGACGTTTCCGCCGTCAAGGTTGGGGTGTGACAGATTGGTATCAGAGCCCATAACTATAGGGATTTAGGTTATTAGAAATGGTGACCTAGACTATAGCTTATGCATGAACCTCTTAGAAAATATTTATATTCTTGGAAATATATATATTATTACATGCTACATAATGCTATACCTTACTTATGTGCAACTTGATGCCTTAGCATAGGTTTGCCTTGTAATTATTTTAGCTTAGTTACTTGTCTCCCTAAACTTACCTTTTGACACTTTGACTCTCCCCGAAAAATAAAACTTCTTAATCTTATTCTCGACGACACGTGGAATTGTATACTTATGCTTATGACTTGGATCCTTAGACTTATGTCTAATCTATGTAAAATCTCATCAAGGTTTTGATTTCATGAACCTAAGAAATTTGTGTGACACATGGACACCTGTATTCTGGATTTCCTGGCAAAAGGCCCTCGGGCTAAGGCAAGCATATCGCATAAATCCTACGGGACTAGTTATGCTTACCTGGGGATTTCTGGGATGAGTGATAAACTATGGTCAACATACACAAATTTCTAAGGCAAGTGGGTCAACTTACCTTGACGTGTCAACGTTTCCAAATGGTAATGCGTTACCAAATGGAACCATTCCATGTGCCTTACAACTTTTGCCTTATCCTTGTTGATCTATGATCCTTGTTATTCCAATTCTCATATCTAACTCATTTTATATATTCCAGCATGTCTCGTCATCATGGAAAGCGAGGAAGTTCCGATCGTAAGTTAGCCGCCATGATTGCTCGACAAATGGCTGCTGTCATCCCGACCATGGTTGCTGAACTTAATAGCACCTTACTGACCAATGGTAGCAACAATGGAAATGGTCATGGAGAGAATAGCAACAACCAAAACGGGAACAACCAACACGGGAACAATCAAACTTGCACCTTCAAACACTTTAGTTCTTGCAAGCCCACTAGTTTTAGTGGCAAGGAAGGAGCCACTGGTCTTCTTGAGTGGTTCGAAAGCATGGAGAATACCTTTATCAATTGTGAGTGTCCCGAGACGCTCAAGGTTCGTTATGCCACTAGTGTGCTCCAACAAAGGGCACTTACCTGGTGGAATAGCGAGAAGAGAAACCGTGGACCTGGAGCTGTGCAAGCACTTACCTGGGAGGAGTTCAAGAGCATCGCCATCACGAAGTTCTGCCCACGAAGTGAGTTGCAAAAGTTGGATGAAGAGTTTTGGAACTTGAAGCAAAATGATGGTGATCATTTGGCCAACTCAACTAGGCATCATGAGTTGAGCTTACTGCTGCCTCACATGGTCGACACTGTCCCCCGCAACATCGAGAAGTTCATTAAGGGTGTACCACCCCAAATTCAAGATGCTGTGGTGGGTAGCCGACCCACAACTTTGGAAGAAGCCATTACTATCACCGCTCAACTCACCGAGAACCATATACGAGCGGGCACCATGTCTGTGAAGGGTGCAAAGAAGGTAGAGAAGTCGGCTACCGAGGCTGTTAAAGAAACCAAAGCTGAACCGTTTTACAACAACAACAACAACAACAACAACAAGCGCAAGTTCACACCGGCGCGCAACTATGCTGTGGCTGCACCTAAACAACCTCAAAGACAACTTGTTCCTGCGGCTGCACCTATGGCACAAGTGCCTGGGGCTAGGGCTTATGCTGGTCCTCAGCCTATGTGCAACATTTGTAGGTACCATCACCCGGGAAATCAACCATGCCGTATCTGTACTTTATGCGGTAAATATGGTCACTTGGTGGCGACTTGTCACCGTGCACCTAACAACAACGCCGCCGTGGTCACAAACCGTGTTTGCTACAACTGTGGGGAACCTGGTCATTTCCGCCCACAATGCCCTCGTCTTGTGGGTAATGTTCCACAAGCCCGAGGACGTGCTTTCAACATCAACGCGAATCAAGCACAAGCAAACAACGATGTGGTGAATGGTATGTTAACTTACCTTTAACTTTTGTGACCTAATTCTTTTCATGTGTTACCTATGTCGTTAAATACCTTTAAAATTGAACAGGTATGTTCCTTATTAATAAAACTTATGCCTATGTCCTATTTGATTCTGGAGCCGATAAGAGTTTTGTTTCGTTAGAGTTTGAACCCATACTTGCTAAGCCACATACGAAACTAGGAAGACCTCTTACCGTTGAAGTTGCCGATGGAGAACCGATCACCGTTGATGTCGTTATTCGTGATTGTATCTTAAGTCTTGACACGCATGATTTTCTTATCGATCTTATCCCTATGAAACTTGGAAGCTTCGACGTCATCATTGGTATGGATTGGTTAGCCAAACACCATGCCGAGATCATTTGTTTCGAGAAATGCATTCGTATACCGTTACCCTTTGGAGATACTTTGAAAGTGTTCGGTGAGAAATCTTCCAAAGGGCTTAAACTCATGTCTTGCACACAAACCCGAAAGTGCTTAAGCAAAAAGTATATGGCCTTCTTGGCTTACGTGGTCAACACGAAAGTCAAAGGGAAATAACTTAAGGATGTCCCTATCGTACGAGACTTTCCTGAAGTATTTCCCGATGACCTTAGTGGTTTACCTCCCGTGCGTGAAGTCGAGTTTAAAATTGACTTGATACCGGGAGCGAACCCCGTGGCTAAGTCACCATATCGGCTTGCACCATCGGAAATGCAAGAACTCTCTAGTCAACTTCAAGAGTTATCCGAGAAGGGTTTCATCCGTCCTAGTTCTTCGCCTTGGAGTGCACCTGTTCTATTCGTGAAGAAGAAAGATGGAACGTTTCGTATGTGCATCGATTATCGTGAGCTTAACAAGCGTACCATCAAGAACCGTTATCCTCTTCCTCGTATCGATGATTTGTTTGACCAACTTCAAGGAGCTGCTATCTTCTCGAAGATCGACTTACGCTCTGGTTATCATCAATTGCGAGTCCATGATGATGATATCCCAAAGACCGCGTTCCGTACTCGTTATGGGCACTATGAGTTTATGGTAATGCCTTTTGGTTTAACCAATGCTCCTGCTGTCTTCATGGATCTCATGAACCGAGTATGCAAGCCTTATCTAGACAAGTTTGTGATCGTCTTCATTGATGACATACTTATCTACTCCAAGTCCAACACCGATCATGAACTACATTTGAGATTGGTTCTTGAGTTGTTGAAGAAAGAGCAATTGTATGCGAAGTTCTCGAAGTGTGATTTCTGGCTCGAGGAAGTTCAATTTCTAGGACACGTGGTGAATAGCCAAGGAATTCACGTTGATCCTGCAAAGGTGGAAGCTGTGAAGAATTGGTGTGTTCCTACAACCCCTACCGAAGTTCGTTCTTTTCTTGGTCTTGCTGGTTATTATCGGCGATTCATTGCCAACTTCTCGAGGATCGCGAAACCGCTCACCACTTTGACACAAAAGAATAAACCATTCGAGTGGGGTCCCGAGCAAGAAGAAGCTTTTGAAGCGTTAAAGCACAAGTTGTGCAATGCTCCTATCTTGACCCTACCCGATGGAAACGACGATTTCACCGTGTATTGTGATGCATCTAAACAAGGCCTTGGTTGTGTTCTCATGCAACGAGGGAAGGTCATAGCTTATGCATCGAGACAATTGAAAGTTCACGAGGTGAATTATACAACACACGATCTCGAGCTTGGTGCTGTTGTCTTTGCTTTGAAGATTTGGAGACACTACCTGTATGGTACGCAATGTATAGTCTACACCGATCACAAAAGCCTTCAACACGTTTTCAATCAAAAAGATCTCAATATGAGACAACGTCGTTGGGTGGAGTTGATTAGTGATTACGATTGTGACATTCGTTACCATCCTGGTAAAGCAAACGTTGTAGCCGACGCTCTAAGCCGAAAGATTCACAACAAGATGATCTCATTCCAAGAAATTCGCGATCGACGTCAATGGTTTGACACTTTGGGTGAGTTCGATACTGAGATCCGACTAGATGTCAACGAGACTACCGTACTGCTACAAAACCTGAGAATAGATAGTGACATCGAGTCTAGTATCCTGGAGGCTCAACAAACGGTACAACGAGAAGGAAGAATGAAGGATGAATTGGAGCATAATCTTCTAACCCGATTGGAAACGAAACCCAATGGGTTGATGTACTTCGCCAATCGAATTTGGATTCCAAATCGCGATAACCTTCGTACCTTTATTATGAACGAAGCTCATCAAACTCGTTATTCTATTCATCCTGGTTCCGATAAGATGTACATGGACCTACGTGGTCAATATTGGTGGCCTGGAATGAAGAAAGACATAGCGACTTATGTAGCTAAGTGTCTCACGTGTATGAAGGTTAAAGCCGAACATCAACGTCCAAGTGGATTACTTGAGCAACCCGAGATTCCTATGTGGAAATGGGAACACATATCCATGGACTTCATAACAAAGCTACCCCGTACCTCTCGAGGACATGATAGCATATGGGTGATCGTTGACCGATTGACCAAGTCGGCACATTTTATACCTATACGTGACACTTACAAGACATCAAAGTTAGCTCGTATATACGTTGATGAGGTTGTAAGTCCTCATGGGGTACCTCTGCACATCATATCCGACCGAGATGCTCGCTTCACTTCACATTTTTGGTCGTCTATGCAAGAACTCTTGGGTACACAACTAGATCTAAGCACGGCTTACCATCCTCAAACTGATGGTCAAACCGAGCGAACGATCCAAACCTTGGAGGATTTGCTACGCCTTTGTGTTCTTGACTTTGGTGGCGATTGGGATACGCATCTACCGCTTGCGGAATTTTCGTATAACAATAGTTACCACTCGAGTATCAAGATGGCACCGTTCGAAGCACTTTATGGTCGTAAATGTCGTTCACCGATCTGTTGGACCGACATTGGTGAAAACTTCATCACTGGTCCTGAACTTATACAAGAGACAACCGATAAAGTTTCTATCATTCGCAAGAACCTTGAAGTGGCGAGAAGTCGACAAAAGAGTTATGCTGACAAGCGACGTAAGCCATTGGAATTCCAAGTTGGGGAGATGGTTCTTCTTAAGGTTTCACCATGGAAAGGTGTGGTTCGCTTTGGAAAGAAGGGCAAACTGGCTCCAAGATTTGTAGGACCTTTCAAAATCCTGAAAAGGATTGGGAAAGTGGCTTATAAACTAGAGTTACCTTCCGACCTTAGTGGAGTTCATCCTGTGTTCCACGTCTCAAATTTGAGAAAGTGCTTAGCTGATGAAAGTCTGCATGTTCCGTTGGAAGACATCCAGATTGACGAGTCATTGCATTTTGTCGAGAAACCTGTTGAGATCATGGATCGCATTATGAAGAAGACTAGAACCACAACAACCCCAATCGTCAAGGTTCGTTGGGAAAATAAACGTGGCGCCGAATTTACTTGGGAACGTGAGGAGCACATGAAGAAGAAATACCCGTTCTTATTTGTATAGTTTCATTTCTTTTAATTTCGGGACGAAATTCTTTTAAGTTGGGGAGACTGTAACATCTCGTATTTTTGTTAGTTAAGAGTTAACTTTATTTACTCTTACAAGGGTTATTATTGTTAATTGTGGGATTCATGTGTTCATTCTTTCAATCATCATTAAGTTTTAATGTAAGAAAATTTAAAATGATGTTAATTATATTAATACTTATGGTAGTAACATGAACAAAAGGTTATAATAATGGTAATAATACTAATAATTATAATAATGGTAATAATAAATAATAATAATAACAATTATAATAATAACATGAATAATAGAAAATGATAATCATAATAGTAATAATAATAATAATAATAAAAAACTAATAACTTAAAAGTGTTTAAAAATCTATTTAAGTTGAAGGGTTGTTTTTACTATTTTATAAACTTGAAAGGAAAGTTTTAGCATAACATAAAAGAAATGCAAATTCGAGGGACTATTTGTGTAATTGTTTAAAAACCCAAACAATTCCCCCTTTCCTTCCCCGTTTTTCCGGCACCACTCCGGCCACTCTCCGGCCGGAGTCCGGTGACCCCCAAAACACCAATATAAACGTTCTTTAATCATATTAAATGTACCAAACGACTCGGGGAAGCTTCGCGAACTCGAACCCACGTTCTATTGAACCATAATACTCGAATTTAATGGGTTTTAATCGAAATCAACCATCAAAATCGGTTCATAACCGTTCAACGTATACAATGTGTCGATTAATCAAATTAAACGATTGGAAACGTTCGTATAATCAATCCCAATCATAATACAGTGTTTAATTGGAGTTAAACTACTGATTAAAAACGTTTTAGTAACCGAAATAGTCGAACGGAACTTGAAGCTCGTTCGACATCTCAACAAACAAATCAAGGCTATATAATAGAGGGCTAATGCTCCCTTCGACCTCTTTAAACTCACTGTAAACACTAATTCGTAAAACATTCGTTCATATAACCGATTGCTGGGCATTTGTTCTTCGTGAGATAACCGAGACAAAACCGAGCGAAAATACTACAAATCGAGCTTAATCAAGTAAGTACAATACATCATTCAACTCGATTTTCTTTAGGGATCAAAAGCCCTAAGGTTAATCGAGTTGAAACTCTCGAATTGTTGTTCAATTTTGGATTCGAGTGAACTAGGGTTTATATGAAATTGGGGGTTTTGTTTAAGTTTGGTATTTAACAATTGATAACAGAAACATACCGCGGCTGAGGCCTTTAGTCTACTGGTTCCATGGTCACATTCCCAATTAGAGGTCACGGGTTCGAACCCAGTGACCTCCAACATTATTTTTTATTGTTCCACTTGTTTTACAGCCTTTAAAATATATATATATATATATATATATATATATATATATATATATATATATATAAATTGCTAAAAATTGTAAGAATATTCATTTTATAAATTTCATATATTCTAAAACCATTTTTTCTGTAATTTATTATTAAAATGTACTTATATTTTATTTAAAATTCTAAAATGAATGTTATAGTTAATATATATATATTCTATGAAATTTAGAATTAAAAATACTAGTTTATTATTTCAACCATTGTTTTATTAAGTTATTGTTTAAATCATGCTCATTTTATTTAATTATAAAGCTTTATTAAAACTTTATAAACATTATACAACTATTATGAATGTTATTCTTATAATATATTTATACAAAATATAAGTATGTTGTTCCCACGAATATATAAATATTTTTTTTCTCAATTGTTAAATATAATTGATAAAATCCCCAAACATCACATTGAACCTAGTTTATGTTAATTCATCAAACTTATTGTAAAACTTTAACCTTGTGAACATATATATTTAGGTATCTTGTGACGATACAACTTTGGAACGACGCTTAATATTAATCTTATTAATCTTCCTAATATACTTATTTGACCATGTGAGTTTTCCTTGTCCCCTTTTTATAATTTCACACTTATTTGGGGTGAAACATGATGCTTATATTACATACACGTTTAAACATTTGAGACTTGTAATGCACATGCAATTCTACTTATTATTTGGTCATGGTTATTTGTGTTTT
Source organism: Flaveria ramosissima (assembly GCA_025215565.1). Taxonomy (NCBI): domain Eukaryota; kingdom Viridiplantae; phylum Streptophyta; class Magnoliopsida; order Asterales; family Asteraceae; genus Flaveria; species Flaveria ramosissima. The sequence goes on from CM046037.1 coordinate 86,558,865, forward strand.
GTAAGTGTTTATATGAGATACATAGTTTGTTTACAATCATTAACTATTGCTAGCCTGGCGACGTCTTAGATCTTTGGGCCTGACAAGCCTATTTGGTGCTAAAGTCGAGGTATTGCCGACTCCTAGGGGCCGTACGCTTGTGCACTAGGGAACCAAATACACTTAGCCAATCTTTTATACTTGTAATCAAGTCGAGGTTTGGTTGTAACGATATGTGTTCTATAACCTTACTAGCTTATAACCCATGACATGAATTGCTACTTGTAATCTTATTATGTATGAAAACTTGGAAACTCACCAACTATTTTTAGTTGACTCTTTATTTTCATCATGTTTCAGGAAATCCCCAAGTTTAAAGTGGACATTTGAAGCTTGCAATAAAATTAGGACTTGGACCTAGTTAAATAAACAAAACGTTATGTTATGTTTGAGTTATGTTGAACTTATTTCTTTTTGTGACTTATGGTTGTATTTCATTTTAATACTTATGATAATAATAATTGCAATTTAAATATAGCGTTATGTGGCTGTGAACAATCTTAACCCTCACACCTCGACGTTTCCGCCGTCAAGGTTGGGGTGTGACAACTTATTATATTATTATCAACTCTTGTTAAAGGCATTGCTTCATCTTGTTTGAGTGATATCATAAGTGAGTTTGAGAGAATTACAAGTGTTAAGTGACAAAACCCGATCCTGCATAATACAACTAAGCATAGACAATGCAAAAATAAATTAAATGAACATTCTAAATTTCACATTAAAAATGGCTACTTTAAATTTTAATAGACTTGATTAAAGAGTTAAATAATACAGTAAAACTGGATAAAAAGAAAACAAAAAAAATTATCTAATAAATTAAATAAATCATTTATAAAATAAAATATTTCAAACGAACTAAGAACACGTTTTAAAATTAGCTAAAAAATCTTAAATTTTGGAAAATAATGATTTTGTTGATGGTAACAAATAAAAAAAAAGAGACGGTAATGAAATTAAAGACAATGGAAATATTGATGTCCAATTTACATACCTTTTTAATAGTATTTTATTTTAATTTCTAAAAGTAATTTTTTGTTTTTACTAATAGTAGTTTCTATATAAAAAACATATATAACATTATAATCGGTGTGCCTTTAAGTGGTACTATACAATCTTAAAGTAAACATTTATCTTAGAATTATGACTTATTTTGTCTTTCAAAAAATAACATTTGATAAGAAGATCATTTTAAAAAATTCACAAATATTCGCTAGGAGTAAAAGTAAGAGATGTATGTTTTTTAGTTTAAAATGGAAAGATTTTAATTTATATCTCATTAATTTTGGATGGAATTATATTTGGAAACAAAATAGGTATTTGAAAAAAATAATACAAAAATAGAAGATTGAATTATTTTGAGCGGGAAAAATATTTATTGTTAAATGTGAAGATGACATATGGCATTAGATGAATATTAAAAATGACATGTGGCAACCCTATTTACCCTTTTATTAGAGTAGTAGGATGCACCGAGCCACGAGCCGAGCCAACGAACCGAGCCACGAGCCGAGCTCGAACCGAGCCACGAGCCGAGCTCGAACCGAGCTAACCCTGGCTCGAGTTCGGCTCGTTTAGAATTCGAGCCGAGCCGAGCCAGCTCGTTTTGATTCGAGCTTTTTTCGAGCCGAGCTTTTTTCAAGCGAACTTCGAGCGAGCTTCGAGCTACGAACTTTTTGTACAGCCCTAATGAGTTCAAACACCTAAAAACACCAAAAACACACAACCGAGCACACACAAACAGATAAGGCTCGGTCCAAGGGCTGAAAACCCAACTAAAACCGAACAAAACACTAGAAAAACTCACCTTAGAGCAGCTTCTTCTTCTTCTTCTTCTTCTCTCTAAAACCGAGAGAAACCCAGCTTTCTCTCTCTAAAAACCGATGAAAGGATAGTACAAAAGGTGGTGTGGGCGGCCATGCAACCTTTTGAACATAATTATATTTATTTGCCTCTTGTACAACTTTAAACCCTCAACTTGTGTTATTTTACTTTTCTTTCTTTTTCTTCACATTTTATCTTCATTTAAAATTTCCGGGTGTTACAAGTGATACGTATAAACTATATATACGTATTAATATATACATATTAATACATATAAACTTACAAACTGATCCGAGCCGATCGGTTCGTTTACAACCGAGCAAAAATTCGAATGATCATATTTCGAGCAAATTCCGAACAAACGTCGAGAGAACATAGAGTGGTTTAAAAAGCCCTAATCTTAACACATTGTTTTTCTATACAGCTAGTAAAAAACCCGCGCGTTGCGACGGACTAATGCGATTTATTTGTTTGAAGCAAAGGGAAAATAAACATTGTCTAATCTGGCAGTTCTAAATCTTTAGTGTCGTATCTTCAGTTTCAAACCTTTCTTTAGCTATTTTTAGAGTGTTTTTGTCTATGATACAAAACCAATTATTGTACTTTCTCAAGGCCAAATAAATTCTATTAGGCGAGGTGGGCAACTGTTTGTTGTAAGAGAATAGAACTAGTTTTGTTTTTGTTTTTCTTTGTTTTTTTGGAGTAAAGTTACCTTATAATCCCTAGCTTTGATCAAATGATCAATATGTATCTTTTTGTAAGAGGATATTTGAAAGGAAAATTTCCTAAATATATATAGATTTAATCTACTAACTGTGCATGATCAGATAGCTTCAAAGACAACATCCAAACATCTAAACACCCCCTAATTTCACATATAACACAATCACTTAATGAATAAAATCTTTCATCACAGTATTGTGTTTTTAAATTCCTAAGCAATTATGAATTACAGGATAAAAATATAAAATAGGATGGTAGAATATATTATCAACATCACCTCTTCACCAAATCTTAACACATAAACAGCAAAAAAAAAACTCATTACAATCATCAGATCACTCCTGCAAAAGTAAATAAAATCTAGGTTAATAGATTATATTTGCATCAAATTATGAAAACATATCAAATTTCAAAGAGAATGCCATGAAGATCATTGATGATTAGGACTAGTAAAGGATTCATAAATGAAAGAGTGGAACTAACAAATTTCTAAAAATCTAAAGCTTTCTGAAGATGATTAAACTAAGATAAAAGATGAAATAATGAAAAGATTCACACCACACCATTCTCGCTTAGTTCTTCGACTGCGCAACACCATTTTAGGGTGTCAAACATTCAATTGCAGACTGTTTAAACGACCGGATCAGATCATCCGCTATAGCACCATCACACTTGTTGCAGTTTTGATGAGCAACGATCGTTCTTGCGTGAAACCGCCGATGCAAAGCACCAACGAGTGGCCTCAATTGTTTACGAGGACCTTGTTTCATACACCACCGGTTCAGCAATTTACACCATCGCTAGCAAACAGTCGTTTGTTAAGATGTAAACGACAGTATGTCAAGTAGTAAATGGTCGTTTGCATAGTTGTCGTTTACAGCTCTGTAAACGACCGTTTACAGAGAAATAAACTGCAGTTTGTATAATAGTAAACGGTCGTTTACTATTTTTTATTATTTTTTTCTAATTATATTATATTCAATATATTATTGTTAAGTTTTTATTCGATTTTTAATATTTTTATAAATTTTAAGTTATAGAATATAAGTATTGGATGAAAATAAGTTAATACATGTACGAAAAAAAAATTATATACCTGTGTTAACATTTTATTTGTAATTATATTAATCTTTTGTATGTTTTTATTGGTAATGTTTTTAGTCTATTTTTAATATTTTTATTATACTAAGTATTTATATATTGTTAAATTTAATTATACTAAATTATATAATGTATATATTATTAAGTTTATATATTAATAAGTTTTTATGTACAATAAAACTTATATAGTTTGAAATTTTTAAACTTTATAAAAGGAATATATTGTTAGTAACTTTAAGATTTTTATTAATTTTTTATAATTATAGTTATATTATATTAAATTTATATATTGTTAAGTTTTTAAGATTTTCATATAATGTTTATAATTGTTATGATTTTTGAAGTTTAAAAATAACAATAAAACTTATATAATTTACAAATATTAAACTTTATAAAATTAATAATTACAAATGATACTAATCTAATCTATATTAAAATGAGTAACAGTTTTATTTTAAAGTATATTGACTATCTTTGAAGTCTCTCCTCGTATATTCTTTCCCATGCAGCCGCACTATTACTTTTGTGAAAATTCCATAACGGCGTTATGAAAGGCAATGGATATTCACCCTCTAAACGCACAGAGACGTAGTGGCAACCATACACATGTGCAATAGTAATGAATTGATGGTACATGAGTTCATCCGGACCTGTCCATAACGGAAAATAAGTTGCGCTTTCAGTGGGAGATAAACATTGAAGAATGACATTAAATCTGTTTGCAATCAATAATCCTGTGTAAGGCATTATCATCCAGTGTTGATCAGGAGCTGGACCCGGATGTAGCCACGATAAACTACGTTCTGTCTCGTCATATGAGCTGGAGAAAAGAGTTCTGTACAAATTAGAATTGTTATGTAACTTGTTTAAAAGCTCATATCTCATGTTCAGCCAATATTCTTCACCGAATCCTAAGGAAAAGGAAACTGCACGAAACCCACAGTTACCATCACTATTTACGTTCTCTATGTGTGTTATATATGGATGGAATAGTTTTGGAATCTGTGTTAGTAAAGGATGGTGATATAAAGAAGATTGAGTTGTGTTATGTACATTTGAACTATGTTTCGGGGGGCTCATCCCCATAAAACATAACTAACAAAATCATCTGTCGTGTAGGTATGACCTCGGGTAGGTTGAGAAGGTGAAGGATCTGGTTTGTTTTGTTTTTGAGATTTGAGTGTTGGCCTTCCACGAGTATTTTTTTGTATTGTAGGCTCGTTAAGATTTATGCTGATAGGATCCCTTATGCTTTTTATTCTTTCTAACCAATTCTTTTTCATCATGGGATTTTTTTGTTTCTGGTAAGCATCTTTGAACCTCTCAAGTTCGTCATCACATTGAATATCTTCTTCATCTTTGTTTAACGATGCCGGTGAAAAGTCAAGCCTCCTCCAAAATATATCTATTGAATGTAGTGGAATAGGTTTGCCTGCTTTTAAATACCGTGCGATTTCACAAGCACATGGTAAACCGCAACTAGTACGAATATGGCAGCCACAACTTTGTGATTGGTCTTGAATTTCATTACCTCATGTCAGCTCTCCAACTAATATATCCAGAGCTTCATGAGAAACATTTGATAACAAAGAAACAAATAAATTATGTTTATGTTGATGTTTTATTTTAATTCGGCTTTCCTCGAAACTTGCCTTTATTTGTGTTTCCTGTAAACGTATTATGTTATTTAAAATTCTTATAAATTTATCTAAATTTGATTTGTCAGAATTCAAATGTTTTTTTAACAGAGCATGTTGGCTTTCTACTCTGTTTGTTGTTCGTTCTCCAAAATTTAAATGTTGATCAATCCATGCACACACGAACATCTCTTTGTAATTTTGCAACCAGTTAACATCCAAATAATTAAACACAACTGCAAAGTTAAATGAAATATGTTAGTTTCAATTTCATTAATATAAAAATAATAAATTGAATAGATCAGAAAAATACTTCGATGCTTGCTCATCAACTTTGTTTGTAATCGTGTTCGATTTTCATAGTAGGCCTCAATGGTTGGAGATTGAAGCAGAAATCTCCAGTAGTACATAAATTTATCCCACTCAGTCTTAGACTTGAAAGATGGTCTGCAATGCTTTCTGATATTCTCCTGTATATGATATCTACAAAGCAACCGGGTTGCTTCTGGAAAAATTACTTGGCATGCATCCATTAATGCCAACTCTCTATCGGTGACTATGACACGCGGTACCATATAGTCATCTAATGTTTTTCTTAGACAATTTAAAGCCCAATTGAAATTATCTTTTTTCTCATTTCGTATGAACGCAAAAGCAATACAAAATGTCTTATTTGTTGAAGTTAAGCCAACAATTTGAAGAAAAAGGAGGCGATACCTGTTCGTCTTGTACGTGCAATCTAAAATAATCACATGCGGAAACGCACGCCATATTTTTAATGAAGTGAGGTTGACAAAAAACAAATCATTTAGTTGATTTGATTCGTCATCAGTAGTAAAATCATAGATGTATCCGCCCATCTGCAAGGAATGAAGAAGTGCTTACATTGGGGTGGTTCCAACTTTATCCATCTTTCGTATCTTTGTGCGTGCATCATACACGGTTTCAATTGTGGATACATTTTTATCATTATTTTCTTTTGAAGCCGTAAGAATATCACGTGGCTGCATATTCTTTCTTGTAAGATCTTCTACAAATGCATATTCTTCTTTAGACAATCTTTTTGCATAAGCATGACCCTCCAAAAATTTAGAAGGTTCATGGTTATGTTCATCACAAACAACATGTATTTTCCAACCTTCATCTTCTTCATGATATTTTGCTATAAGTTGAAATGGACAACCTGTCTTCTTTGTCCCTGAATGTGTGATTGAATCTGATGTTGACTTGTATACACCACCACGATCGCACATAAGAAATGCCTTGTTGACGAATCCGTATACAGTCTTCTTCGTTCGTTGTGTGATAATAACATATCCAAGGGCGTGTGCAGTGTTTTGCACCCAATCCATTAACTCCTCTCTTGTTTGGTACACCCAATCATTATAAAATTGAGACATTATTGACTTGAATTACGATTGTGTGTGAATAAATTAATTTGAAAACTTGTGAATTGTGAATTATGAATTGTGTAAACGAAATTTATAAGCATCTTAAATTATTATCAAATTCTTGCACATTTCCCAATAAATTCTGTAACCGATTATTGAATTTGAATTGAATTTCCAATAAATTTTGTAAACGATTATTGATTTTATCTGGCACATTTCCCAATAATTATTATACAATAAATAAATTCTTTATTACAATAAGTAAAACAAAAATAAAATTATATACAAATAAAAACTAAATCATAATTTATTAAACTAAAAAATTACATTACTTTTCCAAAACAAATAAAATTACATTTTATTGATACGGATCATCAGGAGAGTCTTGATATGGAGGTATCCACATTTGATTATTATGTTTAAACCTCCACCTAACTTGTGGATAATCTGCGATCATGTCCATCCGTATAACATGTTCACGATCAACAAATCCGGACATAAGTACCGGCCCGTTTAAACTTGCCACGTTCTCAGGGGTGAGAATATGTAAAGACTCAGCAAGTCGAGTGACATATGTACCACCACAAATATGCCCGCTTTTCTTTGTACCCGTAGAAGAAGTAAAATAATCAGCAAGCATATATGCCAGATTACAAGGCCTCCTTTTAATCAAACAAAATAAAAAGAACAAATCCTTTTTAGTCACCCCACCACTAGTCATCCTACGTCCAGCTATAGTATGACCAATAACGCGATGAAGATATCTATACAATGGATCGTTCATTCTTGTAGCTTTTGTTTTATTGTTAGGTATATATTGACCATCACCAATTTCCTCCCAAAATATTTCATCATTATAATCTTCTGGAAATTGCGTAAGACCATTCAAAAAATCAGATTGATGGGTCTCTTGAACTGTATATAAACCCATCAAAACACCAAACTCGGCCACTGAATAATTACGTGTCACCCCCCCCCCCCCCCCGGGAACAAAACTGATAGCACCGTTATCACTGTTAAAAAAATATAAGTTCAATTAAATGTAGACACGAAATTATATATAATCCAACTAAATTGGTATACCTATAGTTATGATTGTTCGAGTCGAAATTAAACGTAGAGAAAAACTCCAAACAAAGCTCCTTATATTGCGGGCCACTAATTGCAAAAAATCTTCTCCACGGCTCGTTCATCATGTTACGAGCACGAGTAAATTCACCCACGTCTCGTAACAAGCTCCAAGATATCGAACGTGAAGCCTCAAATTCTTTATCTAAAAGTTTTTGAAGCCTTTTATATTCATCTGATCCTCGACGAAACTGAAGCCACGGATGATTCGAAGCACGAACCGACGCTGTATCTTGACGTGAACTTGAAGCCATTACCTAAAATAATTACAATCAGTAACAAAATAAAATATATACTAAACTAAATTTTATAATAATAGTAATAAACTAACCTTTATTTTAATTGAAGGAATGGATAGAGGTATGGAGGTGAAGAAAAGGTGAAGAAGATGAGGTAGAGGTATGGAAGATGGTGAAAGAATGGATGCAAGTATGGAGGTGAAGAAAATGTGAAGAAGATGAGGTTTTAAATTGAAGGAATGGTTCGGATGAGTGGATATAAATCGAGTTTCGAATTGTCAAATCCAAACAAAAGTAAACGGTCGTTTACTTTAATGAAAACGACCGTTTACAATAAAGCAAACGACCGTTTGCATGAAACTAAACGACCGTTTGCAGGGTTGATAAACGACCGTTTGCAGCGTCCTAAACGACCGTTTGCAGCATGGTAAACGACCATTTGCTATGAGATAAACGACCGTTTGCTATGATTTGTCAAATCATGTGGTGTATGAAACACAACACCCATTGTTTACACCCTTCTCAGTCAACAGCGATGATCACCACCGCCAGCATCAATCGTCGTTTGAAAGCGAAACAATTAGAGAATGAGCTAAAGTCAAAGGCGGTGAAACAAGTGAGGCGAGGACAGAGGAAGTCTAAAACTTAATGCATTGTGAAGTTGTACATTACGCTTCAAGTGTTTACAGTTTTGTTTTTAAACTATATTACAATTACAATTACAATATTTAATGAAACAAAAATATTTTTCTTGAATTAAATCGTACTTAAACGCATGCAAAACACACGAAACCGACACGATCAATATATATGCCACATCCCCACTTTCAGCACACAGCGAAAGCGACGAGAGTGCGATTATACTGAATATCAAGAACAATATTGTTTACAACAGAATAATAAAATCTATATTACATCAAATACATTCTTAAATGTTTCGTAATCTGGGCTTCTACAACTTGCTACAACTGCTACGTGAGATTCTTCAATATGTATAACTAGCCAAGCTATCTGTGATTTCCTGTTCCTGAAAAACATACTAAAAGTGTCAACTAAAAATAGTTGGTGAGTTCGCAGGTTTAATGAAAACAGAGTTCAACATGTATGATGCCAATTAAATAAGTTCACAACCAAACATGTACCTGGTCATCCAATCCCAATCTAGTATGAATTGAATTCCCGAATATGGGCACCCGAACTGTCAAAGAACAAGCATGTGCAAATAATATGTCGCGGCGACACTACAGGCTACACGACACTACATGTCTCAGTGTTTTTTTTTGCCTATTAATAGGACACACTATGCATGGAGGTTTTTCTTCCAAGTAGTACTACCCATACAATCCGTTGGTTCATACCGAATTAATGGTTGTTTATACCGACAGTCGGTGCAATTGCATAATAGCAAAAAGAAAGTCTTAAATAATTGCACATTATATAGACACGAGCATGCTTTTCACACTGAAAGTTAATAAAAAGGGGTTGCGAAGACTCATTTGGGTTATCTTACAAATATCCATGTGTCAATGAGAAAGCCTCATCACTACATGCAGGGGTTCATCAATGTAACCCTAATTGTACGCTTACGTCAATCCTTAGCAATACAATAATGATATCACATGTGTGGCTGAGCTCTTTGGATTAACTTAAGTGAGATGAACTTTTAATATTATAGTTGGATTATGAGTTATTGAATAATATCAATGTTATTCGTATGGTTATTTTGATTTCTTTATTTAGTTAGATTTTATGGATACTGCATATTACAATATATAGATGTACACATATAATTATTTCCTTCTTGTTATTATATACATATTTCTATTAGAACGTTGTTATAGAAATATATCATAACCTAATTAGGTTTACTTGACTTGGTCCCTAACGTTTTGAAGTTCCTATTCGATTTGTGTATCTTATTAATTTTCACTGTGGGTATATATATATATACACATGTATGTATATATTATATCTATATAAATAAGTCTTAGTATTATCTTTCACATGATAAAAGTATTATTAACAGTTCTAATAACAATAATAATTACAAGAGTAATAGTGTTAATTCTCAATTTTAAATTAATTTTAATTAAACTATTTATCACACTGTTGTAAGTATAGAACAATATTGTCAAAACTTAACATTAGTAATACTACCTGTAATAATATTTATACTAACGTACTTGTATTATTATTTACAATAATAATAATTACATTAATGGTATTAGCATTAGTGATAATAACTAAACTGGTTTTAATCATTATTATAATAAGTGTAATAATATGTTTCAGATAAATAATAATAAATTTTAAATGGGTTATTACAATATTCGAATTAAATGATTCTTGAACAACAATATTAGTAATAGTAGTATTAATAATAATAAAAATAATAATAATAATAATAGTAATTAGTAATAATAATAATAATAATAATAATAATAATAATAATAATAATAATAATAATAATAATAATAATAATAATAATAATAAGTAGAAGAAGAAGACCAATAATAATAATAATAATAATAATAATAATAATAATAATAATAATAATAATAATAATAATAATAATAATAATAATAATAATAAGTATAATTGAACATATTGACTTAATTATTATTTTTAGGTAATACTCATCTCAATAATACTTTGTACTTACTAATATTATGTCTAAATAGCTTTAACTTGTGATATGGCTTTATATATTTTATTTTTATATCTCACACACACACACACACACACACACACACACACACACACACACACACACATATATATATATATATAGATATATATATATATATAGATATATAGATATATATATATATATATATATATATATATATATATATATATATATATATATATATATATATATATATATATATATATATATATATATATATATATATATATATATATATATATATAGGGGAGGGTTCAAATGAGAACCACCTTTTTTTGTGAGAACTCTAAGAACCAATCTCAGCCACTCATTTTCTATCACATGCAAATCACACGCCATTTCTCCCTTTTTTTTTTAAACGTTCATAACTTTTTTTCACGACATCATTTTTACAAAAAAAATTCACCATAAAATTCAGTATTTTTTTATCTTTCCAACGCCTACCATATTGATATACTTTTCTAAAAAAAATCGTACATTCGTTGTTTACATATGTGTAAATCTAGTTATACACATGTGTAGTACTGGATTTACACATGTGTAAATCCGATATTACACATGTGTAAAACGAATTTCGTTAAAAAAAACGGGAATTTTTTTTATTTTTTATAAATTTTGTTTTATTTTTTTATGAAAGAGGGAAAGTAGGGGAACATTTTTGTGTTTTTATTTTTTTTATTTTTATGTTATTTTTTGATTTATAAATTTTTAAAATATGTTTTTGTTAATTACAATTTTGCCATTGAGAACTAGTGGTTGAGATTGGTTCCTAGAGTTCTAAAAAAAAACTAGTTCTCATTTGATCCCTAGGGTTCAAATGAGAACCACTTTTTTGTGAGAACTCTAGTAACCAATCTCAGCCACTCATTTTTTATCACATGCCATTTCCCCCTTTTTTAAAACGTTCATAACTTTTTTTCACGATATCATTTTATCAAAAAAAATTCACCATAAAATTCAGTATTTTTTTATCTTTCCAACGCCTACCATATTGATACACTTTTCTAAAAAAAATCGTACATCCGTTGTTTACATATGTGTAAATCTAGTTATACACATGTATAGTACTGGATTTACACATGTGTAAACCCGATATTACACATGTGTAAAACGAATTTCGTTAAAAAGACAGGAATTTTTTTTATTTTTTATAAAAAATTTTTATTTTTTTTATGAAAGAGGGAAAGTAGGGGAGCGTTTTTGTGTTTTTATTTTTTTTATGTTATTTTTTGATTTATAAATTTTTTAAATATGTTTTTGTTAATTACAATTTTGTCATTGAGAACTAGTGGGTGAGATTGGTTCCTAGGGTTTTCACAAAAAAAGATAGTTCTCATTTGATCCCTCCCCTATATAGGTATATGTATATATATATATATATATATATATATATATATATATATATATATATATATATATAGTATATATATACATATATATATGTTTATATATATATATATATGTATATATATACATATATATATGTTTATATATATATATATGTATATATATATATATGTATATATATATATATGTATATATATATATGTATATCTAGTATCTATAATATATATATATATATATATATATATATCTATCTATATATATATATATATATATATATATATATGTATATATATATATATGTGTGTATATATATATAGGTATATAGGGGAGAGTTCAAATGAGAACCATCTTTTTTTTTGAGAACTCTAGGAACCAATCTCAGCCACTCATTTTTTATCACATGCAAATCACATGTCATTTCCCCCTTTTTTAAAACGTTCGTAACTTTTTTTCACGACATCATTTTTTCAGAAAACTTCACCATAAAATTCAGTATTTTTTTTCTTTCCAACGCCTACCATATTGATATACTTTTCTAAAAAAAATCGTACATCCGTTGTTTACATATGTGTTAATCTAGTTATACACATGTGTAGTTAGACATGGGCAAAAAAACCGGTTCGGGAACCGGTTCAGCCAAAAAAACCAGAACCGGTTTGAGGCCCAACCGGTTTCAAACGGGCCCCGAACCGCCGGTTCTTTAGCGGTTTCACCTTTCCAAACATCAAACAGGTTTCAACCCGAATCGGTTTTCAAACCGGTTCCAACCCGGTTCCAAACCGGTACTTCAAACCGGTTTTCAAATCGGTTTAAACCCGGTTTTCAAACCGGTTACCGTTACCCAACGGCTATATAGCCGTTTGTACCCATTTTTGACCGTTTTTTTATGTTTTTTTTACCATTATACCCCCACTAGGTTAGTATATATATATGTATTTGATTTTTTGGTTGAATCACAACAACTTATAACAACTCTCAAAAATCTCAAAAACGCTCTCCACAAATACTTTCGTTGTAAATGCTCTAAAAAACGCTCTCACAAAAATCTCTGAAATGGCTTCAACAAGTGCTCAATCATCCGTTGGTTGTGAAGCTTCTTCAAGCAACGTGGTGATAGCAATCCTTCCTACTAATAGGAACCCCGAAGTATGGTGCAATTACCATTTATGTCAAATGGCTAGCGGTCCAAACAAGGCTCGTTGCAAGTTTTGTCATAAGTTTTTCAAAAAAGATGTAAACTCAACTTTGAAAAACCATATTGCAAATAAATATTGTAAAGTGTTAAAAGGTGAACCTTCTCAAGGTCAAGCTTCGATGACAAACGAAGGAAATATTTGGGCTTATAACGTTGATGCGGTTCGGGAGCAAATGGCGCAATTTGTAATTCAAGAAAGCTTGCCATTCAAACATTTCGACAATGAACGTTTGACTCGACTCATTCAACGAACTCTCCAACCACGTTACACCAATGTAAGTCGTGCTACTCTTCGAAGAGATTGTTTAAAAATATGGAAAAAAGCTAAAAATGAATTAATATCTTATTTTGAAAATTTACAAACCGGTGTTAACTTAACTAGTGATGTTTGGTCAACACTTCACGATTCACCCGACTCGTACATTTGTGTCACCGCCCATTGGGTTGAACCCGATTCGCGGCAAATGATGAAACGTACGATTGCGTTTGAATTGTTTGATTATCCTCACACCGGCCAAAACATTTTTTATGTTATTGATAAAGTTATTCAAACGTATAAATTAGAAAACAAAATATTTTCTATATCTTTTGATAATGCTTCAAACAACACTCTTGCGATAGATCATTTGAAATTAAAATATAAACCAATATGTGAGGGTGTGTTTTTTCATAGTCGATGTGTTGCGCACATCATAAACTTAGCCGTTCAAGAAGGTTAAAAACGATTGAGGCCCAAAAAGATTGTTTTAAAAGAATGTTACGTGATATTTTTAGTAATAACCAAAGATATACTAAATATCGCAAGTTTTGTAAAGACGCAAATACTAAATGTTTAGGTCCGAATTGGGACGTACCAACACGATGGAATTCCACATGTAACATGTTTGAAAAGGCTATAGAACAAAAAGAAAGTTTAATAGCCTTTCATAATAGTTTGGTAAGTCGGGGAAAGGCAAATTCTTACCATCCATCGGGTTGGGCCATCATCGAAGAAGTAACAAAAATGCTTCAAGTTTTTAAAAATGCAACTACTTGTCTTTCTGGAGTTTATTACCCAACGAGTCCGTTGGTACTTTACCAACTTTATTTAATGACTTCAAAATTAAATGAATTGTCGTGTTGGGGTAGACCTTATTCCGATATGATACCCCCAATGAAAGAAAAACTTAAAAATTATTTTGAAGAAATGCCTCCCGTTATTACATGTGCCGCCGCTTTAAACCCTTGTTTAAACAAATCGGGGTTGAAACTTTACTTGATAAAATTACTTTTAGTTTGGATTTAGAAGTTGGTAAACCAATGTATAGTAAAACTTTAAAAGCTAATTTCAACAAACAATTACAACAAATGTATGATGTTTATTTATTAAAATACGAGGAAACATCACAAATCCATGATGCTTTAAGGCATGCGGCAAATGCCGAAAGTTCGAATGATCCAATGTTTGATTTATATAATACTTTAAGGGATGAATGTAATAAACGTCAACGTGGTAACACTCCGAGTAGTGAACTCGGGAGGTATGGTCTTACAAACTTTTTATCGACCAGAGTCCACATGAATTTAAAAATTTTGACTTGTTGGCTTGGTGGAAAGGTAAGGAAGATCAATTTCCCATCCTATCCATCATGGCCTAAGATTTACTAACCGTCCAAGCTTCTACGGTAGCTTCGGAATCTGCTTTTTCTGTTAGTGGCAGGGTTATATCAATAAGACAAACTAGACTCACTCCACAAGCAGTTGAAATGTCAATTTGCTTGAAAGATTATTTGGATGTCGCGGAAAGAGTACAAGACAAACGTTCACTTGAAAGAGAACTGGAATACGAAGTAGAATTATACGAGGACGAGGTAGAGAGCGGATTGACACCAGGAATGACTGATGATGAAGCGGCATATGATGACTACCTTCGTAACAGTTCCGGTTCTGGTGTCGAGGAATAAACGTACAAGTATAATACGAACGAAGAAACGACTATGTTAAATGTTTAGTTTTAAATGTTTAAATTATTTAAATGTTTTAAATGTTATAAATTGTTAAAATGTTTAAATTTTTTATAAATGTTATAAATTGTATAAATGGTTTATAAATGTTATAAATTGTTAAAATACTTAAATTGGTTTATAAATGTTAATAAATAGGAGATATAATATATAGATATATAGATAGATATATATAGAGATAGATAGATAGAGATATAGATATATAGATATAGAGATAGATCATATATATCTATATAAGTATATATATCTATATAGAGAGATATATATAGATATATATGATATATATATATATATATATATATATATATATATATATATATATATCTATATATATATATATATATATATATATATATATATGTTTATAAATGTTTTAAATTGTTTAAATGTTTAAATTGTTTAAATGTTTACAAATGTTATAAATTGTTTAAATTATATAAATTGTTTTAAATTATATAAATTATATAAAGTGTTATAAATTGTTTAAATTATATAAATGTTATAAATATTTATGTTTTAATTAAAAGTTTAAAATTTTATTTCAATATAACAAAAACCCAAATTTTCAAAAAATAAAAAATAAAAAAAACGGTTTGGGCCCGAACCGATTCCAAACCGACCCAAACCGGTTTGATAGGTTTGGGTTTTTAGAGATTGAAACCGGTTTGAACCCGAACCGGTTGGGGCCAAACCGATTTTGACCAAATTTGACCAAACCGGTTTCGGTTTGGGACCCGAACCGGTTTGGGCCCCCAAACCGGTTTGTACACCTCTATGTGTAGTACTGGATTTACACATGTGTAAATCCTATGTCCACTGGATAATAGGAGTGTCTTCCGAAGGTTAATTGTCTTCGGAAGAACAAGTTCTTCCGAAGCCACTTATACTTCGGAAGAGGTTTCTATGCTTCCGAGGCTTTGAGGACTTCTGTACTTCGGAAGTTAACTTCAGATCTTTCTCTTTGAGTCTTGATCTTCGGAAGTAGGTTCTTTGTCTTCGGAAGTTGGAGTTTTCCTTCGGAAGTGTGTTTTATACTTTTTCTTCGGAAGAGCTACTTCTTCCTTCGGAAGTTCCATACTTAGCTTCGGAAGTCCTTTGTTTGTTGTACCAAAATCTTCTAAGTGACTTGGTTTTGGTTGCAACAGCCTTTCTAGATCCAACAAACTCCCCCTAGGCTGATGCTACCAAAACTTCACTTATTTCTGCTTCTCAAAGCCTTCAGCACCAGGGACAAAAGGTATTTGTCTGTCTCTTTGTTCTTCCCTGAAGTAGTGCTGAGAAGCTTGTACAAGTCATTGGTGGATAGGAGATCCAGTCTATCGCTTTGAATGACATGTACCCTCTGTTGTGTCCCCCTGAAGAGAGTTAGTTGACGGGAGTTATAGTCATACTCCCATCTAACTATGGACTCAAGTTCAGGACCTTCAACCATTTGTAGAAAGGCGTTGCCTTTGGTTGCTGATCCCTTCCTTTCCTCCTCCTCTCTCAGTTTCAACTCCTCTTCAACCTTGCTTCTAGCAGTAAGCTCGGCCATATGAAGGCTGCCTAGATGATTTCTGATATGGGCAGCTACATCAGAATTTGAAGGGTTGGAGAATGGCTTCTCTGCTAACTCAGCAATGTCAAATCTGCTCAAGTGTAGCAGAGATGAGGCACTCAGCCTGTTGAGCTCTCCATTCTCTCTTTCAACAACAAAGTTGTGAGAAAAGTCTTCGAACCTCCACTGGATGATCTTCTTTCTTGCAAGAGGTTGTCTTGGTACCCTGTCTCCTTTCTTAGTATCCAGTAGAGTCACCAGCTTTCTTCTTAGCTTCTTTTCTTCCTCATTCAAAGTGTCTGAATTGAGGCCAAGGAGGTTTGCAGCTTGGTCCACAGTTCCTCTGGGAAGATCAAGAAATTGATCTCTTGTGAGGGAACTTGAGGATCCGTCAACATAAGTCAAATTGACTGAATCCTCCTCACAGGAGATGTCGCTCAGTGTTGTGCAGTTTATGAGCTTTGTCTTGACTGCTCTGAATTCTTCCATGGAGAGATGTTTAGAAGGCTGAGGGGATGGTTTGATGGGTTGATGGGTAGGTTGAGGTGTTTGGGTTCTGGCTAAGGTTTTGGGTTGAAGGATAGGTAGTTTAGGTGGTTGAGGTGAAGATGTTGGTAGGTGTGATGGTGTAAGTTTAGGGGTGAATGGTTCAGAAGTTGGTTCAGTTTTGATTGGGAAGGAAAAGGGTATAGGTTCAGGTTAAGGTTGGGTTTGGAGTTTGGGTTGAGTGATTGCTTTGAAGGTCATCCCCTGTCCCCTTTTATACATCTCCTTCCTCTTCCCCGCGCGAATGTCAGCCTTGATGTCACTGACATGTCGCTTGAGAGTCTTTTCTGACATAGGACCCACCTGCCTGCCAGAGAATCCATGAGCTTTAAGATAACTCTTCATCCAGGCCTTCTCACCTATCTTCTTGGCAGCAGTCAGTCCTGCTTCCTCTTCCTTCTTCTTCTTTTGCAAAAGCTTTTCCCTTGTAGCTCTTTTTCTCTCTTTCTCCATTTGATCTTGCTCTTTGTTGAAGATCCATAAGATCGTATCATTGTTATGTGGAGACAACTCTTCTTGAGAAAAACCTCTGGAGAGTAGGAAGGTTATCATTTCCCTCCTGAGCTGCAGATCAGCTTCTCTTTCCTTTCTCTCCCTTTCTTCTTCTAAGGCCAACCTTGCAGCTTCTTCTTTTTGCTGTTTTAGCAGCAAGGTTGCCTTTTCTAGCTCTATTAACTCCTCTAATGGTAGCAGGAGTACATCTTCAGTTTCAGCCCCTAGACCAACAAGTCTATCTATAACCTCTACTCTTTTTCGGTTGTTAACTGCCTCCTGGTTGGCTGCAGCTGCTTTGGTACTTACAGCTAACAGTTTCCTAGTTGGAAGCCTACCTTTTCTTTTAAGCTTCTCTAACCTTTCTTCTTCCTGAATCTCTTCCAAAGTCATCTTCCTCTTTCCTTTGATGTCTTCGGAAGTACTAGACTTTGGGGGTTCTTGGATGGAAGATCCAGGTTGGGTAGTAGAGATGGGAGCTGGAGTTAATGCAGATGTCAGAACTAAAGGTTGGGTGAGAAAATCCTCCCTATTAACCTCAGATGCAAGTTCCAGAATTACATCTGTGACTATTAGATCATCGGATAATGAGAATAGTCCTTCCGCAGCAGCAATCTCAGCTTCGGAAGTTTGAGATTGTTCTTCCGAGGCTTTGAATTGTGCTTCGGAAGTCTGTGAAAATACACTTTCTGTCCCAACTGTTTCAGTTGCTGGGCCATCAGTCCTTGTTTCCCCTTCAAAGTTAATCTCAGGTTCCACTTGGACCTTAGGTTGACCAACTTCCTCGATAGTGGTTGAAGGTGCATTCAACCTCTGAAGCTCTTGAGCTCCGAAGTAGATCACAGACATATAAGGGCTTGGCTGTTCTATAAGGGATTCCAATAGGAAATTGTTAAAGAACCTATTGAGATCTTGGAGCATCCTTTGATCCACTTGAAAAACAACTGGAGGAGGCTCAGGGAAAATTGCAGCTTGTTGCACAGGATACTTTGAGCTCAAGGAAGTGAGAGCTTGACTTTGGGTTTCCTCCTGTCTTTGACTTTGTCTCTCCCCCTTTTTGGTAGCATCATCCTGAGAGCTTGATGAGCTAGAGGAAGAGGTCAAGGAGACCTGAATGTACATGCCTAACAGACCCCTCAATCTGTTTCTCAGCTAGTTTGGCCTTGAGAGTTTCAATCTCAAGTTGCTGAGTGGCAGACCTATCCTCTAAAGTCCTAACCTTTGATTCAAGGTTTGAGACTTTAGAAAGTAGGTCTTGAATGGTGAGTTGCATACTTCCCTCATCTTCTTTTGAAGAATCATGGGGAGATGAGGTAACATACCTGGTATGTTCATCCTCACCACCAAATGTGGTTTCTTGGCGCCCTGGTTTCCCTTGCACAATGATGTCTCTTTCAGAGTCATCAAAGGGCATGGTTGCCGTAGATTCAGTCTCAGTTCCGTTACCACTGTCCTGAGGATCCATTGAGGCTCCTTCAGTAGTGGCAGCTGAATCTACATGAGTCCCCTCCACATCAGTGGGACTCACCTCAGTAAGGCTTTGCTGATGGGGGCTAGAGATAAGGGGTCTCTCTAGGCTCTGTTGATCCTTGAGAGGGTGTTGTGGATCAACTTCATTGCCTTTAAGAGACATAATCTCTTCACCAGCTCCAGTCAAAAGGTCAGTAAAGGATATGGAGTTGAAACCTAATGACCCGGGACTTTGATCAATGTCTAGAGGCATTGAGCCTGTGATAGGGCTGTCCCTTTTTGGCTGCTCAGGGGAGTATAGAGACTCTCCCTGAGGGCTATCAGCTTGGGTTTCGGGCTCATGAGTCTGAGACTGAGGAGACTCAAGACCCATATTGATGTCAATTGTGAAGGATGGTTGGACCTCAGGCTGAGTGGGAGCCCTTTGTTCCACTCTAGCCTTTTTGGATAGAACAGGAGGAGCTTGTTCAATCAGAGTAGATTGAACAAGGGTTCGTTTGTGACGTCTCTGATAGGTAAATGTAATGGGAGGAGAAGGTATATTTGGCAGAGTGAGGGTAGTTGCTGGTGTGGGTTCATCACCTGTGGGGTTAACAGGGATGTCACCAGGAGCCATTGGCTCAATCATACCTGGAAGAAGTGCAGTATCTCTTCCAGTGAAGTTGGTGGACACTCTCTTCAAGGTCTTGAAGATGGTCGGCCTCATTTGAGGAGCAGTCAGAGCAGCTGCACAGACAAGCTTGCCCTGGTCCAGCTCACAGTTGATTATGTGCTGGAGAAACCTGGGATACATGAAGAATGTGTCCCTTTAAAGATTTCCCATTAGGTTAGTCAGCACAAACCTTGAATAGTTGAAACGGAGGATTTGTACCAACCCATGAACTAGGCACCCAAGTTCATATGGGATTTGATCCCATCCCCCAGATTTATTGGACAGGCAGTGAAGAACCACATGCAACAGGAACTTTCATTTGTAGGAGAAGTTGAATTTGTAGACAGTTGACCTGCTGACATCTCCACCGTATCCCATTCGGAGATAAGAATTGTCCAAATCTGTTTTGGGGAATTCCGTTGGAGCGCCCTCATCATGAAGCTCGAGATGCTCCCTGATGAGCTGTTCAGATATGACCAACTCCTGGCCACAAATGCTCGACCGAATAACACGAACCCCATTTAGGGTTTCAATCCGACCATTTGCCCAAAATTCAGACATTTGGTTTGAGTAAATCGTGGGGTTTACAGTCAGAGCTGTGTAGTACGAAGATTGGGTCAGAAAAGAAATGATGTCTGAGAAGTCAACATCCCTTGAAGAATCAAGGAGTACGACTTGGTTATGTTGAGGGTTAGTGCCATTGAAGAAGATGAAAGAAAGATAGTTCGGAATAAGGTAAATTGGAGAAGAAGAAAGCTTTTAGGGCAGTAATTTGGATAAAAAGGATGTAAGTGATTAACCGGAAGTATTTAAATGGGTGGAATGGCGGTTTAAAGGGGGTTTTGGATAAGACGATGTGAGGTTTCAGTGGATGATGTGACATGGGCGGTAAGGTTAGTCCATTTAAATAATCCGACATCATTAACAAAATCTTTACTTTTTACAGAGTGGGGCCCAAAAGATTTCCGTTACACAGTAAAATCTTTCTTCCGAGTATAAAGCATTTCCGAAGGTAATATTCTTCCGAAGGCAAATTTATTTCCGAAGGTAAATTAATTACTTCCGAGAGTATATGTTGCCTTTCAAGTGGAGTGTGTTAAAAGCTTTGGAAGTAGATCTGATATGAAATCAATCGCTTCTTCCGAGACTTAACACTCTTCCGAGAAGAAAATTATCCTGGGAGAAATTTGCTTTGGAAGATATGCAAAATATCTTCCGAGAGTTAATTTCTCTTCGGAAGAATTCATACTTAGATAAAATTTAGAAAAAGATCTTTTTACAAAGGCTTAGATTGTTTTGACATGAGACTTTACACATTAAAAGGTTTTCAAATGAGATTAAGTAATCAATGTTTATCATCCCAATGGCTGTAATGAGATATTTAAATCTTTGTTCATCAAAGACTTTGGTGAACAAATCAACATATTGTTCATTTGAGTCAACTTTGATTAGTTTGATAAGATTTTTCTCATGAATATCTCTAATGAAATGATACCTGATATCAATGTGCTTAGTCTTGGAGTGCTTGTGACATCCGTCACCTTAAGGTCCGGCAATTAACGTGATTGTCCGTTAAACACTCTTTGATCGATCATTCCTCATCCTTATTTGATTCTATATGTGGATATCATGTGTGCATTATTATCGTTGTGTGTGCATTCGTTACAATCCTATGTGAACCTTAAAAGACTTTTAAAACTCTCACTTTAAAAACCGTCAAATATATCATTTATATATATTAAATATTTTTAACATAACCATTTCTTAAGTCATGACAACATTAAATGTACTTTTACAATTATAATAAAACATCTAATAAAGTCGTTTTTCAACCGAACCAAATTTGGGAAAACTCAGGGGTTAAGTGCAGGGACTAAACTTGTAATTTTGCAAACTTGGGCTGGGTATAAATACCCTCTTACCAGCCCTAATCTTCATTTTTCACCATCTTCTTCATCTTCATCCTCTTCACACACAAAATCACCATTCTAGCACCAAATCCAACCCGAGAGGTCTGTCTAGACACCGTCTACAGCTTAGACTACCCCTTTCTAGTAGGTAGTCGTCTTTGGTTGTCCGTTTTCTAGCCTTTTCACGGCTGTCCAAAACTAGGGTTTCGGGTGTTCGGGTTCAACCCGAACACACAAGGTCGTATGGGTGCGTGTGAGGTCTCTTTGCTTGTGTTTCATGTTTGTGTATGTTTGTTGAGTGTTTTTGGAGGTCCTTGTGGTGTAAAACCCGTGTTTAGAGCAGCTCGGGGGCTGCTCATCCCGACCACAGTCGCGATCCTGCAGATCAGGCGACTGGGTCAACCATGCGATTGAGTCGTGCGACTGAGTAGGTCGTGCGACTGAATCATGCATCTGAGTCAATCGCACGACTGAGTTGTGCGACTAGGCATGTCGTTCGACTGAGTTGTGCGACTGAGTGTGTGTATGCGATTGGGTCATGTGTGCGAATGAGTGTATGCGATTGGGTCATGCGATTGAGTGATTGAGTGCGATTGAGTCAGGTGACCGACTAATTGTGTGCGAATGTGCGTGATTCGCACGACTGGAGTCCAATCGCACGAATGAAGGTTCAATCGTACAAAAGTAGCTAATTCGCACGATTGAAGGCTGATTCGTGCGTATGGAGGTTGAGTCGTGCGATTGGGTGTTGTGTGGTACGACTGAAGACCAGTCATACGAATGAAGGCTCAATCGTACGAATGAAGCTGATTCGCACGATTGAGGGTTGATTCGTACGAATGGAGGTTGAGTCGTGCGTCTGGCCTTGTTATGCGACTGAAAATGTTGTGATTGATCCCCTTGTGCGTGGTGTGAGTATGACGTGTGATGTTGAGGTAACATTAACATAATAAGCCATTGTTCGGCCACAAAGATTAAAGTCAACGCGAAAAGGGCACACATACTATTTTAAACAAATTGAACTAACGCTTTACAACGATCAATTGACTTATAACTATTGACACTTATTCAATGCTTCTTCAATAACAATGAGACTTTTACTTAAATATCATCATCAAGGGCGACAATGTCTTGTACTTGGATCTACATAAGATCTAGTACGTGTGTCAGTCTGTATGTGTTATACGCGACCCAGCCGATACAACCCGAACCGACCCATCATTATTACGCGCTTATCATATCATATCATTAATGCTTTACAATAACTGTCAATAGGTGTTTGACTGTTTATTTGCATTCAACATTTGGGATACATTGCTCATACATACTTACCACCTAACAAGTGAGTTTCGTGGCCCCTTTTTACGCTTATACAATATTTCAATCATTTACAACTTGGGGGAAAAGTATGCTTACTCATTTTCAGTGCTGTACAACTTACATACATTTTACATACAAGGAATCAACGTGATACTGTGTTGCAAGTACTATTTGATACATGTTTGGGTCTGCTGTGTGGTTCCATCTTTGCAACTATTTAATTCCAGTGTGGGAACCGACGGTTAGGTATTGGTAGTACTACTGGGTTGACACCCCCACCCTCGTTCGATGGTATACTAGTTGGTACCATCAGTGGCCAGGAACGGGCCCTTGGGTGAATATATGCCGACAATTTCTTTGTGTACGTCGCTAGGTTTGGTTGCAAAGCTCATGTCATGTGATATTTACTTGTGTATATAACTGTATTCACGGTATTCCATACGCTTACATTATACAGCATCATTTACAATTTTATTACATAAACCTGCGAGCTCACCGACAATTATGTTGACCGTTTTAAGCATATCTTTTCAGGTGATCATACAAGTCCAGGAATCTAGGTGTGCTGCCTTAGTGGAGACCCTAGGATGCATTTTTGGGACTTAACATGTTATGATAAACAATCTTTTGAACAATGTTAACGCTTGTAAACAATTATCATCTTTTGAACTTGTTCTCGAGTTGTGGGAATTAACATTTACAATTTCATCTTATGTGATTATATGTATCATTATCATGTTATGCTTATGGCTATGTTGTCGTGAACATTGACTAAACACGACACAAGTCCCCTTGTCGTCGGGTGTCGTCATGACACGCTTGTCATCATTTATTATATTGCATCTCTATCGCTTACCATGTGTTATGACGATCCCGGTCTCGTTACATCCCCGTGTTTCTGCTTTTAGCGGGGGTGTGACAGATTGGTATCAGAGCCATTGGTTATAGAGAATTAGGCAATACGCTTGACCTAGACTATAACCTAGGAACCTTCATGTAGATTTGCATGCTAGGACTCTGTATGCATATTATATCTCGTGTATGTGTTCCTCGCTGCTTGATTTGTTCATCTATTTGTTATGTGATCTTTCCACCCTATGAGAGAGCCCTTGTGCTCACTCTTTTATGGGGATGCTTCTATTAAATCTTCCGTTCCCTCTGCGCGCCGAGTTAGTTTATCAGATCCGGGTATTAAACCCGAAGAGATCTTCACAGATCATGCTATTGTGCTTGACCTTGGACATTGAGATTAACCCTGAGGAGATTATGTCTGAAACCTCGAAAGAGGAGGAAATAGACAACCTCCGCTAGACTAAACGTGATTGTATACATGGACTTACAACTGTTGTGATGGATTATCATTGAAACATTATCAATTCATGGTGTGAGAACTGCACGAATTGCATGCGATATGTGATAACAATAAGTGTGCTATTAATTTGGGAATACTGGACTTGATGAGTGTTATGGATATACACTTTCAATTGATTTAAACTTATGTGCTTACTTTTCTATGATTAGAACATGCCGCCTCGAAGAGTTACCCGTAGCAATAGTGGCGGGAGTGAAGCCCCAAGGGGCAGAGGCCGAGGCAGAGGCAGAGCACCAAGAGCAAATGATGCTCCTGCCAGTAACAGTCAAGGAACAGGGAACGCCGACATGGCAGCCCTGATCGCTCAGCAATTGGCCGCGCTGATTCCTACTATTGTGGCCCAAGTGAGCGACGCACTCCAACAACACCACCCTCACGGGGATGGTGGCAACGATGATGGAGCCCAAGGTGGGATCGAAACTGAGACGGGAAACGGAAACCCGACCGGAAACGAGAGCAACCAGGAAACCGGGAATGGTGGTACTGCCGGTATTGAGACTGGGGTGGTTAATGCTCGTCGGGGATGTTCGTACAAGGAGTTTGTGGCTTGCAAACCAAGGGAATTCGATGGGAAAGGTGGGGCGATAGCCCTAACCAGGTGGCTGGAAAAGATGGAGGCAGTGATCGACATCAGTGAGTGCCTCGACAGTCAAAGGATCAAGTATGCCACTTGTTCTCTACAGGGTAAGGCCCTAACCTGGTGGAACACCCAGGTCCAAGCTCGAGGAAGAGAATCTGCGATGCAGATGTCATGGGATGAGTTCAAAGCCTTGATCACCGAGGAATACTGCCCTCTCAACGAGATGCAGAAACTAGAGCATGAATTCTGGAATCATGCTATGGTGGGGGCAGGGCACGCAGCTTATACTGATCGTTTTCATGAGCTTGCAAGATTGGTTCCGCATCTAGTCACGCCGGAATCAAAGAGGATTGAAAGGTACATTTGGGGACTCGCGCCTCAAATTAGAGCAATGGTCACAGCAGCCGCTCCTCCTACTATTCAGAGCGCAATTCTGAAAGCTGGCGCTTTGACTGATGAGATGGTTAGAACTGGGGTTTTGGGCAGAGGAGCCGAGAAGCGAAAGGATGTTGGGGAATCGAGCCGGTCGAGTGCCGGAAAATTTGAGAAGAGGTCTAAACCGACCAGGAATTTTGTGGCCGTGTCTCAGGCCAGGAGAGAGTATGTGGGGCCGCACCCCAAATATGACAGGTGCAATTATCATCATCCCCCAGGGACGCAGTGCCGGGTGTGCGCGAACTGTAGGCACCCGGGTCATTTGGCAAGAGATTGCAGAACTGCGCCAAATCTTGTAGCACCCGTCAACGCGGTTAACCCCGTCGGGAACGCAAGGGCTTGCTTTGAGTGTGGGAGCCCCGATCATTACGGAAACATGTGCCCCAGGCTGAATCGGGCACCGGGTCAACAGGGCAACAATCAGCAGCAAGTGATGGCCTTAGCTGGGAATCAAGGCTCGACTACTCAGGGGAATGCAGCTCGGGGACGTGCATTTGTCATTGGAGCCAATGATGCTCGTCAGGACCCGAATATTGTCACGGGTACGCACTTACTCAACCATCACTTCGCATCTATATTATTTGATACTGGAGCAGAAAATAGTTTTATATCTTCCGAGTTTGTGCAATTGCTTGATTTGAGTCCTAGTAGGCTAGAAACTAGCTACTCTGTAGAAATGGCCAATGGTAGAGTTGTTCAGGCCGATGAGATTATTAGGAAGTGCACGTTGATATTAGAGGATCATGCCTTTGAGATAGATTTGATACCCTTTGAGTTAGGAAGCTTCGATGTGATTGTGGGTATGGATTGGTTGTCGCAAAATGGAGCAGAGATTGTTTGTCGAGACAAAGTAGTACGTATCCCTATGCCAAACGGGGAAGTACTCAAGGTTCAGGGAGAACGACCGGGTAAGAACTTGAAGCTTATTTCCTGCATGAAGGCACACCAGAGCTTACGAAAGTAGTGCTACGCTTTTCTGGCTCATGTAGTTGAAAAGAAAGACGAAGAAAGGAAGCTGGTGGATATTCCAGTGGTACGGGATTACCCAGAAGTATTTCCAGATGACTTGTCTGGTTTGCCTCCTCAACGACAGGTGGAATTCCGTATAGAGTTGGTTCCTCGAGCTACACCGGTAGCAAAAACGCCATATCGACTAGCGCCATCCGAAATGGAAGAGTTGTCTAGTCAGTTACAGGAACTACTGGAGAAGGGTTTTATTCGACCGAGTCATTCACCGTGGGGAGCGCCGGTACTATTTGTCAAGAAGAAGGATGGATCGTTCCGCATGTGCATCGATTACCGTGAACTGAACAAGTTGACGGTGAAGAACCGATATCCTCTCCCCAGGATCGACGATTTATTTGATCAGCTACAAGGAGCTTCGTATTTCTCAAAGATCGATCTTCGTTCTGGTTATCATCAGTGAAGGGTTTTCGAGGACGACATACCGAAGACTGCGTTCAGGACTCGTTATGGGCACTATGAGTTCTTGGTCATGCCATTCGGATTGACTAACGCACCAGCTGTGTTCATGGATCTAATGAATCGGGTTTGCAAACCTTACTTGGATAAGTTCGTGATCGTGTTCATAGACGATATACTTATCTACTCCCGATCGAAGGAGGATCACGAAGAACACCTTCGGGCAATTCTAGAGCTGCTGCGGGAAGAGAAACTTTTCGCCAAGTTCTCGAAGTGTGAATTTTGGCTGGTAGAGGTAAAGTTTTTGGGTCATGTGGTTAATGAGGACGGGATTCATGTAGATCCCAGCAAGATCGAAGCGCTAAAGAAATGGATACGCCCCAGACACCATCAGAGATACAGCAATTTTTAGGATTGGCCGGTTATTATCGTCGCTTCATCGCGAACTTTTCAAAGATCACGCAACCATTAACCCTGCTTACTTAGAAAGACAAGAAGTTTGACTGGGGATATGCACAAGAGCAAGCGTTCCAAACGTTGAAAGAGAAGTTGTGCAACGCGCCGATACTGTCTCTCCCAGACGGAACAGATGATTTTGTGGTTTACTGCGATGCGTCACATCAAGGATTGGGATGTGTACTAATGCAGAAGGATAAGGTGATTGCCTACGCTTCGCGACAACTTAAAGTGCACGAAAAGAACTACACCACTCATGATCTTGAATTGGGCGCTGTAGTATTTGCACTCAAAATTTGGAGGCATTACCTGTATGGCACCAAATGCATCATCTTCACTGATCATAAGAGCCTTCAACATATTCTGGATTAGAAGGAACTTAATATGCGCCAACGACGTTGGGTAGAGATACTCAGTGACTACGATTGTGAAATCCGGTATCATCCGGGGAAAGCTAACGTGGTGGCTGATGCTTTGAGCCGCAAAGAACGCGTGAAACCACTACGTGCACGAGCGTTGTGATCACCGAAAGAAAACTCTATAAGCGTGTCATCAAGTTAGGTTAAGCCAACCTCGGTGGTCACCTTTCTGTTCTGATCTAACACCAACCTATATTATATGTTATTCTTTATTCTTTTGACGTTTTATAAGTGCGAGTGGCTTCCGGACTGACCATTCAAACCAACTTGAAAGCTCAGATCCAAATTGCACAAAGTGAGGCATTGAAGGAAGAGAACCTTGCGGGAGAAGAATTCCGAGGGTTGGATAAACAAATGGTTCGCAAGGATGACGGTATTCAGTACTTCATGGATCGCATATGGGTACCCAAATGGGGAGGTGTTAGAACCTTAGTCATGGATGAAGCCCACAAGACGCGATATTCTATTCATCCTGGTGCAGACAAGATGCATCATGATCTCAAGGATCTATACTGGTGGCCAGGCATGAAGAAAGACATTGCCTTATACGTCAGTCGATGCTTGACGTGTTCCAAAGTCAAAGCTGAACATCAGAACCATCGGGATTATTACAGCAACTTGAAATTCCCAAGTGGAAATGGGAGAACATAGCAATGGATTTTATTACCAAACTCCCTAGAACAAGCAGCTGTCATGACTCGATATGGGTCATTGTGATCGAATGACGAAATCCGCACACTTCTTGCCTATCCGAGAAGACTACAAGATGGATAAGTTGGCGAGATTGTATATCAAAGAGGTCGTGACGCGGCACGGGGTGCCGGTGTCAATCATATCCAACCGTGATAGCAGATTCACTTCACGATTTTGGCAGACACTACAAAAGCAATGGGCACTCGATTAGACATGAGTACAGCCTATCACCCTCAGACAGATGGCCAAAGTGAACGAACTATACAGACGCTAGAAGACATGTTGAGAGCGTGTGTAATCGTTTTTGGTGGTAGTTGGGATGCTCATCTACCGTTGATTGAGTTCTCTTACAACAACAGCTATCATACAAGCATTGGATGTGCTCCACTTGAAGCGTTGTATGGAAGGAAATGCAGATCTCCCGTTTGTTGGGCTGAAATTGGTGAAAGTCAACTAACAGGCCCAGAGATCATCCAAGAGACAACAGACAAGATTTTCCAAATCAAAGATCGACTTAAAGCCGCCCGAGATCGCCAAAAGAGCTATGCCGACAATCGTCGGAAGCCTCTAGAATTCAATGTTGGGGATCGTGTGTTACTCAAAGTCTCCCCTTGGAAAGGAGTCATTCGATTCGGAAAGAAAGGGAAGTTAGCCCCAAGATACGTTAGACCATTTGAGATCACTGAAAGGATCGGTCCAGTGGCTTACCGGTTAAGGTTGCCACAAGAGCTCAGCAGTGTGCATGATACTTTTCACGTGTCCAACCTCAAAAAGTGTTTGGCCGATGAATCCCTTCACATGCCAATCGAGGAAATCAAGATTGACGACAAGCTTCATTTTGTGGAGGAACCCATTGAGATCATGGATCGAAAGGTCAAGCAACTGAAGCGCAGTAGGATACCTATTGTTCGCGTAAGGTGGAATTCAAAACGAGGGCCATAGTTTACATGGGAATGTGAAGATCAGATGAAACTCAAATATCCACATCTCTTCGAGGATGACACTCTTGAACCTAACTCTAGCTGAATTTCGGAACGAAATTCTCTCAACTGGGAGATACTGTGACATCCGTCACCTTAAGGTCCGTCAATTAACGTGATTGTCCGTTAAACACTCTTTGATCGATCATTCCTCATCCTTATTTGATTCCATATGTGGATATCATGTGTGCATTATTATCGTTGTGTGTGCATTCGTTACAATCCTATGTGAACCTTAAAAGACTTTTAAAACTCTCACTTTAAAAACCGTCAAATATATCATTTATATATATATTAAATATTTTTAACATAACCATTTCTTAAGTCATGACAACATTAAATGTACTTTTACAATTATAATAAAACATCTAATAAAGTCGTTTTTCAACCGAACCAAATTTGGGAAAACTCGGGGGGTTAAGTGCAGGGACTAAACTTGTAATTTTGTAAACTTGGGCTGGGTATAAATACCCTCTTACCAGCCCTAATCTTCATTTTTCACCATCTTCTTCATCTTCATCCTCTTCACACACAAAATCACCATTCTAGCACCAAATCCAACCCGAGAGGTCTTGTTTTCTTTGTCTAGACACCGTCTACAGCTTAGACTACCCCTTTCTAGCAGGTAGTTGTCTTTGGTTGTCCGTTTTCTAGCCTTTTCACGGCTGTCCAAAACTAGGGTTTCGGGTGTTCGGGTTCAACCCGAACACACAAGGTCGTATGGGTGCGTGTGAGGTCTCTTTGCTTGTGTTTCATGTTTGTGTATGTTTGTTGAGTGTTTCTGGAGGTCCTTGTGGTGTAAAACCCGTGTTTAGAGCAGCTCGGGGGCTGCTCATCCCGACCACAGTCGCGATTCTGCAGATCAGGCGACTGGGTCAACCATGCGATTGAGCCGTGCGACTGAGTGGGTCGTGCGACTGAATCATGCGTCTGAGTCAATCGCACGACTGAGTTGTGCGACTAGGCATGTCGTGCGACTGAGTTGTGCGACTGAGTGTCTGTATGCGATTGAGTCATGCGTGCGAATGAGTGTATGCGATTGAGTCATGCGATTGAGTGATTGAGTGCGATTGAGTCAGGTGACCGACTGAATGTGTGCGAATGTGCGTGATTCGCACGACTGGAGTCCAATCGCACGAATGAAGGTTCAATCGTACGAAAGTAGCTAATTCGCACGATTGAAGGCTGATTCGTGCGTATGGAGGTTGAGTCGTGCGATTGGGTGTTGTGTGGTACGACTGAAGACCAGTCATACGAATGAAGGCTCAATCGTACGAATGAAGGCTCAATCGTACGAATGAAGCTGATTCGCACGATTGAGGGTTGATTCGTACGAATGGAGGTTGAGTCGTGCGTCTGGCCTTGTTATGCGACTGAAAATGTTGTGATTGATCCACTTGTGCGTGGTGTGAGTATGACGTGTGATGTTGAGGTAAAATTAACATAATAAGCCATTGTTCGGCCACAAAGATTAAAGTCAACGCGAAAAGGGCACACATACTATTTTAAACAAATTAAACTAACGCTTTACAACGATCAATTGACTTATAACTATTGACACTTATCCAATGCTTCTTCAATAACAATGAGACTTTTACTTAAATATCATCATCAAGGGCGACAATGTCTTGTACTTGGATCTACATAAAATCTAGTACGTGTGTCAGTCTGTATGTGTTATACGCGACCCAGCCGATACGACCCGAACCGACCCATCATTATTACGCGCTTATCATATCATATCATTAATGCTTTACAAATAACTGTCAATAGGTGTTTGACTGTTTATTTGAATTCAACATTTGGGATACATTGCTCATACATACTTACCACCTAACAAGTGAGTTTCGTGGCCCCTTTTTACGCTTATACAATATTTCAATCATTTACAACTTGGGGGAAAAGTATGCTTACTCATTTTCAATGCTGTACAACTTACATACATTTTACATACAAGGAATCAACGTGATACTGTGTTGCAAGTACTATTTGATACATGCTTGGGTCTGCTGTGTGGTTCTATCTTTGCAACTATTTAATTCCAGTGTGGGAACCGACGGTTAGGTATTGGTAGTACTACTGGGTTGACACCCCCACCCTCGTTCGATGGTATACTAGTTGGTACCATCAGTGGCTAGGAACGGGCCCTTGGGTGAATATATGCCGACAATTTCTTTGTGTACGTCGCTAGGTTTGGTTGCAAAGCTCATGTCATGTGAAATTTACTTGTGTATATAACTGTATTCACGGTATTCCATACGCTTACATTATACAGCATCACTTACAATTTTATTACATAAACCTACGAGCTCACCGACAATTATGTTAACCGTTTTAAGCATATCTTTTTAGGTGATCATACAAGTCCAGGAATCTAGGTGTGCTGCCTTAGTGGAGACCTTAGGATGCATTTTTGGGACTTAACATGTTATGATAAACAAGCTTTTGAACAATGTTAACGCTTGTAAACAATTATCATCTTTTGAACTTGTTCCCGGGTTGTGGGAATTAACATTTACAATTTCATCTTATGTGATTATATGTATCATTATCATGTTATGCTTATGGCTATGTTGTCGTGAACATTGACTAAACACGACACAAGTCCCCTTGTCGTCGGGTGTCGTCATGACACGCTTGTCATCATTTATTATATTGCATCTCTATCGCTTACCATGTGTTATGACGATCCCGGTCTCGTTACATCCCCGTGTTTCCGCTTTTAGCGGGGGTGTGACAGTGCTTCACTGGATTTTCAGTAATGGATATAGCACTGTTGTTGTCAATGTGGATAGGAGTGCTCATGAAGTTGAATCCGTAGTCTATCATCTGGTTTTGAATCCACAGCAGCTGAGCATAGCAACTAGCAGCAGCAATGTATTCAGCTTCAACAGTTGATGTAGAGACACATGATTGCTTCTTGCATTGCCATGAGATGATCCTTCCACCAAGAAATTGACATCCACCAGATGTTGATTTCGTGTTGATGTTGCAACCACCATAATCACTGTCAGAGTAACCATAGAGATTAAAATCACTATTTTTTGGATACTAGAGACCTAGCTTAGGTGCTCCTTTGAGGTATCTGAGAATTCTCTTGACAGCTATTAGGTGAGACATCTTTGGAGCAGCCTGATATCTTGCACAAATGCAAGTTGCAAACATGATATCAGGTCTACTTGCTGTGAGATACATCAGAGAACCAATAATTGCTCTATACTGATGTTGATCAGTATCCTCCCCCTCAGAATCAGGGCAGAGATTGTGGTTTCTGGGTATAGGTGTTTTTGCTGCTTTACAATCCTTCATATCAAATCGTTCTAAGATATCATTGACATACTTAGATTGATTGATGAAGAACCCTTCCTTCAATTGCTTTACATGAATTCCAAGGAAAAAGTCCATTTTTCCCATGGAACTCATCTCGAACTTCTTCTTCATAATGCTCTCAAAGTCTTTACACATTTGGTCATTTGAGGAACCAAATATGATATCATCAATATAGACTTGAACGAGCAAGATGTCTTTCCTAGACTTTCTTATGAAAAGAGTCTTATCAATGGTACCTCTAGTGTAACCATTCTTCAGGAGAAATTGCGACAATGTCTCATACCACAGCCTAGGTTCTTGGTGCAGCCCATATAGAGCTTTATCCAACTTGCACACATAGTTTGGATGCTGTGGATCTTCAAATCCTGGAGGTTGGCATACATAGACTTCCCTATCTATATCCCCATATAGAAAGGCACACTTGACATCAAGCTGGTAGACAGTGAAATTCTTGGATGCAGCATAAGCAAGGAAGATCCTAACTGCCTCAAGTCTTGCAACAGGTGCAAAGACATCAGTATAGTCGATTCCTTCCTCTTGAGTGTATCCTTGAACCACCAGTCTTGCCTTGTTCTTGATAATCAAGCCTCTATCATCTCTCTTGTTTCTGAATACCCATTTAGTGCCTATAGGGACTTGACTGGATGGTAGCGGACATAGGTTCCAAACCTTTTGTCTTTTGAATTGAAGCAGCTCCTCTTGCATTGATTCAACCCAGCTACTGTCTTTCAAGGCATCTTCCACCTTCTTGGGTTCCATTTAGGATAAAAATCATGAGTACAAGCAGACATTCCCATTATGAGTTTGTCCTCTTGTTCTCACACCTTCAGAGACTTCCCCTATGATGTTTTCAGCTGGATGAGTGTTATGAATCCTGAGTCTAGGAATCACCTCCAGTTGTAAAGATAAGTCCAAATTTGACATATTTTGCTCAGGAGCTTGAATACTTGGTCCAGTTGTTGTTTCAAACTCATTCAATGAGGACTGATTGAATGAAGGAGAAACATCATCATTTCTTTGTTGTGAAGCATCATTAACAGTTGCCTGTTCCTTCAAGATGGTGCTTTCATCAGCTTGGTGTTGTGTAGGGTCACCTGAAGAGATTTGAAAGTCAGCAGGTGAATCCCTTGTTGAAGTACCACTATCTCTTGAAATGGTTATACTGTCAGATCTTTCAATAGTGGGAACTTGATTTGCTGCAACTCTTGGAGAACTTGGAATAATTCTGGGAAGCTCAAACAGTTGATCTTCATCAGAATCACTTTGAGCACC
This sequence comes from Flaveria ramosissima, assembly GCA_025215565.1. Lineage (NCBI taxonomy): Eukaryota > Viridiplantae > Streptophyta > Magnoliopsida > Asterales > Asteraceae > Flaveria > Flaveria ramosissima. The sequence goes on from CM046037.1 coordinate 86,593,067, forward strand.
TGTTCCAGCTGAAACATTCTCACAAGATGGTTTAGAATAGTTTGGAAACAATTCTAAATCAAAGATATCATCAGGGTCATTCCCCCTAACACAAGGAGTGTGCTCATTGACTAAAATGTTGGAAGATTCCTCAAATTGTTGATTTTTAATATTATAAACTCTATAAGCTTTAGAGTAGGAGGAATATCCAACAAAGATAGCATCATCTGACTTTTCAGCAAATTTTTCCAAATTGTCTTTTGTGTTAAGTATGGTACACCTGCTGCCAAAGGACCTTAGAAAGCCAATGAACGGTGGCCTCTTGTTCCATAACTCATAAGGGGTTTTTCCATGTGGCTTTACTACAAGAACTCTGTTCTGCACATAGCATGCAGTGCTGACTGCCTCTGCCCAGAATGTTAGAGGCAGCTTTGAATCAGCTAACATAGTCCGAGCAGCCTCAATAAGTGTCCTATTTCTCCTCTCAGCAACACCATTTTGTTGAGGAGTTCTAGGAGCACTATATTGTCTGGCAATCCCTTTTGAGTTACAAAATGAGTCAAGAACTAGGTTCTTAAACTCAGTCCCTTGATCACTTCTAATTATTTTAACCTTGTGATCAACTTGATTTTCTATTTTAAGAATAAAAGATTTTTAAGTTTCAGCAGTTTCATCTTTGGTTCTTAAAAGAATACCCATGTAAATCTAGTAAAATCATCAACAATCACAAGGCAATATGATTTCCTTCCAATGCTCATTATACTTGTGGGACCAAATAGATCCATGTGCAATAAGTGTAATGGAGTGGTGATGGAGTTAACAACTTTGGATTTATGAGAAGTCCTGTGTTGTTTCCCTTTCAGGCAAGCAACACAGTTTTCTTTGCAGAAAAATTCCTTTTTAGGCAAACCATGTACCAAGTTATTTTTAGCCAATTTATTCATTGTCTTAAAATTGACATGACACATTCGTTTATGCCATAGTGTTGACTCCTCACCATCAGCTTTGGAAAGAAAGCATGATACTTCTCCCATTGGGGAAGCATTGTTCATATCTAGCTTGTACATATCCCCTTTCCTGGGAGATCTAAGAAGCACCAATTCCTGAGGAATTGTCATCCCGGGTTTGAGGATAATGCACTCATGTTCTGTGAAGAGCATTTGATGCTTTTGATCACAGAATTGAGAAACACTTAACATGTTGTGTTTAAGCTGTTTGACAAAATTAACTTTGTCAACTTTTAACTTTCCATTGGATATACTTCCTCTGCCAGAAATATATCCTCTGGCTTCACCTCCAAACTGGACAGGACCTCCATCATAATGTTGAAATTGTTGAAGGAGAGATCTGTTCCCTATCATGTGCCTGGAGCATCCACTATCTACAATCCAAATGTTATTATTCTTGTCATATGGATGTCCCTGCACATAAGGTGAGATAATTAGTTTTGATTGGAAACCCAAGCCTTATTGGTCTTGGGTTCTTCCAATGATAATGACATAATTGAACCAAAATTTATGCATGAGGGTTCAATGGATGTCTTTGAAGAAGAGGTTTAGGCTACAGCATCTTCCTTGATCTTCCATTCCATCCCTTGGTTGATCATAGAGGATGAGCTTGTTGAAGCTTTTGTAGCTTGGCATTCTTCCGAAGCTTCTTTCTTTTCGGAAGAAACCTTCACCACATTTTCTTCCGAAGCAGTCTTCTTCTGGGATGGTTTCAAGGGGACTCTTTTGCTTTTTTGAGTCTTTACAGCTTTAGCTTCCGAAGCCTTTTTCCTTTCGGAAGAAGAATTTTCTTCCGGAAGAAGCCTTGTTTCGGAAACAAGCTTTTCTTTTTTCATCACTTGAACCATTTGATATGGTCCAAATGAGAAACCTTCCCTGACTCCTTCCCTTTTAACATTATTTTCATAATGTGTGCTAGCAGTGTTGTAGTAACAATCTTTGGCCATGTGGTTTTGCAGACCACACATTATGCATGCAATGTTAACTTTTTGGGAATGAGAGGATTGCTGTTTCTTGTTCTTTTTCTCTTGATCAGCAACCTTTCCCTTTAATTTCTGATCCTTTGGTAGGATAGGAGTACTGGTACTGCACTCCTTTCCTGAATCAGAATTTCCAACCACTTGGAATCCAGCTGAGATGAATACACCCTTTTGCTTTGGGTCTATCTTTAGCTTGGACTCAGCCACTTTCTTGGCAGTTTTTCTGGCTGCCTTAGCTCTGCTTCTTCTAGCTTTGGTGGTCAGGGTTTGATCATCATTGGCTGGGGAAGGCATAATTACCAGATCCTTCCCTGTGATGGTCTCTATAGTTGCATCATTCTTTGACTCATGAGAAGGTGGGTCAGCAGATGGAACCTCTTGCTCTACAGTACCACACCTTGGTTGTCTTATAGACTCATAAGAGTGTGGTGGAGCAATTTCATTGGTTCCCAACCCACCTTTGTTTTGGTAACAAAGTTTTGAGTGAGAGGATGATGCAAGAATGGCTTGGAAGTTTTGCTCGGAAATAGCATACTTCCTGGCTTGAGCCTCAGCAGTGACAAGCTGGGCTTGAGCCTCAATCAATTTGGATATTAAATCCTTGATTTGAGTCTTGTAGTTTGTATGTTCATGTTTTAAGAGGGACACAGTTTTCTCTAACTCCTCAATTTTTCATTGGTAGTCAGATTCAGCCCTTTTAAAGTCAGATTTTAAAACATTTAAAGACTCAATATCAGATTTAATTTCTATATTGTAGTCCTGATACAGTTTAACCTTAGCAATACAGGCTGGAGTAAAGAGATGTTCATATACCTTGTTTTCATCTGTTCCGGCCATGAGTGCTTGAGCAGGAGTCACATCCTGAACCATAAAGCTCCAGTCAACTTCTTGAGCCATTGCAGTAGTCTCTGTTGACTTTCCGGTGGGATTTGGTGTAGAGGGATGTGTGGAGGCCTATGGGGTTCCCGGGTTGGACTTGGGAGCCTTGCATTCCCTTGCAAAATGACCAAGTTGGTTACAGTTGTAACATTTGGCCTTGCTTTTGTCAAACCCAAATTTGCTGTTGATTGGGTTCTGAGGGAATTGCCTTCCAGTTCTCTTAAAGAACTTCTTTGCTCTGTAGGTTAGAAGAGCCATTTGTTGGACTATGTCCACGTATTCCACGTCATCCGGGCTAAAACACTCTAGATCATCAAAGCAGTATTGATAGTCATTTGAGTGTCCACTTCCTGAGACAAAAGCACAGCTATCCTGAAAGGAGCTTTGCTGAGCTTTTTGAGACCTTGGAGTCTCAGGAAATGTGATGTAAGGCCTAGAAGAACAAGATGGCTGCTGGGTGTAAGTCAGGTATTGCTGAGACTGGGAGATTCCTGAGCCTTCAGCAACCATTAAAGCGTTGCTAGCAGGAAGACTCAAGGGTCTGCTTGTCTGATAACCCCTCTTACTTTCCATTTCCAAACGGTATCCATCAAGGATCCCATAGAGTTCAGTCATGGTGAGTGTATTCAGATTCTCTGTTCTCTTGATAGAGACACAATAGAATGTCCACTCATTGGGTAGAGCACTCATGAACTTTCTTGTAAGGTCTCTGAGTTCATGAGTAATTCCCACAGATTGAAGGGAAAAAATGAGGTCCATGTACCTGAAATATTGCTGGCTAAGAGTCTCTCCAGCAACATAGGTGAAGTTCTCAAACTGCTGCTTCAGTGAGTCCTTCTTGGAGTCATTTGAGCTTGAGTACATTTGAGCAAGCGCATCAAAGAGTTCTTTGGCAGACTTACAATGCTCAAACCCCACCATGATAGAGTTCGGAATTGCAGTCATAAGTACAGTCATAGCATTGCTGTCTATGTCAAGCTTCTTCCTGTCTTCATCAAAATAATCTTCAACGGCTTTCTCAATCATGGCACCGTTTCCACCAGCTACTTTTGGCTTATACGGGCCATTGACAATGGATTGCCACATCTTGCTGTCTTGATACCTGTTGAAGCCTTCCATTCTTCTGCTCCAAGACCTGAAGTTTTCAGGGGTGATGATGGGAGCTTTGGTCATCGTCCCCATCTCTACTTCAGATTTGTTGAGGGCCATTTTGAGTGAGGTATAAGGAGGAGTGAAAAACTGGTTGATTAGGATGGTAAGATCTCATAATCAAGAGCCTAAAAAGCTCTGATACCAATTGCAGGATCGGGTTTGTCACTTGAACACTTGTATTTCTCTCAAACTCACTTATGAAAACACTCAAATCAGATGAAGTAATGTCTTTTACAAGAGTTGATAATAATATAATAAGTAGCAAAGGAACAAGCAGAAATATATTTTCAAGGCACTTGTATATATTACTTCTCAACTCAAGATATTACAAGACTCTTACAAGCATAAAACAAGAGTTACAATGAGAAACTATATATACTAGATCCTACAGCCGGATATACTTTAATACCAGCTGGAAACCTAAGACTAAAGCATATACTACAATGCTAAAGTTAAGGTATCTTAGATAAAGTATTATCTAAGATATGGTAGTCATGACATGTCCATGACTTACCTTTTGTCACCAACTAAAGATGGCAACTGTACTAACATAAAAAGGTAAACAGTGAATTAAAGTATGGTCAAATACATGGCTTTTGAGAAAACGCCATGCAGTATCTCAGAGATTTGCAGCGGAGTGTCAGAGAGGCCATACTTATGTCCACTGGATAATAGGAGTGTCTTCCGAAGGTTAATTGTCTTTGGAAGAACAATTTCTTCCGAAGACACTTTTACTTCGGAAGAGGCTTCTATGCTTCCGAGGCTTTGAGGACTTCTGTACTTCGGAAGTTAACTTCAGATCTTTCTCTCTGAGTCTTGATCTTCGGAAGTAGGTTCTTTGTCTTCGGAAGTTGGAGTTTTCCTTCGGAAGTGTGTTTTACACTTTGTCTTCGGAAGAGCTCCTTCTTCCTTCGGAAGTTCCATACTTAGCTTCGGAAGTCCTTTGTTTGTTGTACCAAAATCTTCTAAGTGACTTGGTTTTGGTTGCAACAGCCTTTCTAGATCCAACATATACACACACACTAGCAAGAGACTCGCGTGATGTGGCAGTGACGACAATTGATAACGTAGTGCTTGTTTTCAATTAGTTTACAAATTTTCTCGTGATGTATTGCATGTCTATTAGTTTTCTTATTAATAGCATCAGAGAGGAGCTCCAGGATCTATATTATGATTTGCAACATTTTAACCGATAACATTTTCTTCCATTTCTAGGATGATTCTACAAGAGTATCTCTCAATATCACGTGTGTTGTTAATGGTAGTCTATATCTCCTATTTAGTCCATCTTTTAGTTTTGCATGAATCCAATCCCTTCTAAAGAAATTGCTTTCATCCACACGAAAGGATTTTTCTTATAGTTTGATTAAAACTCAAATGAGTTTTTCTTTATTCTTTGATCAAATAGGTATTTTAGTGGTTAGTACTTAACTATCTCACTCTGATCTAATGGAATTCACAAACAATAAAGCAAATTTTTTTATTCCTTTTGTAATTAAGATCCGTAAACAACTAAATCAAATAAAAACCATATGAAAAACTGGACTGAAATATAATTATAATGGATTGAAATAGAATTATAAAGAACAAATAAGAGCACTAACTTATAAGTATATATAATGGAACTAAGGAGGCATGAGCTATTTTGACAGTGATAGTCACCGTCTCTTGTTGTGGACTCGCCTAAATAGAGTCCCCAACTCCCTTTTCTTTGTCTAAAACTTTACATAAAGGTATATATCTTTTATAATGTAATGTTTAATATGTATTTCCATCTATTTAAAAAAATTAGGATATGGTCGTTGAATATGAGTTAAAAGCAAAACTAATTCTTTGTCCATGGGAAGTAGTTTCCCAAATTTACTATATCGATTATATATTTAAAAATGATATAACATATGTGATTTTTCTCCCAGATGCCCAATATAGCTCCCTGCAGCACCTGTTTTCATAATGATACAACAACAAACCAAGTTGAAAATTTGAATAAACTTAGATAGCTATTACATGATCTCGAATTTATAGTGTGTATATATATATATATATACATATATATATATATACATATATATATACATATATATATATATACATATATATATGTATAGATATATATACATATATATATATATATATATATACATATATACATATATATATATATATATATATATATATATATATATATATATATATATATATATATATATATATCTATATATATATATATATATATATATATATATATATATATATATACTATATTAATATGTATATAGGAAGGGTAATATAGTCAATTCACCCAAAACTCTTAAATTTAAGAGATGTACAACTCTTGATATAGCTCCTTGCAGCACCTGTTTTCATAATGATACAACAACAAACCAAGTTGAAAATTTGAATAAACTTAGATAGCTATTACATGATCTCGAATTTATAGTGTGTATATATATATATATATATATATATATATATATATATATATATATATATATATATATACATATATATATATACATATATATATATATATATATATATATATATATATATATATATATATATATATATATATATATATATATATATATATATATATATATATATATATATATATATATATACTATATTAATATGTATATAGGAAGAACAATATAGTCAATTCACCCAAAACTCTTAAATTTAAGAGATGTACAACTCTTGAAGCATAACGTACAACCTTAAGGTAGGGGATTCAAATTTGAAAACAAAATCTTCTGCACTCTTGAAATCAAAAGAATGAAAAACTCTTGAAATCAAAATACATAAAGAGAGAGAGAGCAGAGAGAAACGCAGAAGGATGAGCCCTCTCGGGCAATCACTTTCGTTGAGAGTCTGGCTTGCACACCCGCACCCTGACACAATGCCACCGGGCAAGACTACGCAGCGATGGTTTCCAATGGCTCAGATCTGCAGCAACATGCGATTAGAACGACGAGAATGGTTATGAAATCGTTTTTAACTATTTTTATTGTAACTCCAATGAGATTATTTGCTTTTATGATCTCCGATGACTTTGGAGGCGCAGGTGGTGATTCTAAGCTGTTGAGGGTTCAGATTTCATCTTTGCAGCCACGTATTGCGGATTCTCGCAAAGGACCGGCAACTAACAATGTAGATGTTGACTTTTTCTTTTTACAGTGTCCCTGGGTGAAACATGATGAACAATCTCCAACATGGTGTTTGATATCAATAATTTTCAGGTTAATATTAGGGATTTAGATCTTTTACATATTACAAATCCTTAACTAGAGCTAATGTTTTCTTCTCACCTTTGTTGTTTTTTTTACTTAACTATCTCTATATGTTTGGGTAATTGCTTCTGTTGGTTTCTTCTACCATATGAAGGCTACCATATAAATCATCTTTATGTCTTTTTATTTTGGTTCTTAATTTCTTACCATAATCATATATTGTTTCACTCTGATCTGGTTCTTAACAAACCATTTAATGTATAGGCAGATGAGGACTTATTTTGATAAACAAGGATCTGCTCAAACTGAATCGGTTAACCAGATTACATTGGGATTGGAAAGGGAAAGTATGTGTTCAGGTTTTGATCCTTTTCAATTGTATTCTCTATTTTCATAGTTGTTTGTTGTTATTTTGCATAAAGATCAATTACTAACATGATTTGGTTTCAAAATCATCTATTTTTTTTATCTGATCCACTAACTTGTGTGGCTTAGTTATTTTGTTTTCTTGATATTGGTTTGTGTTTTGTTTATGATTAGTAACTTCTAAATGCTCTTTTTAATGTTCTAATTGAAGTTTATATTTATTACTGTGTCAAAATATAATAATAGTATTCCACTGACTGTTAAGAGAGGTTGATTTTTCGGCTAAGCTATCAAATTATCATTAACTTAGTTTTGCTTCAAACTTGATAGAGATTTTCCTAGAGTTTAGTTTTAAATTAGCATGTTATATCTCTAGGAACGTGTTATACTTTGTATATGTTTCAAGTCAGGGTAGAATACGTTTGTTTTACATTCATTTACTAATAACAACTATGTATAATACATCAAAAAATAGAATTATATAAATACTTATAATATAAAGAAATACAATTATATAAATATTTAGTGACTATGACATTATGTGTTATTCTTTTGTGATGAAGGTGGTGCAACAGATTGGAATTTGAATCAACTTTGAACTAAAATGGATAGCATGTTGGCTGAAAAACAATTATTATCATCGATTCATCTGACTAGCCCGATAGTATTGAACTGGTGATCTATGTTATTCAATTCCTATAGGTAATTCTTTATGTTGGAAATTGAATACTGTCATTTTGCAGGTGGTTTGCCTTTTACACATTTTGATGTGGACACCTCACATAAAGAACATCTTTTTTTACAGGCTCGTTTAAGCACTAGTGGAGAACCCGCGCGATGTGGCGGTGACGATAATTTACAACACGATCCTCATATATAGTTAGTTAATGAATACTTGTGTTGCGATGAGATCATATTTTTGTCATAAGCCTTACATAGCTCAATGCGTAGGAGTCTAGCATTGCACATTGTTCTAGGAGTCATTATTTTTCTCTTTTTTAACTTATATTCAGATCGAGTGTGATTTAAACCTTAAAACTCCATAAGCTAGATGCAATAAAGAATAATGATTCAACCTCCGATATCTTCGTGGTAAAGCAACTGGTTGTAAGTACCTAAATTACAAACGCATCATCTTTGATTTTTATTTTTTTGCATCTACAGCCATGTTAAAAACAGAAAGCCACAAATGCTCTATCCAACTTCTTTGAATTAACTCCACTAACCAATAACAGAACTAAATTTGAAAAAAATGTAGCTTAGTCCTTGCAAACGTCCTATCCAAGTTAGTTTCAATGCAATTATCGATCAATGAAATAAACCTATAATTCTCCCTTTACCAACAAAACACAAGACTAAATGTTATTTTAACTTTGAAATCAAGTAAAGCTGAACAACCAACTTCATAAAGAATATAATAAATATTTGTTGTAGATAAACACTTATATACACCATATTCAAAACCAACCAGTATCATCTGATAAACTCTCATTCAAAACCAACCAGTAAAAGAGTTACAATTATCATTAAGAGCTCCATTACATCTACCAATAACAAAGTTGAGTTTGGAAAATAACTGTTGGAAATTTCATTACTTAATTATTGATAACTTTGATAACTCAAAAAACACCCAATTAATTACCCTGAATTCATGAACACCATTGTTTAATTGCAACAATTCCATAATGTTTGAAAGGGTTGGTGTAAGGCCCCGTTCCCGGAAACATCACAGTTGGTCAATCACAGCAGTTAAAACATTAATCATTATAATTATACAAATTTAAGCAGCGGAAATAATTTATCAAAAACCATTCATTTCATTTAAAACACTGTTATTGAGCAATACATCATCGTTTAACTGATTACAAAAGAATTGTTTACTGCATTACAAAACAACAGCACATAAAATACGAATGGATGTCAGTCTTTCCCTGCCGAGTAGCTTCACCCTCGTGCCATCCTCAGCAATAATTACCTGCCAACTGAAAATGTATAAAAGTCAGCGTTGCTGAGTGAGTTCTAATTTTATAGGTAATAAAATACTTTCTGTATGTTGTATATGAAAATACTCTTTTCTGTTAAAATACAACTCTTTACTGTATATGCGAGCACGCATTAACTATATGAACAAATACTGTTCGTTCTCTTTACTGTATGCCTTGTTTACTTTGTTTTCTTTTATCTTTATCTTTCACTGTCTGTATGGACCAATGAGCAATACCCCAACTATATGCGCGATGGAAAACGGGTGATGGGCCATCTATATCCCTCGAAAGGGTCAACTATATCCCTCGAAAGGGTCAAATGTATCCCTCGAAAGGGTCAACTGTATCCCTCGAAAGGGTGCTGTGTACTGTATACAAGGCCGACCCAATCACCCAGGGTACGCTACAAGGGTCTTGCCAATCTCCAAGACTAGCCCTGTGTGCATAATAGGGTAGCTAACCCGCAGCACAGTTGAGCTAACGACAACACGGTCGTGTACCTCCTATAAGCTTGCAAGACTTGTTAACATTTTATTAATGTTCCTTTTCTTTTCTTTATTGCTCTTTCTCTTTATTATTACAATATACTTTACGTTACGATAATATACATACCACGTAAAGTCACATTCTATAGGTAATAATAATAATAATAGCAATAATAATAATAAGGAACAATCATAAGATAATCATAACCAATCATAATCACGCATGAGACCCATCATTAATAAGCCCTAGTCAACCATCGGTCAAAACTGTTAGGACCTGGTATTTGAACGAAATACCGAATGATTAACGTGTAAACCAAACCAAATAGTGCGGAATCCTATTTGATTGGCGATCCAATCAGTGAGAACACACGTAGAATCAATAAAGTATTGAATCAAACGTTAAGAATCGATTAGGAATCGATCTACAGTGTTCTATGAACTTGGAGTATGAACTTGGAGGCTTCTGGACGGCTAGGGTACGTCTGGAGTCGAAATAGAATGAATGCTTACGTTTTTCCATGAATTGGGTTGTATTTATAGGTTAGTGTTGTTCATTCGTGCGACTGAACCATTAGTATGGTTCAGTCGTGCGATTGAACCATGCGGTTGATCCATCCGCACGACTGAGTGTTCAGTCGTGCGACTGAGCCAATCTTATGTTACAATCATACGACTGATCCAGTCTCCTGGTTCAGTCGTGCGACTGAGTCATTCGTATGGAGTTATTCATGCGTATGGTCCATTCGTATGTGCCATTCGCATGAGAACTTCATTTTGTTAAGTTTGAATGTATTAATTAATATAACATTACGTGTAACAATTCAAACAATCACAAACCTATTAACCAATTCAACATCGACTCATTAATGAAATATTAAACATTATAAATCACAAACAACCAATATCATTTCATTAATCATTCCAAACATTACATCATTATCAGACAAACAAGATCTATTACATTCATATCATGATCTAGGTACATACATGTATCAACAAACTCCCCCTTGGACCTAGATCTCTCTAATGTCTTGTTTTCTGCATTACCTCCTCATACTTCTTGTACTTATCCTCTTTTGTGACTCCTGCGTGAATCTCAAACGCAAAACAGTCTTATCACATTCTGGAACTGGAGGGCTTGTACTATATCCTGCGTATCATAGAACAGTGGCCACTTGTATAGAGTGTAGACATCATTAGCTGACAAGTTGGTAAGCCACATTGGGTCAAATACCCTGATAGTATCCATTTGTCCCTCTTTATTTAGGACTATGACCGCTTCTCCTGTCCTCCAATCATAGTACCACCACTTAAAGTGTGGAGTGAAGTCCTGTGGCATTTCCCTGAGCGGGATTCTTGACATCGTGCGCGGAGGACTCCACTTCAGTACTATCTTTGGCTTTCCAGTAATGGCATCAACTTCAGACCTTCTGATGTACCTTGTAGGCTGTTGGGGTCTGAAGTTAACCCACCTGGTGTGGTACTCCTTCCTTAGGGCAGCCTCAAACCAGCCTGACATCTTTCTTGGGTCAGCATACAACAGCTTCAGTTTGGCCAGCTGGTTGAGCTCAAAACCTGGTAGAGTCTTTAGATCATGTGGAAATCTAATGTACTCTATGCCCTTCTCCCTCTTAACTGCATAGACGTTTAGGTCCTCAAAATATGCCCACGCTATAATCCTGCCCGACACCTTATGATGTTTCTTTACTCTGTAGAGTTTGGTGTAGGCGTCCTGTTTAGGTGCAGCGCGTTGGGCTCGAACTTCTTCAAAACAAGCAGCCCATTCAGCCTTTCGGATGTCAACATCATCGTTTGAGGCTTGGGCCGTTCCCTCTGTCTTCTCTGACTCCTGCTCCATCTTATCTAACACCTCAAACGTATCACTGACAAGGGATTCACCCAGATTGGGGACCACATTTCCCTCATTGTCAGCATACTGAGGGTAGTGCTCTGCAGTGACATCTTCTATCTCTATTTCATCCACGTCGTTTAGCTCTTCGTCACTTGTAGAGTCGCACGTTGGAGCATCCTTTACAATCTCATTGGGATTTAGCTTGAAGATCTCAGCTAGTTGCTCATTTGATAGATCGTGAATCATTTCCCCTTCTTCAGGGGTATAACTCACCGACCTCCTGACGATCCCTTGTAGATCAAGAATCATAGTTAACTGAGTCTTGACCTGCTGAAGGGGAGCAACATCGAATTCATCCCTCTGATAATTTGGATCTGTTTGATTTAAACATGCAACACATCAACCATTAGTTAATAATCAAAAAAGAAATGCATTAGTCTTAATAAAAACATCAAATACATCAGTTTAAATACATGATTTAAATACAAAAGTAATCAAATACATAGACATCTAATTGCAGGATCGGGTTTTGTCACTAAACACTTGTATTTCTCTCAAACTCACTTATAATAGTCACTCAAACAAGATGAAGCAATGTCTTTGGCAAGAGTTGATAATAATATAATAAGTAATCAAAGCAACAAGCAGAAATATTTTCAAGGTACTTGTATATATTACTTCTCAACTCAAGATTACAAGACACTTACTAGCATAGAACATGAGTTACAATGAGAAACTATATATACTAGATCCTACAGCCGGTTATACTTGATACCAGCTGGAAACCTACGACTAAAGCATATACTACAATGCTATAGTTAAGGTATCTTAGATAAAGTATTATCTAAGATATGGTAGTCATGACATGTCCATGACTTACCTTTTGTCACCAACTAAAGATGGCAACTGTACTTAACATAAAAAGGTAAACAGTAGATTAAAGTATGGTCAACTACATGGCTTTTGAGAAAACGCCATGCAGTATCTCAGAGATTTGCAGCGGACTGTCAGACAGACCATACTTATGTCTACTGGATAATAGAAGTGTCTTCCGAAGGTTAACTGGCTTCGGAAGAACAAGTTCTTCCGAAGCCACTTATACTTCGGAAGATGCTTCTATGCTTCCGAGGCTTTAAGGACTTCTTTATACTTTGGAAGTTGACTTCAGAACTTTGTCTTCAAGTCTTGAACCTTCGGAAGTAGCTTCTTTACCTTCGGAAGTTGGAGTTCTCCTTCGGAAGTGTATTTTACACTTAGACTTCGGAAGAGCTCTTTGTTCCTTCGGAAGTCCCACACTTGGCTTCGGAAGTCCTTTGTATGTAGTACTCAAAATCTTCTAAGTGATATGGTTTTGGTTGCAACAGCCTCTTATGATCCAACAAACTCCCCCTAGGCTGATGCTACCAAAACTTCACTTATCTCTACTTCTCAAAGTTTTCAGCACCAGGGACAAAAGATATTTGTCTGTCTCTCTGTTCTTCCCGGAAGTAGTGCTGAGAAGCTTGTACAAGTCATTCGTGGATAGGAGATCTAGTCTATCACTTTGAATGACATGCACCCTTTGTTGTGACCCCCTGAAGAGAGTTAGTTGACGGGAGTTGTAGTCATACTCCCATCTAACTATGGACTCAAGTTCAGGACCTTCAACCATTTGAAGAAAGGCTTTGCCTTTGGTTGCTGATCCTTTCCTTTCCTCCTCCTCTCTCAGTTTTGACTCCTCTTCGACCTTGCTTCTTGCAGTGAGCTCGGCCATGTGAAGGCTGCCTAGATGATTTCTGATGTGAGCAGCTACTTTGGAGTTTGAGGGGTTGGAGAATGGTTTCTCTGCTAACTCAGCAATATCAAATCTGCTTAAGTGTAGCAGAGATGAGGCATTCAGCCTGTTAATCTCACCATTCTCTCTCTCAACAACAAAGTTGTGAGAAGAGTCTTCGAACCTCCACTGGACTATCTTCTTTCTGGGTACAAGAGATTGTCTTGGTACCCTATCTCCTTTCTTTGTGTCCAGCAGAGTCACCAGCCTTCTCCTCAGCTTCTTTTCTTCCTCATTCAATGTATCTGAATTGAGGCCAAAGAGTCTTGCGGCTTGGTCCAAAGTTCCTCTTGGCAGATCAAGAAACTCATCTCTTGTGAGGGAACTTGAGGATCCATCAAAATAAGTCAGGTTGACTGTATCCTCCTCACATGAGATGTCGCTCAGAGTAGTGCAGTTGATGAGCTTGGTTTTGATCTCCTTGAATTCCTCCATTGAGAGATGTTTGGAAGGCTGAGGGGATGGTTTGATTGGTTGTTGGGTAGGTTTTGGAGGTTGGGTTCTGGGTAAGGTTTTAGGTTGGATGATGGGTAGTTTAGGTGGTTGAGGTGAGGGAGTTGGTAGATGTGAAGGTGTAGGTTCAGGGGTGAAAGGTTCAGGTTCAGTTTTGATTGGGAAGGGAAAGGGTATTGGTTCAGGTTGATGTTGGGTTTGGATATTTGGCTGAGGGGTGGCTTTGAAGGTCATCCCCTGTCCCCTTCTATACATCTCCTTTCTTCTCCCTGCACGAATGTCAGCTTTGATGTCACTGACATGTCGTTGGAGAGTCTTCTCAGACATTGGACCCACTTGCCTGCCAGAGAAGCCGTGAGCTTTAAGATATTTCTTCATCCAAGCTTTGTCACCTATCTTCTTGGCGGCAGACAGTCCAGCCTCTTCTTCCTTCTTCTTCTTCTCTACCAGTTTCTCCCTTGCAGCTCTCTTTCTCTCCTTCTCCATTTGATCTTGCTCTTTGTTAAAGAGCCACAAGATCGTGTCACTGTTGTGTGGAGACAACTCCTCTTGAGAGAATCCTCTGGAGAGTAGGAAAGTGATCCTTTCTCTCCTGAGCTGCAGATCAGCTTCTCTTTCTTTTCTCAGCCTTTCTTCTTCCAAGGCCAACCTTGCAGCTTCTTCTTTTTGCTGTTTTTGCAGCAAGGTTGCATTTTCAAGCTCTATCAGCTCCTCTAATGGTAGCAGGAGTACATCTTCCGAGGCAGCCCCTAGACTGACAAGTCTATCAATTACCTCCACCCTTCTTCTATTGTTGATTGCCTCTTGGTTGGCTGCAGCTGCTTTTGAACTTGCAGCTAACAGTTTCCCAGTTGGCAGTCTTCCTTTCCTTTTAAGTTTCTCCAGCCTTTCTTCTTCCTGAAGCTCTTCCGAAGTCATCTTCCTTTTGCCTTTAATGTCTTCGGAAGTGCTAGACTTTGGTGGTTCTTGGGTAGAAGATTCAGGTTGGATGGTGGAGGTAGGAGCTGAGGTCAATGCAGATGTAATGGCTAGTGGTTGGCTGAGAAAGTCCTCCCTATTAACCTCAGATGCAAGTTCCAGAATTGCATCTGTGACTATTAGATCATCGGAAAGAGAGAACAGTCCTTCCGCAGCAGCAATTTCAGCTTCGGAAGTTTGAGTTGGTTCTTCCGAGGCTTCCAATTGTGCTTCGGAAGCCTGTGAAAACACACCTTCTGTCCCAACTGTTTCAGTTGCTGGGCCATCAGTCCTAGTTTCCCCTTCGAAATCAATCTCAGGTTCCACTTGGGCCTTAGGTTGACCAACTTCCTCAACAGTGGTAGGAGGTGTATTCAACCTCTGAAGCTCTTGAGCTCCAAAGTAAATCACAGACATATCCGGACTAGGTTGATCAATAAGGGACTCTAAAAGGAACTTGTTGAAGATCCTATTTAGATCCTGAAGCATCCTTTGATCCACTTGAAACACAACTGGAGGAGGCTCAGGGAAGATGGCAGCTTGTTGTCTTGAGCTCAAAGAAGTGAGAGCTTGACTGATGGAATCCTGTCTTTGGCTTTGTTCCTCAACATTCTCCCCCTTTTTGGTAGCATCATCTTGAGAGGTAGATGAGCTAGAGGAAGAGGTCAAGGAGACTTGAACTGGTACATGCCTAACAGATCTCTCAATCTGTTTCTCAGCTAGTTTGACCTTGAGACTTTCAATCTCAAGTTGCTGAGTGGCAGACCTATCCTCTAAAGTCTTAACCTTTGATTCAAGGTTTGAGACTTTAGAAAGTAGGTCTCTTATAGTGAGTTGCATTCTTCCCTCATCTTCTTTGGAAGAATCACGGGGAGATGAGGTAACATACCTAGTATGTTCATCCTCACCACCAGATGTGGTTTCTTGGCACCCTGGTTTCCCTTGCACAATGATGTCTCTTTCAGAGGCATCATAGGGCATGGTTGCCGTAGATTCAGTCTGACTAGCGTTACCACTGTCCTGAGGATCCAATGAGGCTCCTTCAGTAGTGGCAGCTGAATCTACATGAGTCCCCTCCACATCAGTGGGACTCACCTCAGTAGGGCTTTGCTGGTGTGGGCTAGAGACAAGAGGTTTCTCTAGGCTCTGTTGATCCTTAATGGGGTGTTGTGGATCAACTTCATTGCCTTGGAGAGACATAGTCTCTTCACCAGCTCCGGTCAATAGGTCAGTAAAAGAGAAGGAATGAAGACCTAAGGACCCGGGACTTTGATCAATGTCAAAAGGCATTGAGCTGTCCCTTGGTGGCTGCTCAGGGGAGTATAGAGACTCACCCTGGGCTATCAGCTGGGGTTATGGGCTCATGGGTCTGAGACTGAGGAGACTCAAGACCCATATTGAGGTCAATAGTGAAGGATTGGGGGACCTCTGGCTGAGTGGGAGCCCCTTGTTCCACTCTAGCCTTTTTGGTTTGAAGAGGAGGGGCTTGTTCAATCAGAGTAGATTGAACAAGGGTTCGTTTGGTACGTCTCTGATAGGTGACTTTTATTGGAGGAGAAGGTAGATTTGGAATGGTGAGGGTAGTTGCTGGTGTGGGTTCATCACCTGTGGGGATAACAGGGATGTCACCAGGAGCCATTGGCTCAATCATACCTGGAAGTAGTGCGGTATCCCTTCCAGTGTAGTTGGTAGACACTCTCTTCAAAACTTTGAAGATGGTCGGCCTCATTTGAGGAGCAGACAGAGCAGCTGCACAGACAAGCTTACTCTGATCTAGCTCGCAGTTGATTATGTGCTGTAGAAATCTGGGATACATAAAGAATGTGTCCCTTTGCAGATTTCCCATGAGGTTAGTCAGCACAAACCTGGAGTAGTTGAAGCGCAGGCCTTGTACCAACCCATGAACTAGGCACCCGAGTTCATAGGGAATTTGATCCCATCCCCCGGATTTGTTAGATAAGCAGTGAAGAACCACATGTAGCAGGAACTTCCACTTGTAGGAGAAGTTGAATTTGTAGACTGTAGACCTGCTTACATCTCCACCGTATCCCATTTGGAGATAAGAGTTATCTAACTCAGACTTGGGGAATTCCGTCGGTGCGCCTTCATCATGGAGCTCAAGATGCTCCCTGATGATTTGTTCAGTAACGACCAACTCTTGGCCACATACACTTGACCTGATAGCACGAACCCCATTTAGGGTTTCAACCCGACTATTTGCCCAGAATTCGGACATTTGGTTGGTGTAAATGGTAGGGTTTACAGTCAGTGCTGTGTAGTATGAAGATTGGGCTAAGAAAGAGATAATATCAGAGAAGTCAGCATCCCTTGAAGAGTCAAGGAGTGCGACTTGGTTGTGCTGAGGGTTTAGAGCCATTGAGAAAGATAGCAGAGGAAAAGTTCTTGAGAGAGAGGTAAATTGGGAAGAAGAAAGCTTTTAGGGCAGTGAATTTGGTAAAAAGAGTGTAAGTGATTAACCGGAAGTATTTAAATGGGTGAAATGGCGGTTTAAAGGGTGGTTTGGATAAGATGATGTGAGGGTTCAGAGGATGATGTGACAGGGGCGGTAAGGTTAAGCCATTTAAATAATCCGACATCATTAACAAAATCTTTACTTTTTACAGAGTGGGGCCCAAAAGATTTCCGTTACACAGTAAAATCCTTCTTCCGAGTATAAGGTATTTCCGAAGGTAAAGTTCTTCCGAAGGCAAATGTACTTCCGAAGGTAAATAAATTGCTTCCGAAGATACATGTTGCTTTCAAGTGGAGAGTATTAAGTGCTTCGGAAGTAGATCTGAGATTACCTCAATCGCTTCTTCCGAGACTTAGTACACTTCCGAGAAGAAAATTATCCTATGAGAAATTTGCTTCGGAAGTTATACTAGATATCTTCCGAAGGCAAGTTTCTCTTCGGAAGAACTTATACTTAGTTAAATAAGAAAGGATCTTTTGTAACAGGGCTTAGATTGTGTTGACATAAGACTTTACATATTGAAAAGGTTTTCAATTGAGATTAACTAGTCAATGTTTATCATCCCAATAGCTGTAATAAGATACTTAAATCTTTGTTCATCAAATGCTTTGGTGAACAAATCAGCATATTGTTCATTTGAATCAACTTTGATTAGTTTGATAAGATTTTTCTCATGAATATCTCTAATGAAATGATACCTGATGTCAATGTGCTTTGTCTTTGAGTGCTTTACTGGATTTTCAGTGATGGATATAGCACTGTTGTTGTCAATGTGGATAGGAGTGCTCATGAAGTTGAATCCATAGTCAATCATCTGGTTTTGAATCCACAGCAGCTGAGCACAGCAACTTGCAGCAGCAATGTATTCAGCTTCAGCAGTTGATGTAGAGACACAGGATTGCTTTTTGCATTGCCATGAGATGATCCTTCCACCAAGAAACTGACATCCACCTGATGTTGATTTCTTGTTGATGTTGCAGCCACCATAATCACTGTCAGAGTAACCATAGAGATTAAAATCACTATTTCTTGGATACCAGAGACCTAATTTAGGTGCTCCTTTGAGGTATCTGAGGATTCTCTTGACAGCAATTAGGTGAGACACCTTTGGAGCAGCCTGATATCTTGCACAAATGCAGGTTGCAAACATGATATCAGGTCTACTTGCTGTGAGATACATCAGAGAACCAATGATTGCTCTATACTGATGTTGATCAGTATCCTCCCCCTCAGAGTCAGGGCATAAATCATGGTTTCTGGGTATGGGTGTCTTTGCTGCTTTACAATCCTTCATATCAAATCTCTCTAAGATATCATTGACATACTTAGATTGATTGATGAAAAACCCTTCTTTCAGTTGCTTTACCTGAATTCCAAGGAAAAAGTCCATTTTTCCCATAGAACTCATTTCGAACTTCTTCTTCATAATGCTCTCAAAGTCTTTGCACATTTGGTCATTTGAAGAACCAAATATGATGTCATCGACATAGACTTGAACTAGCAAAATGTCTTTCCCAGACTTTCTGATAAAGAGAGTCTTGTCAATGGTTCCTCTAGTAAAGCCATTCTTCAGAAGAAATTGAGACAATGTCTCATACCACAGCCTAGGTGCTTGGTGCAGCCCATATAGAGCTTTATCCAATTTGCACACATAGTTTGGATGCTGTGGGTCTTCAAATCCTGGAGGCTGGCATACATAGACTTCCCTATCTATATCCCCATATAGAAAGGCACACTTGACATCAAGCTGGTAGACAGTGAAATTCTTGGATGCAGCGTAAGCAAGGAAGATCCTAACTGCCTCAAGTCTTGCAACAGGTGCAAAGACATCAGTATAATCAATTCCTTCCTCTTGAGTGTATCCTTGAACCACCAGTCTTGCCTTGTTCTTGATAATCAAGCCTCTGTCATCTCTTTTGTTTCTGAAAACCCACTTGGTGCCTATAGGTACTTGACCAGATGGTAGCGGACATAGGTTCCAAACCTTTTGTCTTTTGAATTGAAGCAGCTCCTCTTGCATTGATTCAACCCAGCTACTATCCTTTAAGGCATCTTCCACCTTCTTGGGTTCCATTTGGGATAAGAAGCATGAGTACAGGCAGACATTCCCATTGTGAGTTTGTCCCCTTGTTCTCACACCCTCAGAGACTTCCCCTATGATGTTTTCAGCTGGATGAGTATTGTGAATTCTAAGTCTTGGAATTACCTCCATCTGCAAAGATAGGTCCAAGTTGGACATATTTTGCTCTGGAGCTTGAATACTTGGTCCAGCTGTTGTTTCAATCTCATTCAATGAGGACTGATTGAATGAAAGAGAAACATCATCATTTCTTTGCTGTGAAGCATCATTAACAGTTGCCTGTTCCTTCAAAATGCTGCTTCCATCAGCTTGGTGTTGTGTAGGATCACCTGAGGAGACTTGAAGATCATCAGGTGAGTCCCTTGTTGAAGTTCCACTATTTCTTGAAATGGTTATACTGTCAGATCTTTCAATAGTAGGAACTTGATTTGTTGTTTTTGGAGAACTTGGAGCAGGTCTGGGAAGCTCAAATAGTTGATCTTCATCAGAATAGCCTTGAGCACCTGTTCCAGCTGAAACATTCTCACAAGATGGTTTAGAATAGTTTGGAAACAATTCTAAATCAAAAATATGATCAGGTCCATTCCCCCTAACACAAGGAGTGTGCTCATTAACTACAATGTTGGAGGATTCCTCAAATTGTTGGTTTTTAATGTTATAAACCCTGTAAGCTTTAGAATGGGAGGAATATCCAACAAAGATGGCATCATCTGACTTTTCAGCAAATTTTGCTAAATTGTCTTTTGTGTTAAGTATGGTACACCTGCTGCCAAAGGACCTTAGAAAGCCAATGAACGGTGGCCTCTTGTTCCATAGCTCATAAGGGGTCTTTCCATGTGGCTTTACTACAAGAACTCTGTTCTGCACATAGCATGCAGTGCTGACTGCCTCTGCCCAGAATGTTAGAGGCAGCTTTGAATCAGCTAACATAGTCCGAGCAGCCTCAATAAGTGTCCTATTTCTCCTCTCAGCAACACCATTTTGTTGAGGAGTTCTAGGAGCACTGTATTGTCTGGCAATCCCTTTTGAGTTACAGAATGAGTCAAGAACAAAGTTCTTAAACTCAGTCCCTTGATCACTTCTAATTATTTTAACCTTGTGATCAACTTGATTTTCTATTTTAAGAATAAAAGATTTTAAAGTTTCAGCAGTTTCATCTTTAGTTCTTAAAAAGAATACCCATGTAAATCTAGTAAAATCATCAACTATCACAAGGCAATATGATTTCCTTCCAATGCTCATTATACTTGTGGGACCAAATAGATCCATGTGCAATAAGTGTAATGGAGTAGTGATAGAGTTAACAACTTTGGATTTATGAGAAGACCTGTGTTGTTTCCCTTTCAGGCAAGCAACACAGTTATCTTTGCAGAAAAATTCCTTTTTAGGCAAACCATGTACCAAGTTATTTTTAGCCAATTTATTCATTGTCTTAAAATTGACATGACACATTCGTTTATGCCACAGTGTTGACTCATCACTATCAGCTTTGGAAAGAAAGCATGATACTTCTCCCATTGGGGAAGCATTGTTCATATCAAGCTTGTACATATCCCCTCTCCTGGGAGATCTAAGAAGCACCAATTCCTGAGGAATTGTCATCCCAGGTTTGAGGATGATGCACTCATGTTCTGTGAAAAGCATTTGATGCTTTTGATCACAAAACTGAGAAACACTTAACAGGTTGTGTTCAAGCTGTTTGACAAAAGTTAACTTTGTCAACTTTTAATTTTCCGTTGGATATACTTCCTCTGCCAGAAATATATCCTCCGGCCTCACCTCCAAACTGGACAGGACCTCCATCATAATGTTGAAATTGTTGAAGGAGAGATCTGTTCCCTGTCATGTGCCTGGAGCATCCACTATCTACTATCCAAATGTTGTTATTCTTGTCATATGGATGTCCCTGCACATAAGGTGAGATAATTAGTTTTGATTGGAAACCCAAGCCTTTTTGGTCTTGGGTTCTTCCAATGAAAGTGACATGATTGAACCAAAATTTATGCATGGGGGTTCAATGGATGTCTTTGAAGAAGAGGTTTGGGCTACAGCATCTTCTTGATCTTCCATTCCATCCCTTGGTTGATCATAGAAGATGAGCTTGATGAAGCTTTTGTAGCTTGGCATTCTTCCGAAGCTTCTTTCTTTTCGGAAGAAACCTTCACCACCTTTTCTTCCGAAGCAGTCTTCTTCTGGGATGGTTTCAAGGGGACTCTTTTGTGAGTCTTTGCAGCTTTCACTTCCGAAGCCTTTTTCCTCTCGGAAGAAGAGTTTTCTTCCGAGACAAGCCTTGCTTCGGAAACAAGCTTTCCCTTTTTCAACACTTGAACCATCTGATATGGTCCAAATGTGAAACCTTCCCTGACTCCTTCTCTTTTAACATTATTTGCATAATGTGTGCTAGCAGGATTGTAGTAACAATCTTTAGCCATGTGGTTTTGCAGACCACACATTATGCATGCAATGTTAATTTTCTGGGAATTGGAGGGTTGCTGTTTCTTGTTCTTTTTCTCCTCATCAGCAACCTTTCCTTTAACTTCTGATCCTTTGGTAGGACAGGAGTACTGGTATTATACTCCTTTCCTGAATCAGAAGGTCCAACCACCTGGAATCCTGCTGATATGAATACACCCTTTTGCTTTGGGTCTATCTTCAGCTTGGATTCAGCCACCTTCTTGGCAGTTTTTCTGGCTGCTTTAGCCCTGCTTCTTCTGGCTTTGGTGGTCAGGGATTGATCATCATTGGTCTGGGAGGGCTCAATTACCTGTTCCTTCCCTGTGATGGTCATGGTCTCCACAGTTGCATCACTCTTTGACTCTTTACAAGGTGGGTCAACAGATGGAACCTCTTGCTCTTCAGTACCACATCTTGGTTGTCTTACAGACTCATAAGAGTGTGGTGGAGCAATTTCATTGGTTCCCAACCCACTTTTGTTTTGATAACAAAGTTTGGAGTGAGAGGATGATGCAAGTATGGCTTGGAAGTTTTGCTCAGCAATAGCATACTTCCTGGCTTGAGCCTCAGCTGTGACAAGCTGGGCTTGAGCCTCAGTCAATTTGGATATTAAATCCTTGATTTGAGTCTTGTAGTTGGTGTGTTCATGTTTTAAAAGAGATACAGTTTTCTCTAACTCCTCAATTTTCTTTTGGTAGTCAGATTCAGCTCTTTTAAAGTCAGATTTTAGCACATTTAAAGACTCAATATCGGATTTAATTTCCATATTGTAGTCCTGGTACAACTTAACCTTAGCAATACAAGCAGGGGTACAGAGATGTTCATATACCTTATTTTCATCTGTTCCTGCCATGAGTGCTTGAGCAGGAGTCACATCTTGAACCATAAAGCTCCAGTCAACTTCTTGAGCCATAGCTGCAGTTTCAGTTGACTTCCCATTGGGCTTTGGTGTAGAAGGATGTGTGGAGGCCTGTGAGGTTCCCGGGTTGGACTTGGGAGCCTTGCATTCCCTTGCAAAGTGGCCAAGCTGGTTACAGTTGTAACACTTAGCCTTGCTCTTGTCAAACCCAAACTTGCTAGTGATTGGGTTTTGAGGGAATTGCCTTCCAGTTCTCTTAAAGAACTTCTTCGCTCTGTAGGTAAGGAGAGCCATTTGCTGGACAATGTCCACATACTCTATGTCATCTGGACTGAAGCACTCAAGATCATCAAAGCAAAACTGATGATCATTGGAGTGTCCATTCCCTGAGACAAACGCACAGCCCTCCTGAAAGGAGCTTTGCTGAGCTTGATGAGACCTTGGAGTCTCAGGGAATGTGATGTAAGGCCCAGATGAACAAGATGGCTGCTGGGTGTATGACAGGTACTGCTGAGACTGAGAGATACCTGAGCCTTCAGCAACCATTAAAGCGTTGCTAGCAGGAAGACTCAAGGGTCTGCTTGCTTGGTGACCCTTCTTGCTTTCCATTTCCAAACGGTATCCATTAAGGATCCCATAGAGTTCGGTCATGGTGAGAGTGTTTAAATTCTCTGTTCTCTTAATGGAGACACAGTAGAAAGTCCACTCATTGGTAGAGCACTCATGAACTTTCTGGTAAGGTCTCTAAGTTCTTGAGTGATTCCCACAGATTGGAGGGAGGAGATAAGATCCATATACCTGAAGTATTGCTGGCTAAAAGTTTCTCCAGCAACATAGGTGAAGTTCTCGAGCTGCTGCTTCAGTGAGTCCTTCTTTGAATCATTAGAGCTCGAGTACATTTAAGCAAGTGCATCAAAGAGTTCTTTGGCTGACTTGCAATGCTCAAACCCCACCATGATGGAGTTTGGGATTGCAGTCATGAGAACAGTCATAGCATTGCTGTCAATGTCGAGCTTCTTCCTGTCTTCATCGGAGTAGTCTTCAACAGCCTTCTCGATCATGGCACCGTTTCCACCAGCAACTTTTGGCTTGTACGGGCCATTCACGATGGACTGCCACATCTTGCTATCCTGGTATCTGATGAAGCCTTCCATTCTTCTGCTCCAAGACCTGAAGTTTTCAGGATCAATGATGGGAGCTTTGGTCATCGTTCCCATTTCAACTTCAGATTTGATGAGGGCCATTTTTGAGTGAGGTATAAGGAGGAGTGAAAAACTGGTTGATTAGGATGGTAAGATCTCACAATCAAGAGCCTAAAAAGCTCTGATACCAATTGCAGGATCGGGTTTTGTCACTAAACACTTGTATTTCTCTCAAACTCACTTATAATAGTCACTCAAACAAGATGAAGCAATGTCTTTGGCAAGAGTTGATAATAATATAATAAGTAATCAAAGCAACAAGCAGAAATATTTTCAAGGTACTTGTATATATTACTTCTCAACTCAAGATTACAAGACACTTACTAGCATAGAACATGAGTTACAATGAGAAACTATATATACTAGATCCTACAGCCGGTTATACTTGATACCAGCTGGAAACCTACGACTAAAGCATATACTACAATGCTATAGTTAAGGTATCTTAGATAAAGTATTATCTAAGATATGGTAGTCATGACATGTCCATGACTTACCTTTTGTCACCAACTAAAGATGGCAACTGTACTTAACATAAAAAGGTAAACAGTAGATTAAAGTATGGTCAACTACATGGCTTTTGAGAAAACGCCATGCAGTATCTCAGAGATTTGCAGCGGACTGTCAGACAGACCATACTTATGTCTACTGGATAATAGAAGTGTCTTCCGAAGGTTAACTGGCTTCGGAAGAACAAGTTCTTCCGAAGCCACTTATACTTCGGAAGATGCTTCTATGCTTCCGAGGCTTTAAGGACTTCTTTATACTTTGGAAGTTGACTTCAGAACTTTGTCTTCAAGTCTTGAACCTTCGGAAGTAGCTTCTTTACCTTCGGAAGTTGGAGTTCTCCTTCGGAAGTGTATTTTACACTTAGACTTCAGAAGAGCTCTTTCTTCCTTCGGAAGTCCCACACTTGGCTTCGGAAGTCCTTTGTATGTAGTACTCAAAATCTTCTAAGTGATATGGTTTTGGTTGCAACAGCCTCTTATGATCCAACACTAATCATTACTTTTGTCTTGGATCACTGGATCATCGCTTGGTGGAGCAGAGGAGGAAGCTTGTTGGTCTTGTTTCTTCTTGGATCTCCTTTCCTGACCTTGAGCAGAGGCAGATGCAGCTGCATGTCCTCCTTCTTTATCATCATCCTCATTCCTCTCCTTTGTCCTCTCTTCCTCAATCCCCTCATCATCCTCAGTCTCATCATCATCGTCCTCATCATCATCCTCATCATCATCATCACCATCATCACCATCACCCTCTTTAATCTTTAGTGGCTCATCTTTAGATCCCTTCAGCTTTAGCATGATGGTCTTCTTAGCCTCCTCCAACTCCTCAATCTTCTTAGCAGATGTGACACTGTGCTCTTGGAGTTGGGCGATCTCGTGGCTCTGAGCAGCCATTTGTTGGGCCTGCTCCTCTATCAACCGAGCCTGCTCCGAGATCTGCTAAGACTGCGCTGCAGTAAGATCTGTCAGGTGACGGATCTGCGCTGTCTTCTCCTCATCAGCGGCTAACAAACGCATAACCATCCGGTTCAGCGCTGAAAGCTGTTCCTCTACCCCAATTGGAGGTAGAGGTGATCCGTATATATGTGAGAGATGTGAAGAGGGTCCTGCTTGGTGGCTAGTGGTGGTGGTGGTGGTTGTGGTGAAGATGGGGTTGGCTCTGGATGATAGTGGAGGTGATGTAGGAGTGAAAGATATGGTGGTGGTTGGCATATGTACAGTGGTGGGAGGTGTGGTGGTGGTAGTGGTAGCTGTGGTGGCTGTGGTGGTAGATGGTGTGGCTGTAGGGGTGGTAGTGGTGGTGGTAGCTGAGGTGGATGTGGTGGTGACGAAGGTGAGTCTTCTCTTCTTCTTCTTCTGGCCGTGGGGCTGAGCCATCCTTTTCTTCCTCGATCCAGTCAAGGTGGATGCTCCCCCTAGAACACGGCTAGATGGCTCAGGAGCATAGTTAGGATCTGTAGCTGTCTCTCCCGAATCCCTGGGGCGTTCACCAACCGCCCTGAGTCCATGCTCTGTGGGAACAACCTTGCTTCCCACAGTCCTCGTCAAAGGCTCCTCATCCGACTCTTCTTCCTCCTCACCAGGTATGAAGTCCTGGTGGAATCCTGCTTACTCTGCAATGTCGCCTGTTGGGGCAGATACTGGAGGTATAACGTCTGTAGCTGTGCCCCTCGGTGGAATGGGCATGTCATCTCCAGCATCCCCACTGTCATCATCATCTGAGTCATGAGTGGGTAGAGCAATCTGCTCAACATCCGAATCACTATCGTCGTGGCGCCACTTCCTCCTGGCTGGCACCACGTAGTCCTCCCGGGCCAGATGCCCAAACAATCTCCTGACAGGGGGTTTCACCTGCTTCCCCCTGTATACCTTCATCCTTCCCAATGTGGTATCATCCATCTCCTCAAGAACAACAGCATCATCCTTCTCCTTTGGCAGGGAGGGGAGCTTCAGGTCTATGATCATCTGCATAAATCTCGGGTACATACAGAAGCCCTCCTTCCCTTTCCCCTCGATGTTCTCCACCAGGTAGGTGAAGATCATCTTGGAGAAGCTGAACGGGTGGTTCAGCACCAACGCAACATACGCGGTCTGGATCTGGTCGGAAAGCTCATCAAAACCTCCCTTCCTGGTAGCTATACACTTTAGCAGCACGTGCGCAAAATACTTAAACTGGGGACAGAGGTTGCTCATGTTGAGCACCCCAGCATTGATGTCCCCAGAGTACTTGGCTCTAAGAAAGCATCCTCTGACAGTGAGGGGGTGTAATCTAGTCGGACAATCAGCGTCGTCCCCAACTGTAACACTATCCTTAGGTCCTCCTCTGTAATAGCTATAGCCTCTCCAAAAATGGTACTTCTGATGCAGTGAGGCTCAGTGGATCGATCAACTGTAGCACCTTCCCAGAAGGCCTGCTGAATGGACCGATAAGGAGTACAGGGAGCAGATATGGCATGTGCTATCCTCGACCTCCTTAAGAAGGTGATAATGCCCGAGAAATCAGCAGCATTTCTGGATGTCAGATCCAGATGAGCACAGATATTGTGCTTCGTACTCATAGTCCATCGACTCGCCATCTGTTACACAAACAAAGTAAACATTAGTACCATTGGCTAAGAATGTCATGAAACACTTGGAATTTAAGAAAAATTCTTTCTGTCATGCGATTGAGGTTGTGCGACTGAGATCAGTCGTGCGACTGAACAGTGCGACTGGGATTCAGTCGTGCGAATGATCCCATGCGTACGACTGAGTGTGCGACTGGACTCATGCGTATGTAACCTCATGCGGTTACACAAGTCGTGCGACTGAACTCATACGCATGGTTCAGTCGTGCGGTTAGGCAGTTCGCACCCTTCAGTCGTGCGACTGAAGTTCATAAACCTGTCCATTCGCATGATGTACTGACTGTTCAATTCAAATTCAATTTTTCACCAATTTTGAGTTTTAGACTTCGTGTTCTGGTTCATTAGACTCGCAATCCATTCATATAACACCTAACATCTTTAATTTCATTTGTTTGAGTCGTTTAGTTAGGTTATTTTGTCACTTAAGTCTCGGTTGTTTCACGGGTCTAATTTTCCAGATTCAGTGTCAAATTGAATGTTATAGTAGTGTCTCTTCACCGCAAGTTACCTGTAGAATCGATGTCGATGGTCAGTATGTAAGAAACAGGGGTTTATAGAGATCAAATGAAATTTTGGCAGAGTGATATTAGTTCGTGCGATTTAGGGTTAATTTGAGAGTGGTGAGTCTCTGCGACCGACTCTCTCTCTATTTATACTAACTCTAAATGGGCTCATACGCACCTTTCAGTCGTGCGAGTGGGACTCAGTCGTGCGATTGGTTCAGTCGCCCTTCTTCAGTCGTCCGACTGGATCTCAGTCGTGCGACTGACTCATTCGTTCGCTCTTAAGCATCCGACTGGGCCAATCGTATGGGCCATTCGGTTGGATGGTCCATACTCATGGTCCATTCATACGAATGGCTCCCATTCGTATAGTAAGTCCATACGGATGGTCCATTCGTGCGAATGGGTCATATTATTAAATTTTCTGCCATTTGAACATTTAACATTTAAACCCTTTTTAACTGTTAAAATTAACATTATGAGCATTTGATCATCTCAAACATGATCATTTTAACTTGAAAACCTTTGATCACCTCAGACGTGATCCTTTTAAACAATTTGTCACCTCAGACGTGACCCATTTATCCTTTGACAGCACATGTGGTCATCTCAGACATGACCCTTTTTGGTGAGTTGATCCCATACTAATTTTCATGATGTAGTCCGACAAACAAATAAGTTAAAAATACTAAATAACTTAGAAAATTAAACTAAAGTACAAAAATTTAACTTGGTTTTGGCTTTTTGTTAGAGATAAACCCTAAGATAAAATCTACTGGATTTGGTTCTAGAATAGGCAGCTTCTATTTAGTTTGACCACACCTGGACCAATTCAATTTTGGAATCATACAGGCAAGTCAAATCATTTGGGACTTGTTATCAAAACCTTTTGATGCTCAATTCTTGGTTTTCATCCAGAGTCGTTAGCAAGTTTAGGAAATCATACTGGTACTATTAGATTCCCACATTGATTTGAACTTTCAAGAATTGCAGCCACAATGATTGTCAGTATATTTGTCCTCTTAAATCCATACACAGACTTTTGACACAAAACTGGTGATAGTTTTAGGTTTAATTATTTCAACTAACATTTGTGGATCCCACACTTATATGGTAATCAACATTCCTCAGGAGCTTTTGAGCGGTCTACGGGTATTTTTACAAGAAGAGACTATTCTTAGAGCTTTCAAAGAGAAGCCAATGCTCAGGTCAGTGCCATCGCACAACAGAGAGGCGGCAAACAACAATGAATTCTAGAATATCTAGGTTATGCTTATCCTCAGGTCAGTGCCATCGCACAGCAGAGAGGCACACAACCTATCTTCTTGTTAGAACAGCTTAATTTTCTTTTGCACAGAATGCACCAACAACCTAAGTCATTAGCTTGATAGAATTTGTCTTTCATTTTTTTCATGTTTTGCTCTATTTATGGTCATTCGCAAACATTTGTGGCGTTTACATGCTCATTACCCATTGTTGGTTGTGTTAACCAGTGATAAGATGGAAGCCCACAGTTAGTTGAACAACTTAGTTTGATCTTGAGATCACCAGTCAGGTCTAATAATCTATTGTGT
Source organism: Flaveria ramosissima (assembly GCA_025215565.1). NCBI lineage: Eukaryota > Viridiplantae > Streptophyta > Magnoliopsida > Asterales > Asteraceae > Flaveria > Flaveria ramosissima. Next base: position 86,622,489 of record CM046037.1, read on the forward strand.
TGAATCTACCGACATATCATTTGTGGTCTAGCAACCTCTAGGTCTACTTTCGTTGTGTTACCTTAGTAGTTACCAGTTTTTCTATCATCTTTCCTTTTATATTGCTTAGACTACTCAGACTTATACTTTGAATTTTGCATCTTTTCTAAATTAAAATTTTAAAGTCCCTCTTGATTTGTTTGTGTACTATCATTTTCCAAAGGGTTTGAATCGGTATCACAGATACGATCTACCTTATATCAGCTATCCACTCCTTCTCCCTCGTTTTTTTTAATGTTACTGGCTGACTTATTCTCCCCTTAAAATTCTAAAATCATAACTGGTTTAATTATTTTAGGATTTTAATAGACAGCTAGATAACATGAATTTAATTTAAACAAAACATAAAATAAATAACGAAAATAAAAAAAATTAACTATACTGCATCGGACTACACATGATCATCATCAGGGATAACATCACTTTTCTTTTTAACGCCGTTGACCTCTAACAAATATAGAAAACGTGGTTTATCAAAGGCTTTTGTATAGAGGTCAGCGCGTTGAAAATCGGTATTAATTTTTACCACATCAATTAAGTTCTTTTCAAAACAGTCTCTTATAAAATGGTATTTAATACCGATGTGTTTGGTCTTTGGATGTTGTACCGGATTTTTAGTTACTGCAATTGCAGCAGAGTTATCAACAAAGATAGGAGTAGAAGAAAACTTTAAACCGTAATCCCACATTTGCTGTTGAATCCAGATGATTTGTGAACAGCAACTTGCAGCAGCAACGTATTCGGCTTCACAGGTTGACAATGCAACCGAGGTCTGCTTTTTACACTGCCAGGTAACTAATCTCCTCCCAAAGAATTGACACCCTGCTGATGTAGACTTGTAGTTCATCTTGCAGCCCCCATAATCCGAGTCACTATACGCCGTGAGCTCAAAGTCATCATCATGAGGATACCACAACCCAAGTGTTGGTGTACCCTTCAGATAACGAAATATCCTCTTGACCCCGATCAGATGGTTAACCTTAGGCTTAGCCTGATATCTAGAACATAGACATGTAGCATACATGATATCAGGTCGTGAGGCAGTGAGGTACATCAGGGATCCAATCATTCCTCGGTACATTGTGGCATCTACCAGATCTCCATTTTCGTCAGGTGCTATATCATGATTTGTAGCAAGTGGAGTCCCAGCAGCAGAAGCATTCTCCATGTCAAACCGACTGAGAATGTCTCCCACATACTTGGTCTGATGTAGAAATATCCCATTTGGTGTCTGATCCACCTGTAACCCAAGAAAGAATTTCATCTCCCCCATAGCACTCATCTCAAACTCTTTCTTCATAACTGCTTCAAACTCTTTGCATAATTCTTCGTTCTTTGAACCGAAGATTATGTCATCGACATAGATCTGTACTAGCAGTAGGTCTCCATCTTTTTCTTTGATGAACAGCGTGCAGTCAATGACTCCCCTGTGAAAGCCGTATTTCACAAGATGAGTCGAGAGTTTCTCATACCTGGCCCTTGGAGCTTGATGAAGCCCGTATAAGGCCTTATCGAGTTTGTAAACTCTGTCCCGATGATAAGGATCTTCAAATCCCTCGGGTTGACTGACATACACTGTCTCTCGAATTTCTCCATGAAGGAATGCACTCTTCACATCTAATTGATAGACCTTAATCTTCATGTACGATGCATAGGCAAGGAAGATACGGATGGCTTCCATCCTTGCCACGGGTGCAAACACTTCATTGTAGTCAATCCCCTCGACTTGGCGAAATCCCTGAACCACCAGTCGAGCCTTGTTCCTGATAATGACCCCTTGGTCATCCTTCTTGCATTTCAAGACCCATTTGGTGCCAATGACCTTAGCACCTTTAGGTCTATCTACCAGTGTCCATACACCTAACTTCTTAAACTGAAGAAGTTCTTCTTGCATGGCACTCACCCACGCCTCATCATTCAATGCTTCACTGACATATTTTGGCTCAAACTGCGAGACAAAACACCAATAAGCACCATCATGAATGTAACCTTTTTCCATAACAGACGCATAATCAGCTGAGTACAGCTGATTTCTGGTTTGTACTCCTGATCTGACATCCCCAATGACATTGTCTAGGGGATGATAGACGTTTAGACGTGATCCTGGAGTAGTAGGAACAACTACCTCAGAGCCAAGATTATGAACATTTGGTTCTGCATCTGAGGTTGTTGGAGTTTGAGGTTCCGAAGTCGAAGGTGCATCACTGTTAGATGCTTGTGGACTTGCAGGAACTGGAACCTGTTCCTCCTGACTATTCTGGTCATCTTCTTCAGCTTCATCTTCTGAGGAGGAGTCACTGTCGTCGACTACTCCCCCTGACTGAGTAGATGATTCTCCCTGTGAGCTCGATGATGTTGAATCAAGAGATGGTGTGTTCAAGATATCATACATCATTCGAGTAGCTAACTCGTCATCCGAAGGAGAGATAGGGATGTTGAAGGACTTGAAAAATCCATCATAGTCGAAAAAGTAGGCGGGTCCTTTGCCAGTAGGTGGTGTGGTATATCTCTGAACATCAACATTACACCACACTTCTACTAAACCCGTTGAGTTGTTGTAAACTCTCTTGTTCGGCATGTTGTATCCTAGGAAGATTCCTTCATCAGCCTTCTCGCTGAATTTACCTTCTTGAGTCTTCTTCAGAAGTGTGCACGGCGCGCCAAATGGTTCGAGGTACTCCAGATTAGGTTTACGTCGTTGTAGTAGCTCGTAACATGTTTTTCCGTGGCGCTTGACTATCAGAACTCGATTCAATGTATAACATGCATTTGCCACTGCCTCATTCCAGAATTGGATAGGCAGTTTCGAGTCTGCCAGCATTGTCCGTGCTGTCTCTATCAAGCTTCTGTTCTTTCTCTTAGCAACACCATTCATCTGAGGCGTGTACGCAGAAGTGAATTGATGCACAATTCCCTTTTCCTTGCAGTAAGCCTCCATCCACTAATTCTTGAATTCAGTCCCGTTGTCTGAGCGTACTTGTCTCACCTTCAGCTTGTAGAGAGATTCCAGTGTGGTTACTAACTCGTTGAAGGACTCAAATGTTTCTGATTTGGATTTTAGAAACATTACCTAAGAGAATCTTGAGTAGTCATCAGTAACCACAAAACAGTACAAGTCGCCTGCAATGCTCTTTGTACTGACTGGACCAAACAGATCCATGTGAAGAAGTTCAATAGGAAGTTCTATTGAATGAACTTTCTTTTCCTTATGAGACTTCTTCGTCTGTTTGCCTTTCTTGCAAGCGACACAAAAACCAGGAAGTTGGAAATTCTTGACGTTAACTCCTCTCACAAGATCCTTTTGAATCAAGTGATTCATCTTCCGTTGATTAATGTGTCCCATTCTCCTATGCCAGTAGATGGAGTCCTTCTCAGTGGCTTTTGATAGAAAGCACTGAACTTCATGATCCGTTGTAGAAGCTGTTGACAGATCCAGAACATAAAGGTCTTTATATCTTGAAGCTGTCATCAGAACTTGGTCCTCCAGAATCACGTAGTCTTTCTTAAGGACATAACACTTCTTGTTGTCGAATATGACTTTAAATCCCTTGTCACAGATTTGGGAAACAAAAAGTAAGTTGTTTTGAAGTTGTTGAACGTAGTTCACCTTATCAAACTCAACTTTCTGATTTCCAACCTCTCCCTGAGCTATGATATAGCCTCCCTTGTTTCCAGCAAATGAAACATACCCTCCTTTTATTTGTTTGACGTTTGATAAAAGAGCCCTGTTTCCTGTCATGTGCCTGGATGCTCCGCTGTCTACAATCCACGTGTTGGTTTCAGCATTGTAGCGAACACCCTGCACATACAATGTAAAACATTAGTTTAGGTTAGGAACCCAAGCCTTTACTGGCTTGGGTTTCCCAGAGGCATCACACATCATGAATTCAACCCATTGACCCTTAGAGGGTGAGGGTAGCTCAGGTTCCTTCTTGTCATCATTATCAGACATAGAGGATGACTTTTCTTTCCATAAGCCAGATTTGTGTAAAGCCTGTTTGTGATAAACAGTCGACTGGCTAATGGGTTGAACTTTAGGTTCACTCATTCTTCTAGGTGGAGTTAAAGAACTCCTCTTAGAAGACCTAGGTTTTGAATCCTGAAGTTCAATCTTCTTCCTAGGTGTCTGATAGTAAGGACAAAAGGAAGCAATGTGTCCACACTCTCCACAGTTGTAGCATGACCTGCTATCAACTTTATGATTAAACTTTCTTTGTGGAGATGTGTGTGACACCCTAGTAACATCACTTAGTTTGGGTTTTGACTCTGTTTCTTTTGATGTTTTCTCTTGTTTAACAAAATTAATTGTTTTAAACATGTTTAACATCTTTTTCTTTTTGGTTAACTGGTTTTTGACATGAAACTTGTGAAAGATTAACATTAACAGTCTTTTTAGGTTCTGATTTGACTTTGTTTGACCCTGACTTTATATTAACCTTTTCAAATTCTTTTTCCAGATTAACACAAGGCATTTTACCCTTTGCCTTTGAAGTGGCCTCCTTTTGTTTTGTTCCAGATTCAATTGATGAACATGAGGAATCTGGATCACTAACAAGAGGAGTAGACACCACATGATCCTTGATGGGGTTATTGTTTATTGGTCTACTCTTAGTGTTCATCAAGGTCTCAGGTGGTGGTGGAACCACTTTATAACCCAAACCCTCCCCGTTGTTACGTTCTCTCACTAAGTGTTGGACAATGTGTGATGAACTTGTCCAACTGTGCAGTTTTTGCTTTAAAGAGTGGACTTCTACTTCTAAAACTGCCTTTTGTTTCTTAGTGTCTTCTAGGGAGTTAAGATAGTACCTAATGTCATTAGCTTGGTTAAATGCAACTACTTCAGTTTCCCTAAGCTGTTTAGTCAGAAGGTCTATCTTTTCTTTGTAACTATACTCATTTTGTTTTAAAACTCTATTAGCCTCAGTGCACAGTTGCAAATCCTTTACTAAGTTATCATTATGATCTAATAACCTAGCAAATTTCTGATCTATGCTATCTCTAAATGTATTACAATCAGAACAAGCATGATTTAGAAACATTTGGTCAGTGGTACTTACCTGAGAAGATTCAGAAGAATTAGCCATCAACGCAGCATCAGATGTCTCTGGTTCTGGTGATTCTGTCTTTGCTGTGGACGTTCCTTCTTCAGGCTTGTAGCTGACCTCAGTTGCAGTTGTCTCTTCACTATTTGACATCGCTATCTCAACTGCAATATCTCCTTCACTCGCGGAATCATCATCTAAGTCTTCTACGCTTGCAATATTAGATTCCCCCGGAGAGACAAACCGAAAGCTCCAGTCCTGTCCTTCATCATCATGGGCAGTCAAGGCTTTAGGATCCTTGCTTGATGAAGTAGAACTGCTAGCTTGCTTGTCTTGACGAGTGAAGGACGAGAATGGGTTCCCGTTCCCAGTCTTCTTTGGCTTCACAAATTCTCTCTTGAAATGCCCCTTTTCTCCACAGTTGAAGCAGGTCACTTTGCTCTTGTCAAAGCCAAATATAGTATCCTTAGTAGCAACCAAGTTCTGTCCGGTCTTTTTCACAAACTTCTTCGCCCTCCGGACAACACTTGCTAAGGCCCACATAATGTCCATCCTCTCCAGCTCCATTTCATCCACCTGCTCGTAGTCCTCATCTGCCAGATGGCAGTTTCCAATCTTCCCAGCAACAAGTCCATCATAAGAATACACCACTGCTGCCAAAAGATCCATGTGCTCTCGAGCTACTTCCACAGTCACATTACCAAGGTTCTCGGTCTTCAGTCTAGTAGCATTTGCTTCAGATCCAATATAATGGGTACAAGAAGACCCTGACATTTCTGATCCTGAAGGAGAAGCTTGTGAAGGACCAGATGAGCTAGACACAAATGCAGTCTGAAGAGGTGCTCCAGATGTCTTAGCTTGAGGAATGGCATTGTACAAAGCTGGATTCTGAGTGTACGAAGACTTTGAGCTCTATACTTCATCCTAAGTGCTTCTTCTCGCAGCTTTAGAATGAAGTCATTGATATCCAACTTTGCCAACATTTCATTCTGTCTCAGGTTTGACACAAATGAAGCCCACTTTTCCGGCAATCCGTCTGCAAAATTTGACACTTTTTCTTCCATGGTAGTAGCAACCCCATGTGTATGCAGTTCACTCATCAGATGGTAGAATCTATCAATAACATCGTCCAAACTCTCGTTTCCCATCGATGAGAAGTTGTCAAATTCTTTCTTTAGCTCCTTAGCTTTAATTGCCTTCAGCGAAGCATTCCCGTCATATCTCTTTTCTAGCTCATCCCATAATTTCTTGGCCTGCTTATTCTCCGAGTACTTGTGGAAAATATCTTTAGGAATAGACTGTGTGATCAATGCATAGACTCTCTTCTCTGCATTATACTTAACTTTCTGAGCATCAGTCATCCCACCCAAAGTAAGCTTTACCCCATCTGCTCCCACCGGCATACTGTAACCTATTTCGATAGCTTCCCACAAATTTGGATCCACTCCATTGAGGTTGATCTCATAACGTTGTTTCCAGTGGGGAAACTCATCTAACGTTTAGAGCTTTGGTGGTTTATTATGATTTCCCACCTCACTCTCAAGTAACAGTAGGTTCTGGATCCTTGAGTCCTTCCCGGCAGTAAACGCTGACATCTGATCTTCCATGTCGAATAACTTTAAGTCTACTAAACAAACTGTCAACTGGTGCGACTGGAGTGATGCGAATGGGCTATCCGTGCGTATGAACTATGCGACTGGTTCAATCGTGCGGCTGAACTAAGCGATTGGTTCAGTCGTGCGAATGAAGCTGATGCGTATGAACACTGCGAACGGATGGTTCAGTCGTGCGAATGAGGATGCGACTAGGTCCAATCGTGCGTCTGGAAGATGCGAATGAAGTCCAGTCGTGCGAATGGCTCACTCGTGCGACTGAAGCTGCTGTTTTGCGAAAATTTCTAGGTTAAACGTGTTTTGGCCGTAAAAATTCGAATTTTCGCCAACCCTAATCGCGTAATGCCATAGAAACCGAAACTTGATGAGCAGGGGACGTCCAAGACAACTTTTGACACAAAAAGATTGCGTTTTAGAGTAAAAACACAAACTTTGTATCAAACACACGTAATCAAGAGCCAAGGCTCTGATACCACTTGTTAGGACATGGTATTTGAACGAAATACCGAATGATTAACGTGTAAACCAAACCAAATAGTGCGGAATCCTATTTGATTGGCGATCCAATCAGTGAGAACGCACGTAGAATCAATAAAGTATTGAATCAAACGTTAAGAATCGATTAGGAATCGATCTACAGCGTTCTATGAACTTGGAGTATGAACTTGGAGGCTTCTGGACGGCTAGGGTACGTCTGGAGTCGAAATAGAATGAATGATTACGTTTTTCCACGAATTGGGTTGCATTTATAGGTTAGTGTTGTTCATTCGTGCGACTGAACCATTAGTATGGTTCAGTCGTGCGATTGAACCATGCGGTTGATCCATCCGCACGACTGAGTGTTCCAGTCGTGCGACTGAGCCAATCTTATGTTACAATCATACGACTGATCTAGTCACCTGGTTCAGTCGTGCGACTGAGTCATTCGTATGGAGTTATTCATGCGTATGGTCCATTCGTATGGGCCATTCGCATGAGAACTTCATTTTGTTAAGTTTGAATGTATTAATTAATATAACATTACGTGTAACAATTCAAACAATCACAAACCTATTAACCAATTCAACATCGACTCATTAATGAAATATTAAACATTATAAATCACAAACAACCAATATCATTTCATTAATCATTCCAAACATTACATCATTATCAGACAAACAAGATCTATTACATTCATATCATGATCTAGGTACATACATGTATCAACAAAAACCCTAAAGGCACAGACTCCCAAACATTCTGTAATAAATTCTAAGGGTTTAGGCGCTTGACACTATTTGGGCGCATGGGCCCTGTTTAGACGTATGGGTACTTAGGCGCATGGATTACTTCAGATGCATGGAAACTTAGGCGCATGGACACCTAGTCGCATGGCCATTCGGACGCATGGGCACTATTGGGGCGTATGACCCATTCGGTCGAATGGACACTTAGGCGTATGGATCACTCAGGCGCATGGGCCACTTAGGCGCATGGGCCACTTTGGGCGCATGGATTCTATTGGGCGTATGAACACTTAGGCGCATGGGCCATTTGGACGCATGGGCTATACTTGGACATTTCTAAGACAAATTTCAGGCGCATGGGCTACTGTTCAGGCGCATGGGCTTATATTTAAATTTGTCTAAGGCATTTTTCAGGCGCATGGACCTTATTTAGGCGCATGAACCTTCTGTTCAACTTGTTTCTAGCATGATTTCGAATCCAAACATCCAACCTATCTGTTCTAAGCTTAACATGGCTATTCTAAACATGAACAACCTATAAGCATCTAAGAACCAACATTCAACATGCATAATACATAGGGGTAAACATACATAAACTTGTAAAAACATTTTAAATACATTTTCAGCCCCAAAGATGTTTAAAACAAGTAGAAAACCGGGGTCTAGAAACTCACCTGGTGCAACTTTGGGTGTATCTTCCTTCTAACCCGAATGCAAATGAGTTCAAACACCTAGAACACCACCAAACACACACACCCGAGCACATACACAAACACATAAGCACATAAACATACAACCGGGATAAAACCCATCATAAACACTTAAAAAACCCCGAATTCTTACCTTGAATTCGACTTCTTCTTCTTCAAAACCCAAAGTTCTGCTCTCTTCCTTTCTCTCTCTCTCTAAAACCGAATGAAAAGGTGTGAGTAGCAACATGGGGGGCCATGTTGCTTTATTCACCAACTTTTTAAAGATTTGTCCTTTTGGACACTTTTAGTCCCTCCATTTGGACTTTATTGTTTTTCTTTCTTTTATTCTTCATTTCTTGTCTTTTTAAAATAACTGGGTGTTACAAGTCCACCCCCTTTATATAGGTTTCGTCCCTGAAACCTGATATTCTTCAAACAGACGAGGATAATGCTGCCTCATCTCCTCCTCAGTCTCCCATGTAGATTCGGATCCCTTCCTGTGCTCCCACTGTACGCGCACAAGAGGAACCACTTTATTCTTCAGCCTCTTCTCTTTTCTATCGATGATTGCCACTGGTTGCTCCATATAATTGAGCCTTTCGACTATCTCGATATCTTCTAGTGGAACAATCATATCTTCATCGGCTAAGCACTTTCTCAGATGAGATACATGGAATGTCGGGTGAATTCCACTTAACTCTTCTGGTAACTCCAATCTATAGGCCACCTCCCCAACTCGAGCAATGATTCGAAAAGGGCCTATATATCTCGGGCTTAGCTTACCTCGTTTCCTGAATCGGATGATTCCCTTCCAAGGTGAGACCTTCAACATAACCCGGTCACCCACCTGGAACTCGACGGTCTGCGTCGTTTATCGGCATACGACTTCTGTCTATCTTTGGCGGCCTTCATGAAGGATTTAATCTTCTCAAGCTTCTCAGTCGTAGCCTCGATTACCTCGACGCTCCCCAATTCCTTCTGACCAATATCACCCCAACAAACTGGTGTTCTACATCTCCTACCGTATAGAATCTCATAGGGTGGCATACCAATACTGGCATGATAGCTGTTGTTGTAGGAGAATTCAGCTAACGGTAAGTGGTCATCCCAACTTCCCCCGAAATCAATCACACATGCCCGAAGCATGTCTTCTAATGTCTGAATGGTCCTTTCTGACTGACCATCAGTTTGGGGATGATAAGCCGTGCTGATATGTAACCTCGTCCCCATGGCATCGTGGAATTTCTTCCAGAATTTAGAGGTAAACCGGGTGTCACGATCAGACACAATGGACACCGGCACACCATGACGGGTTACAATCTCCTTGCTGAACAGGTCAGCCAACCTTTCCGATGAATATGTCTCGCGGATCGGTAGGAAGTGAGCACTCTTCGTCAAACGGTCTACAATCACCCATATGGCATCGTATCCTTTCGGAGTACGCGGGAGCTTTGTAATGAAATCCATGGTGATGTCCTCCCACTTCCATTCCGGTATATCCAAAGGTTGAATCTTCCCGTACGGCTTTTGGTGTTCGGCCTTCACTTGCAAACAAGTAAGGCACTTACTCACATACTCCACCACGTCACGCTTCATACCCGGCCACCAATAATCTTTCTTCATATCCTGATACATCTTCGTGGCACCAGGATGAATGGACTATCGAGTCTTGTGAGCTTCATCCATAATCTTTGCCCGTAGATCCCCAAAACGAGGAATCCACACTCGTCCAAATCGAGTTTTAACACCAAGTGTGTTTTCACCCAATTCCCCAACTAGACCTCTCATCCTTTCAGAGTTAAGATGATCTTCTTTCAGTGCCTCATCTTGAAACTCTTTAACTTGCTTCATCACATCAGAGGTCATGATTAGTTGGTAAGCTTTCACTCGAATCGGCTCGGGCCTCTCTTTTCGGCTAAGGGCATCAGCCACCACGTTGGCTTTGCCCGGATGGTAATGGAACTCGCAATCATAATCTTTTATGAGCTCTAACCACCTTCTCTGCCTCATGTTCAGATCTTTTTGCTCGAAGAAGTACTTCAAGCTTTTGTGGTCAGTGAAGATGGTGCACTTTGTCCCGTAGAGATAGTGCCTCCAAATCTTTAGTGCGAAACCACTGCTGCTAACTCCAGGTCATGAGTAGGATAATTGACCTCATGCACCTTCAGTTGTCGGGATGCGTAGGCTATCACCTTACCTCGCTGCATCAACACGCAACCCAGCCCCGAGTAGGAAGCATCTGAATAGACCACCAAATCCTCGCTTCCTTCGGGTAATGACAAGACAGGGGCTTGGGTCAATCTTGCCTTCAACTCCTCAAAAGCCTTTTCTTGCTCTTGACCCCACACGAACTTCACATCCTTACGGGTCAACTTGGTTAGTGGAGAAGTGATCTTGGAAAAGTCTTGGATGAATCTTCTGTAGTAGCCCGCCAAACCCAAGAAACTACGAATCTCGGATGGCGTCTTTGGAGACTTCCATTGCATCACTGCCTCCACCTTTGCGGGGTCTACCATAATCCCCTTGGGATTTATCACGTGACCTAAGAATTGAACCTCGCGCAACCAGAACACGCACTTGGAGAATTTAGCATACAACTTTTCTCTCCTTAATGCCTCCAACACTTCCCGAATGTGACCGGCATGCTCTTCTCGCTCTTCGAGTAGATCAGGATATCATCAATGAACACAATCACTGATCTATCCAACATTGGCCGGCACACTCGATTCATCAAGTCCATAAAGGCAGCTGGTGCGTTAGTTAGACCAAACGACATAACGAGGAACTCGTAGTGTCCATAACGCGTACGGAAAGCTGTCTTAGGAATGTCTTGTTCCTTCACCGTCATTTAATGGTAGCCAGATCGTAGATCTATTCTTGAAAACCAACTGGCACCCTGGAGCTTATCAAACAGATCGTCAATTCTTGGTAAGGGATACCGATTCTTCACTGTCAGCTTATTCAACTCACGGTAGTCTATACACATCCTCATGCTACCGTCTTTCTTCTTCACAAATAAGACCGGAGCACCCCAAGGAGAGATACTCGGTCTAATGAACCTCTTATCGAGCAGCTCTTGCAACTGCTCCATCAGCTCTTTCATTTCTGTCGGAGCTAACCGATACGGTGCTTTGGCAACGGGTTGAGCACCGGGTATCAAATCAATTTGGAACTCAATCTCGCGGTCCGGTGGCACGCCGGGTAAGTCTTCCGGGAATACGTCCGGAAAGTCGTACACCACTGGCACTTCGGATAATTGCGGTACCGATGCATCTACATCTTTTACATAGGCCAAGTAGGCGCTACATCCACGTCTTATGCACTTCCCCGCCACCGCCATCGAAATCATCTTCGGGATCGTAGTAACGCGATCTCCATGAATCGTAACTAAACTCCCATCGGATGCAACCAATCGAATCATCTTCTTTCAACATACGATGTTTGCTTCATAGCTTGCTAACCAGTCCATCCCTAGTACTACATCAAATCCACCTAGGGGTATCACGTGCAACCTAGCAGCGAACCTATGACCTTCTAGTTCTATGGCACAGTCCTCTATCACATCAGTAATTCTAGTGGACTTACCAATAGCCGTTTCTACATCGAATGGTTCACTAATCTTTCTGCTACTAACAGGCAACTTAGCATAGAAAGTAGTGGAAACAAAACTCCTGCTAGCACCGGAATCAAACAATACAGAGGCATAAATTTGGTTTACTAGAAACATACCTGACACAACATCGGGGTCAGCTCTGGCTTCCTCCCGGGTCATAGTGTAAGCTCTAGCACTTGCCCTCTGCCCTCCTTCCTCCGGCTTCTTATTCCCCGCTCCCGAGCTCTCTGCCCTCGGCTTCTTGTAGTGTCTAGCGATGTGGCCAGGCTGGCCACACCTGAAGCATACGTTCATCCCCATTCTGCACTCACCAGTATGCTCCCTTCCACATTTGCCACACTTCTTCCGCCCTGCACTAGATGTGACCACACGTCGGTCACCCACCTTCGCCACCTTATTGCTTGGAGCGGCTCCACCACGTCCAAACCGTTTCCCATTCCAGTTCCCGTCACCACCACCCTTCTTGTTCACCTCAGCCACCACCACCTCGCGCTCGTCATATAGTCTCCCAGCCAAATCAACCGCCGATCTAAAAGTGCTCGGCCGGGCGGCGATCATATGCCTACGGATATCCGCCGGCAGCCCCTGGATGTATCTCTTAATCTTTCGTGACAGTGGTGTCACTTGATCGGGCACCAGTCGCGCCATTTCATTAAATTTCGTGGTGTACTGCTGGTGTGTCATCGTTCCCGCCTCCAGCTGCAGGAAATCTCTTTCTACCTTGTCCATCTCTCTGTGAGGACAGAATTCCTCAATCACTAACTTCTTCAGTTCAGGCCATCTCATTCTCCAAATGGCCCTGCTACCCTCGGCTTGGACAATGTTGTCCCACCAGCACAAAGCCGAGTCTACAAAAGAGTGGGTAGCGAATTTCACCTTCTGATCCTCACGACACTCACTGATATCAAGAACGACTTCCATTTCCCTCACCCACCGGTGAGCAGCAGCCGCAGTGTCGTTTCCGTCGAAGGTAGGGGGCTTGCATCTCATAAACGCCCCGTAGTTACAGCCTCGGGTCGCCTCCGGCGCAGGCTCTTCTTCTTCCTCCTCCTCATCATCAAAGAGAACCGTTTCGGGCTCTGGTTGCTCCCGTCCTCCCGAGGACCTGTTTCTTTCACCTTCCTTTAATGCCTTGATCACTTCGGTCATCACAGACGGTAGAATCGTCTGCATGACCTGATGAACCTCTTCCACCACAGCCTCCTTTACTGAGGCTCTCAGATTGGCGCTCTTGTCGCCACCTTCCGGATGAGGGGTCTCTGGTCCCTCATGAACCACCTTCTCGACTCTGGGTCTCCCTCTCTTAGGTCGCGGAGCAGCACCGTGACCTCCTCCACGAGAGGCCTTTGAAGATCTACCGCCAGCCATCCTCTAAAGCACACTATAAGATTCAAACACTAACGTAGTCATTAAAGGTAATAGCTCAGTTTATGTTAAGTATAATAAGTCCCTAATTACAGTGGCCAGTTGTGATTAGCCACTTACTTTACTCTTCATACCCCAAGTATTTCCTATCCTGACTTAATCAGTATCTAAATCTACTAAGAACACATAAATTAAATAGCATGCGCACATAATACCGGTTAACATTAGGAAAAGACATACCTGATGGCACGTAGCTACTCGGGCTGACATCTCTCCATTTGTCCCATTTTCAGTTTAAGTTTAGGTTTTTTTTTAAATTTTATTTAACCCAATTCTCTTAAACTTTGGCTCTGATACCAACTTGTAAGGCCCCGTTCCCGGAAACCTCACAGTTGGTCAATCACAGCAGTTAAAACATTAATCATTATAATTATACAAACTTAAGCAGCGGAAATAATTTATCAAAAACCATTCATTTCATTTAAAACACTGTTGTTGAGCAATACATCATCGTTTAACTGATTACAAAAGAATTGTTTACTGCATTACAAAACAACATCACATAAATTACGAATGGATGTCAGTCTTTTCCTGCCGAGTAGCTTCACCCTCGTGCCATCCTCAGCAATAATTACCTGCCAACTGAAAATGTATAAAAGTCAGCGTTGCTGAGTGAGTTCTAGTTTTATAGGTAATAAAATACTTTCTGTATGTTGTATATGAAAATACTCTTTTCTGTTAAAATACAACTCTTTACTGTATATGCGAGCACGCATTAACTATATGAACAAATATTGTTCGTTCTCTTTACTGTATGCCTTGTTTACTTTGTTTTCTTTTATCTTTATCTTTCACTGTCTGTATGGACCAATGAGCAATACCCCAACTATATGCGCGATGGAAAACGGGTGATGGGCCATCTATATCCCTCGAAAGGGTCAACTATATCCCTCGAAAGGGTCAACTGTATCCCTCGAAAGGGTGCTATGTACCGTATACAAGGCCGACCCAATCACCCAGGGTACGCTACAAGGGTCTTGCCAATCTCCAAGACTGGCCCTGTGTGCATAATAGGATAGCTAACCCGCAGCACAGTTGAGCAAACGACAACACGGTCGTGTACCTCCTATAAGCTTGCAAGACTTGTTAACATTTTATTAATGTTCCTCTTCTTTTCTTTATTGCTCTTTCTCTTTATTATTACAATATACTTTACGTTACGATAATATACATACCACGTAAAGTCACATTCTATAGGTAATAATAATAATAATAGCAATAATAATAATAAGGAACAATCATAAGATAATCATAATCAATCATAATCATGCATAAGACCCATCATTAATAAGCCCTAGTCAACCCTCGGTCAAAACCCTAAAGGCACAGACTCCCAAACATTCTGTAATAAATTCTAAGGGTTTAGGCGCTTGACACTATTTGGGCGCATGGGCCCTGTTTAGGCGTATGGGTACTTAGGCGCATGGATTACTTCAGACGCATGGACACCTAGTCGCATGGACACCTAGTCGCATGGCCATTCGGATGCATGGGCACTATTGGGGTGTATGACCCATTCGGTCGCATGGACACTTAGGCGTATGGATCACTCAGGCGCATGGGCCACTTAGGCGCATGGGCCACTTTGGGCGCATGGATTCTATTGGGCGTATGAACACTTAGGCGCATGGGCCATTCGGACGCATGGGCTATACTTGGACATTTCTAAGAAAAATTGCAGGCGCATGGGCTATTGTTCAGGCGCATGGGCTTATACTTAAATTTGTCTAAGGTATTTTTCAGGCGCATGGACCTTATTTAGGCGCATGAACCTTCCGTTCAACTTGTTTCTAGCATGATTTCAAATCCAAACATCCAACCTATCTGTTCTAAGCTTAACATGGCTATTCTAAACATGAATAACCTATAAGCATCTAAGAACCAACATTCAACATGCATAATACATACGGGTAAACATACATAAACTTGTAAAAACGTTTTAAATACATTTTCAGCCCTAAAGATGTTTAAAACAAGTAGAAAACCGGGGTCTAGAAACTCACCTGGTGCAACTTTGGGTGTATCTTCCTTCTAACCCGAATGCAAATGAGTTAAACACCTAGAACACCACCAAACACACACACCCGAGCACATACACAAACACATAAGCACATAAACATACAACCGGGATAAAACCCGTCATAAACACTTAAAAACCACGAATTCTTACCTTGAATTCGACTTCTTCTTCTTCAAAACCCGAAGTTCTGCTCTCTTCCTTTCTCTCTCTCTCTCTAAAACCGAATGAAAAGGTGTGAGTAGCAACATGGGGGGCCATGTTGCTTTATTCACCAACTTTTTAAAGATTTGTCCTTTTGGACACTTTTAGTCCCTCCATTTGGACTTTATTGTTTTTCTTTCTTTTATCCTTCATTTCTTGTCTTTTTAAAATAACCGGGTGTTACAGTTGGCTTGCAATGAGTTAATTTTAAAATAAGGATGTATCAGCCTCCATCAGCCAACATGTTTTCTGCCTATTCAACCGTTTTATCTTGGTGTGACAATAAATTCTAGCAAAGATCTTTGGCAAAAAGACGTACTAAATTCCATTTCATTAAGTTATCTCTGGTTTTCACGGAAGCTTGTGTGTTAGCAAATAGTGAGGTAACAAAGTAACCCGAACTGAGAACTCCATAAACTTCAATCAAATGTATACATCTACAACATTTATTAATTTAGAAAAAGAACCATTGTAGAATCCCTTCAAAATAGAAAACATAAGTAAAAGAGTAAAAAATGTAACATGTAAAACTTCTACCTGCAAAAGGGTGATATGTAATCCCACCAACAATATAATTACATGCCTAATAACCACCAGGGAGCTTGTGCATGAGATAACATCACATAGTTGTTTAGTGTGTTGTGTTAGAATTTAAACATTCATTTTAGAACCATAGTAAACATCATAGAAACAAAATCCAATAACTTAGAATGATCTTAGCTTAAAAGTAAAACAAAGCAAACAATCCTAGGAGATAATTTATTAATTATTTTATTAAACTCCCATTAATGTTAAAAATTAAGATTAAGCAGGTGTATTCTAGTCTAAATAAAAAATAAATATGTATCATATTAAACTCACTCCTTTATGGTGTAACTGTAGTCTTTAATTAATTTTTTACTTGTTAATCTTAATACTAATACTTCTTTAGTGAGACTTGAGAGTTGGACAAAAAAAAAAAAGAACTTGTGACACCTTCCATGTAAGACCTCATCCTACTTTTGCTTTTGTAACGACATAGTCTTTACAAAATATTGTTATAGCTCACTGCAAAATGAACAAGTAAACAAATCTATCCATTGGATTTTAGCATCTATCTAATTCTAGATAACTCATAGATATTAAATCTACAACAATTCCTTCATAAGATATAATTTTGCTTCATTTCAGTTGGGAATCACATAGGGGTGAGCAAATGTCGGGTATAAACGATTATTATCGAGGACCAAACTTACCTTTAACCAAACCGAGTGTAGAATGGATAGTAGGTACTCGGGACCTGTTTTCTGCAAAAAACAGAAACGGGTCGGTACTCGGGTATCAAACCAAGTAACTTGACATTTTTAGTACCTAACCGAATATGTGAAAACTTAAAAAAATCAGGAATTAACTAAATTAGATAGATATGATCACAGAAACACAATTGGATTACCATTAATCAGCTTATATAATTTTTGTCCATCTACCCTGCTTCTCCAATCTTCAATCGATAATAACATAATTTCTTAATATATTACTTCTTGTAACAGGTACAGTATGGGTACTTACACCCATATTTTGGTGTGATTATGAATTAATTTATATATTGTAACACCCGGTTATTTTAAAACAAAGACAAGAAATGAAGAATAAAAGAAAGAAAAGCAATAAAGCCCAAGTAGAGGGACTAAAAGTGTCCAGAAGGACAAAATCTTTGAAAAAGTTGGTGTAAAGATGGCATGGCCGCCCATCACCTTTTCTACACCCAAATCTTCGGTCATTTTAGAGAGAGAAAGGAAGAGAGCAGAAAACACTCTCGGTTTTGAAGAAGAGGAGAAAAAGAGGATTGAATTCAAGGTAAGAATTCGAGGTTTTTAAGTGTTCATGTTGGGTTTTTGTCTCGGTTACATGCTTATATGCTTGTGTGTGTCCGTGTGTGTGTGTTTTGGTGTGTTCTTAGGTGTTTGAACTCTTTTGCAAGCGGTTAAGAAGGAAGAAACACCCAAGTTGCACTAGGTGAGTTCTAGACCCCGGTTTCTACTTGTTTTAAACATCTTTGGGGCTGAAAATGTATGTGAAACGGTTTTTACAATGTTATGTATGTTTACCCGTATGTATTATGCATGTTGGATGTTGGTTCTTAGATGCTTATAGGTTGTTCATGTTTAGAATACCATGTTAAGCTTAGAACAGATAGGTATGATGAATGGGTTCAAAATCATGCTAGAAACGTGTTGCACAGAATGTCCATGCGCCTAGAAATGCCTTAGAAGGATTTAAGTGTAATCCATGCGCCTGAACATTAGCCCATGCGCCTGAAATTCCCTTAGAAACGTTTAAGTATAGCCCATGCGCCCAAGTGGCCCATGCGCCTAAGTGTCCATGCGACTGAATGGGTCATACGCCCCAATAGTGACCATACGTCCGAATGGCCATGCGACTAGGTGTCCATGCGCCTAAGTTTCCATACGCCTGAGATAGCTCATGCGCCTGAGTGATGAAAGAGTTAAGTGTTGGCTAAATGCGCCTGCATAGTGTTGAAACGCCTAAACAGGGCCCATGCACCCAAATAGTGTCAAAGCGCCTAAACCCTTAGAATTTATTACAGAATTTTTGGGAGTCTGTGCTTTTAGGGTTTTGACCGAGGTTTGACTAGGGCTTATTAATGATGAGTTTCATGCATAGCTATGATTGTTATATGATTGTTTATTATTATTATTATTATTATTATTATTATTATTATTATTATTATTATTATTATTATTATTATTATTATTATTATTATTATTATTATTATTATTATTATTATTATTATTATTATCATCATTATTGGTATGTGACTTTACGTGGTGTGTTAATTATCGTAACGTAAAGTATTACTAATAAATAAGTGAAAGAGCAATAAAGAAGAGAAGTGAAACCTAATTTAAAATGTTAACAAGTCTTGCAAGCTTATAGGAGGGTCACGACCATGAGGTCGTTAGCTCAACCGTGATGCGGGTTAGCTACCTTCAGGTGCACACGAGGCCAGTCAATCGAGATTGGCGGACCTTTGCAGCATACCCTAGGTGTCTGGGTCAGCCTTGTATACAGTATGTAGAGCCCCTTGTGGGAAAAAGAGGGCCCAGCACCATCTCCCCCGCGCACATAGTTTAGGGTATTGCTCATTGGTCCACATAGACAGTGAAAGATAAAGATAAAAGAGTACAGAGTAAACAAGGCATACTGTAAAGAGAAAAAGCATTATCTGATTGTATAGTTAATGCGTGCTCATGTATAAAGAGATGAAGTTTTCATAAAAAGAGTATTATCATATGTATACCTTACAAAAAGTATTTTATTACTTTTAAAAGTAGAACTCACTCAGCAACGCTGACTTTTATACATTTTCAGTTGGCAGGTAAATATTGCTGAGGATGGCACGAGGGTGAAGCTACTCGGAAGGGAAAGACTGACATCCATTCATGCTTGTTATAGCCGTTGTTTTGTAATGCAATTAAACAATTCTTTTGTAATCGGTTAAACAATAGTGTATTGCTCAACAACAGTGTTTTAATGAAATGAATGGTTTTTGGTAAAATAATTCCGCTGCTTAAGCTTGTAAATTTATAATGTTTAATGTATTTAATGCTGTGAATGACCAACTGTGAGGTCTCCGGGAACGGGGTCTTACATATATGCAAGTACTTTAACACTTAATCATCAAAAAAATAGAATGAGATCTCATTGTGGCATTTCATCAAACAACTTACATGCAACACTTAATCAAACACAATCACAAGCTTAAATGCTTAATCAGATGTTGCAATACCAAAATCGTATTCAGTAGAAGATCATGAAGAAGTAATCAAGACTTAATTAGTATTTTAACAACCTAAACATAGATAACACAGCCTAGATCTATTGAAAATGACAAGTTATATGGAGGTTATGGAAGTGATGCTAACCATTTCTTTCAGTAAAGTACTAAAGTGTTGCCATCCTTGGTTAACTTGATGTCTCCAGCCCCTCCAACAAGCCTATGAACAAAATCAACACAGAAATATTAGTAGAATAGTAACTAACAACAAATGATGTAGAGAAAAAGCTAACATCTTAATGGTGCCTTCAAGGCCGAGGTTGCTCTTAAGAACATCTTGTAAACTCTTTGCGGCATTGATGTTCATGCGAAGTAACCTGACTTTGGGGTTTGGCTGCGGTTGCATCCAAGGCCTATATGTACATGCGGGGCTAGGATGGAAACCGAGCAGGGGGTTTCAATGGGGGTGCAGAATCGCCATGGAACCACCGTGTGAAAAAAAGCGGAAGGTCACAGGGAGGTGCGGCCGATCGGAAACCGTAGAGGGTGGGGGATTGAACGGGCGCGTCTTACAATGGAGTGTGAAATTCCAATTTTGGTCATGGTTCCTGCATTATATAGTAGTAAAGATGATGCACCCAATTAAGATAAAAAGGATGATCGGTTTGTATTACAAAATATTTTTTCCAAAATTTTTATAAAAATTAGTTTGTAATATATTTGTGATGTCAAGAACCGGTGGAAAATTTCTATCAAATCCAACAATGCTTGATAGAATCAAGGTAAATGACCCGTTTAGTTATAAATGGATCGTTTTGTTGGTTTCGTAACCGGTCATATCAAACTAGATTATGATACTAATTCCTATTGTTACCGCATCTGAGTGATGGATTAACACGTGTGCACAAAATCCCATAATTATATGTGTTCTACATCATATACAAAAATTCAGAATACAATAACATCACATAGAAAGTGCAATAACATTAAAGGCTTTTCTTCATTTATGTAGCAAAAAGTATTTATATAGTAAACATGTATTCATTAGCGTGAACAAAAAGTGGGTTGTGTTTTTTATGTGAGGTAACAAAAGCCAATGAAAATAAAAATTTACAGGCCATTTGAACGCTTTTGTTTTTGATGAGTTAGGTAAAAGGTATAAAAAATGAAATTTTGGCACATAACTTTAAGTACAATGCTAAATTAGCGTATATATCGATTTATGTTAGTAGGAATGTAGGCTCTTGTTTTTTGATGGGTTAGGTATCAAGAAAGAAAAAAATAAAGTTTTGATAAAAAAGTTATGGTATGTTGTCTTCATCATTTATATATCAACCTGTGTTATTTTAATTAACATAAATTATATTTCCCTTCACAGAGTGAAAATATAAAATTTTGAACTAAATTATTATTTTTATATCCCATTGCTACCGCATTGCTTCATAAATAGAATAAGAATAATTAAAAAGGAACCTATGTAAAGATAATTTCCCCTTATGAGTGATTTTACCCATTGTAGCAGGTCACCATTGGCAAGCCAGCCCAGAGCACATCAGTACCTATAGTATGTGCATTGCATAATAGCCTAATCAAACAAAATACAAAGTTATTACTCTGTTACTTGATTTAACAATAATATAAAAAAACACATACGTATCATCGCGTAGATATGCTAATGAACATCATTTGATATGTTCGTTTTTCATAGCAACATCATTGAAAATAATCTGTTTCGATGTACACCCAGTGTAGTAGCATCTATAGAAGCAAACATGAATATGATAAGTAGGTAACATAAGTTCCTAGTTATATTAAAAAACATAAACATGTTTGAACTACAAATTCAATGCAGTTCATGGATGGTGCATTTTCAAACACACTTAATAAAACAAATAATTTGCTGATGAAAATGAAGAGGCCATAAAATCAAGAAATTCATTATGAAGATGACGCAATAGATAGGTGAATAATTTTATATGCAAATTATATTTTCACAATTTTCATTAAATACCAACATACCTTTTAGTTGTTCTGTTTAGTCATCGTGCTTTTCTTTAAATCCGAGTCAATAAAAGATCATTGTTCCCTGTTTGGGTCATTTTGTATGCAAAAAACAACTGCAACAAATGATCCATCAATTTGATTTAATTATGGTAGCTGTAGAAAAAACCTTAGACTTTTGTTAAATCTATACATAAGTTCCTACACCTTTAAGCTAAAATAATTTTGTATTACCCATTTGACCGGTTAGAAATGGAACACAACACAAATCAACCCATTTGCAAGTAAGAGGCCTGATAGCCACCTCTATTTAGCTTGAAACCTCGATTGAATAAATCAAGACAACTGAACTCAATCACTTGCTGCTGTTACTCTTCAATTTTCTGTTGAGGTCTATCCTGTAGAGGTACTCAAATTGGATCAGTTATCAATTTCTAGGTTTCGTCGTAAACCTAATTGGTTACTTCCAATTATGTAAATCAATAGTTCAAACCGCACTCAAAGGTAGGGCATTTCCCATTTTTATAGGAACTTTTGTACCTGAAACAATGGTATCTCCAATTATAGCCCCCCTGGGATGTATATAAACGTAACTGCTTGATTAAACTAAAATAGTTTTGTTTTACCCATTAGAACCGCTAGAAATGGAATACAAACCGGATCAAATCATTTGAGACCTTAACGTTTTGGCAATCTAGAGGACATGTGAACTTTTTAGGCTAGAGAGGGTAACTCTCTTGATATGATTCATTCCCAATGATAACTACAACATGTGAAGCTGTAGATGAGGATGAAGAACAAAGTACAAACGAGGGTTTTTACTTTTTTCTGTGATATGATAATATACGATAGCTGATAGTAGAGGTGTACCAACCGGGTTTTTTTAAAAACCCGGTTTGGGGTCCAAACCGGAACCGGTTTGGTCAACTCTGGTCAAACCGGTTTGGCCCTAAACCGGTTCGGGTTAGAAACCGGTTTGGAGTCCCAAAATCCCAACTCTACCAAACCGGTTTGGGTCAGTTTGGAAACCGGTTCGGCCCAAGCCGGTTCAGTTTTTATTTATTTATTAATTCATATAATAATTATTTTTTCAAATTCAAAGAAAATTTGAATTTTTTTGTTAAAATATATAATCATATTATATTAATTTATACAATTTTTTGTTAAAAAATCATATTATTATTTATATTAAAGATGTATATTTAAACATTTATAAAATTAATCAAAGACTCAAAGTGAGATATATAATAAAAGTGAACTATATAAAACATTTATACAATTTAAACAGCATACAAGTGTAAATAATACATTCAGCATAATTGTTTCTTTGTTCATCCGTTGCATACTTGTACGTTTATTCTTCGCCACCAGAAACGGACTTGTTACGAAGGTAGTCATCATATACCGCTTCATCATCGGTCATTCCGGGGGTCAATCCGCTCTCTACCTCGTCCTCGTATAATTCTGCTTTGTATTCCAGTTCTCCTTCAAGTGAGCATTTGTCTTGTACTCTTTCCGCGACATCCAAATAATCTTCCAAGCAAATTGACATTTCAACCGCTTGTGGAGTGAGTCGAGTTCGTCTTATTGATAACCCTGTCACTAACAGAAAAAGCAGATTTCGAAGCTACCGTGGAAGCTTGGACGGTTAGTAAATCTCGAGCCATGGTGGATAGGATGAGAAATTGTTCTTTCTTACCTTTCCATCAAGCCAACAATTCAAAAATTTTAAAATCTTGTGGAGTCACGGTGGATAAAAAGTTTGTAAGACTATACCTCCCGAGTTCACTACTTGGATTTTACCACATTGACGTTTATTACATTCATCCCTTAAATTATTATATAAATCAAACATTGGATCATTCAAACTTTCGGCATTTGCTGCATGCCTTAAAGCCTCATGGATTTGTGATGTTTTCCCGTATTTTAATAAATAAACATCATATATTTTTTCTAATTGTTTGTTAAAATTAGCTTTTAAAGTTTTACTATAAAGTGGGTTATCAACTTCTAAATCCAAACTAAAAGTAATTTTATCAAGTAAAGTTTCAACCCCCGACAAATTTAAACAAGGGTTTAAAGCAGCGACACATGTAATAACCGGAGACATTTCTTTAAAATACTTTATAAGTTTTTCTTTCATTGGGGGTATCATATCTGAATAAGGTTATCCCTACACGACATCTCATTTAATTTTGAAGTCATTAAATAAATTTGGTGAAGTACTAACGGACTCGTTGGATAATAAACTCCGGAAAGACAAGTGGTTGCGTTTTTAAAAATTTGAAGCATTTTGGTTATTTCTTCAATAATGGCCCAACCCGATGGATGGTAAGTATTTGTCTTTCCACGACTTACCAAACATTTGGTATTTGCGTCTTTACAAAACTTGTGATATCTAGTATATCTTTGGTTATTGCTAAAAATGTCGCGTAGCGTTCTTTTAAAACAATCTTTCACTGTTTCAATCGTTTTTAAACCGTCTTGAACGGCTAAGTTTATGATGTGCGCAACACATCGACTATGAAAAAACACGCCCTCACACATTGGTTTATATTTTAATTTCAAATGATCTATCACAAGAGTGTTATTTGACGCATTATCAAAAGATATAGAAAATATTTTGTTTTCTAATTTATACGTTTGAATAACCTTATCAATAAGATAAAAAAAGTTTTGGCCGGTGTGAGGATAATCAAACAATTCAAACGCAATTGTACATTTCATCATTTGCCACGAATCGGGTTCAACCCAATGGGCGGTGACACAAATGTACGAGTCCAGTGAACCGTGAGGTGTTGACCAAACATCACTAGTTAAGTTAACACCGGTTTGCAAATTTTCAAAATAAGATATTAATTCATTTTAGCTTTTTTCCACATTTTTAAACAATCTCTTCGAAGAGTAGCACGACTTACATTAGTGTAACGTGGTTGGAGAGTTCGTTAAATGAGTCGAGTCAAACGTTTGTTGTCGAAATGTTTGAATGGCAAGCTTTCTTGAATTACAAAATGCACCATTTGCTCCCGAACCGCATCAACGTTATAAGCCCAAATATTTCCTTCGTTTGTCATCGAAGCTTGACCTTGAGAAGGTTCACCTTTCAACGCCTTACAATATTTATTTGAAATGTGGTTTTTCAACGTTGTGTTTGCATCTTTTTTGAAAAACTTATGACAAAATTTGCAACGAGCCTTGTTTGGACCGCTAGCCATTTGACATAAATCATAATTGCACCATACTTCAGGGTTCCTATTCGTAGAAAGTATTGCTACCACCACATTGCTTAAAGACGCTTCACAACCAACGGATGATTGAGCACTTGTTGAAGACATTTGAGAGAGTTTTTTGTAAACCAAAATTATTGGTGAGCGTTTCTAAGATTTTTGAGAGTAGAGAGTGTTTTAAGTTGTTGTGATTCAACCAAAACATCCAATACATATATATACTAACCTAATGGGGGTATAATGGTAAAAAAACATCAAAAAACGGTCAAAAATGGCTCCTAACAGCTATATAGTTGTTATCCAACGGCTACATTTTGAAAACCGGGTTGAGAACCAGTCTAGGGACCGGTTTGGAACCGGACCGGTTTGGAAACCGGTTTCGTGTGTGGAATGCTCAAACCGAAGGGAACCGGTCGGTTAGGGTCTGTTTGAAACCGGTTTGGGCCAAACCGGTTTGGGCCTCAAACCGGTTTCGGTTTTTTCAGCCGAACCGGTTTTCGAACCGGTTTTTTGTCCACCTCTAGCTGATAGGACATTGATAATTTGATGTATAGAGTGTGACATATGTGACTTCAACAGATCATGTCACAAAATAGTTTGAATCCTAACTCTAACTAAAATAGAAAAATAGGACCAAAATAAACAAAAGAACAAAGGACCCAAATTAATCGACATTAATAACAAGTCAATTGTTACCATATTATATTGAGAAACCAACAAATGAAACACATCATATATCACACTTGATACATTGACCAATAATTCTAAACAATGCGTCAAGATAAGCTAAAAACAATGCTTAAAAACATTTAGTGAATACCGCACAAGCGGTATGCTGAAAAAGACAATCAAAATTAAAATTTTACCTAGTATAGACCAAATCGTTCATAATGATAAGCCAACTTTGAGTAGCTTTTTGATGTGCTTATGTGCCCGTCGTAACTAATATATTTTAGCAAAGCATCTGCAGAAACAATCATCATGTAATATAGGTCCAAATGAGATTTCACACCACCATGGTACTATTAACTGTAGATGATATAAAAGCCGGTGGAAATTACCTGGAATTTTGACTTCACTGAGAAATCCATCAAACAAAGTGATTGAAACCAACTCTGTTGTAGCATCAAGGAAATTGTCAAAATGCCACATGAAGGTGATACAGTTGAATCAAACAAATAGATAATCACATTATTACTCAACCATTGTGAACTTAAACCGTTGGCATACTTTTGCAATGCTTTTTCTAGTAAATTTGCTACCAATTGGTAGTTGACTCATCTTGCTGAACAATTGACCATCTTGATTTATACAGGGCTTTCCATGTTTTATTAAAGTTCTTCAATCTGTAAAGTCATATGCTTTAGTTCAAATTAAATGCTAGAATTTCAACTTGTAAAGTCATATGGTTTAGTTCAAATTCAATGCTAAAATTTCAAAACAAGCGACTCATGAACAACATTGAAAATCAAAACCTTCATCGTTTTTTGAAACGCTGGCTATCATTCGAGCTAACACACTAAAAAATGGCGTGTAAAAGTATTAAAAAGCACTTATCAAACGTTAACTTCTAGTTGTTCTTCTTCACCAATTTCCTCTTCAAAGCTGTAATACCGCATAGATATCAAAGAAAGTAGGTAAGCATTCTGCAATTGACCGGTGCTAAAAAGCTTTTAGTAACAAACTGTGTTTAATGATTTTAATTAAAAATTGTTACAGATCCAGAGAGGCATCAGATGTTAGGGATACTAACCCTAGTCCATATGAATTTGAGTGCATCAATCGTAAAACTAACAAATCAAATAACTAATAACAACAAATTGAGACTTTCGAATCCCCAAACGAATGGAAGCTTAAACCTACATTCCCTGAATTTAACTAAAAGCAACGATTCAAGTTAGGTTTGGTACCGCGGTCGTAGATGGGGATGGGGTTTGAAACAGGTTCGTCGCGTGGTTTTCAAGAGAAAGATTCAATGATTCATAAGAGTGCAGAGAACAGAGAATCTGAGACCTCGACGTGTGCGTGAGTTTGAATTTTAAAAGGATGTCACTTCAGGGAATGAAAGCTGCTTGGTTTGTTTGAATTTTGAAACTGGATTTGAAAGCAGCTTAGCTTGTTTTGAGGGGGAAAGTTTTATGTTTGGATACGGGTTGTGTGTTTTCAAGCTTTAAGGGTTGTAACGTTTGCTAGAAGAGTTGTACAACTCTTAAATTTAAGAGTTTTTGGTTAAATGACCATCTTATCCCTCCTATATGCATATACATACATACATACATACATATACATATATATATATAGACATATATATATATATAGAGATATAGATATATATACACACACACACATATAGATATATATATATATAAATATATATATATGTATGCATATATATATGTATATATATATATATGTATATATATATGTATATATATATGTATATATATATATATATATATATAGATATATATATATATATATATATGTGTGTGTGTGTGTGTGTGTGTGTGTATATATCTATATCTCTATATGTCTCTATATCTCTATATATATCTATATATATATATCTCTCTATCTCTATATATATATATATACACATACATACATACACACACCCTACATACACCCCCCCTACATACACACACACACACACAGATATATATATATATATATATATATATATATATATATATATAT